>JAMRXY010000082.1:0-337500 GCA_024447195.1 Panagrolaimus sp. LJ2414 | reverse complement strand
TCTTGCGGCCATAGGCCTTGCCGAAGACACTCATGGCAAATTCGGTGCGCCCTGCCCCCATCAGCCCGGCGATCCCCACGACCTCGCCCTTGCGAACGTTGAGATTGATACCGTTGATGACGGTCCGGTCGCTGTGAACGTGATGGTGAACCACCCAGTCCTTCACTTCAAAGACGACGTCGCCAATATCCGGCTCGCGCTGGGGAAAGCGATCCGCCAGCTGGCGGCCGACCATGGAGGTCACGATCCGGTCCTCGGAGATCGCGTCCTTGTCCAGCGTTTCGATCGTTGCTCCGTCGCGCAGCACGGTGATGCGGTCGGCAACCTTGCCGACTTCGTTCAGCTTGTGGGAAATCAGGATCGACGAAATACCTTGCGCCTTGAATTCCAGCAGCAGTTCAAGCAGTGCGTCGCTGTCCTTTTCATTGAGACTCGCCGTCGGCTCATCGAGAATGAGCAGTTCGACCTCTTTCGACAGGGCCTTGGCGATTTCCACCAGCTGCTGCTTGCCGACGCCCAGATTGGTGATCAGCGTCTGCGGATCTTCGCGCAGGCCGACCTTCTTGAGCAGCGCACGCGTGCGGGTTTCCGCAGCATGCCAGTCGATAATGCCGAACTTTGCCGGTTCATTGCCCAGGAAGATGTTCTCGGCAATGGACAGAAGCGGCACAAGGGCCAGCTCCTGATGAATGATGATGATGCCTTTCGCTTCACTGTCACCGATATCGCGAAAGTGCTGTTCCTGCCCATTATAGTGAATGTCACCCTCATAGCTGCCATGCGGATAGACACCGCTCAACACTTTCATGAGGGTTGATTTTCCCGCACCGTTCTCGCCGACGAGCGCGTGAATCTCGCCCTTGCGGACATTCAGATTGACATTGTTGAGCGCTTTCACCCCGGGAAAGGTTTTGGTGATATTGCGCATTTCGAGGATAGTATCCATGCAGATCCTCATCGACGCCTGCGAGCAGCACTATAGGCTCAGATGGCGTTTCTCTTGGCAAACTTATAAAAACCCAGCGGTCGCGCACCAGCGGAACATTCCTGGCAGGCATCACGACCGGCGTAACAACAAACCCTGCGCAATGATGCGCAGGGTTTGCCGGATATCCAAGACTTATTTGATCTGGGCTTCGGTGTAATAACCGCCGCCAATCAGGATTTCCTTCCAGTTGGTCTTGTCCACTTCCACCGGCTTCAGGAGATAGGACGGAACAACCTTGACACCATTGTTGTAGGTCTTGGTGTCGTTGATCTCCGGCTGCTCGCCCTTCAGCACCTTGTCGATGACATTCGACGTCACCTTGGCCAGTTCACGCGTATCCTTGTAGATCGTGGAATACTGTTCGCCGGCGATGATCGACTTCACCGAGGGAACTTCGGCATCCTGCCCGGAAACAAACGGGAACGGCTGGTCCTTGGTGCCGTAACCGACGCCGCGCAGCGACGACAGGATACCGATCGACAGGCCATCATAGGGCGACAGAACGGCGTTGACCTTCTTGTCCGTATAATAGGCGGAAAGGAGATTATCCATGCGGGCCTGGGCGACCGCGCCATCCCAGCGCAACGTACCGACTTTGTCCATGCCGGTCTGGCCGGACTGGACGACGAGCTTGCCGCTGTCGATCAGAGGCTGAAGCACGGACATCGCGCCATTGTAGAAGAAGAAGGCGTTGTTATCGTCGGGCGAGCCGCCGAACAGTTCGATGTTGAACGGGCCCTTTGCTTCGGGAAGACCGAGCGCCTTCACGAGCGATCCGGCCTGGAGTACACCAACCTGAAAATTGTCAAATGTCGTGTAGTAGTCGACATTGCCGGAATCGCGGATCAGGCGGTCATAGGAAATGACTTTGATATTCGCATCATGCGCCTGCTGCAGCACATTGGACAGCGTGGTGCCGTCAATGGCCGCGATGACCAGAACCTTCACGCCCTTGGTGACCATGTTTTCGATCTGGGCAAGCTGGTTCGGAATGTCATCTTCCGCATATTGCAGGTCGGTGGTGTAGCCGCGTTCCTTCAGCGCCTTCACCATATTGTCTCCGTCAGCAATCCAGCGTGCGGAGGATTTCGTCGGCATCGAGATGCCAACGGCGCCCTTGTCCTGAGCAAAACCCTGCGTACCCATCGCAGAAAGCGCGATCAGGCCTGCAGCAACCATCTTAAACATTTTCACTGGTATCCTCCCAATTTCCCTAATGGACGCTATTTTAGTCGAGCATGTTTTCCGGGTGGAATCGTCTTCGTATCAGCCTCCAGCTCCTCCCAGAGCACGATCCTTGCAACACTTATCTCAAAAGTATGACTTTTGGAATAGTCCTTTCGAACCACAACAAAAAGTCTTTCCCGGCGGGCCACCAGCGCAATCAGAAAACCGAACTCGCAACCGTTTACATCGATATAATACTATTATAGTATTTTTCAAAAATCACTCGCTAAAAGTCAAGAATGAAGTGAAGCTGCCTTGCTTCGCACGATAATTCCCCGGGAGGACAGACGTGAATTTGGTTCAATTGCTCAATGCCAATGGGAAGCGGCAGGTTGCCGCGCGGGTGGATGATACGTTCCGGCACGTGAAGCGGACCCGGTCGATTCTCGAACTCGCGCACGCGGCCATTGAAGCCAAGACATCCCTCTCCAGGATCGTCGAAGAGCGCGGGCTGGGCAAAGTGCTCGACATTGAGGCCGCCTATGCCGAAGGGCGGTTGCTGTCGCCCATCGATACGCACGATCCGGCCCACATCCATCTGACGGGAACGGGCCTGACCCATCTTGGATCCGCAGCGACGCGCGATGCCATGCACCGCAAGATCGACGATGCCAAGGAAGAGACCCTGACCGATTCGATGAAGATGTTCCGCATGGGCCTTGAAGGCGGCAAACCCAAGAAGGGACAGACCGGCGTACAGCCGGAATGGTTCTACAAGGGCAATGGCACGATGCTCACCGGGCCGGGGCAGCCGCTTTTGTCTCCAGCCTTTGCCGAAGACGCCGGCGAAGAACCGGAGATTGCCGGTATCTATGTGATCGGTTCCGACGGCACGCCGTTCCGCATCGGCTTTGCACTAGCCAATGAATTCTCCGACCATGTCACCGAGCGTGTTAATTATCTCTTTCTGGCTCACTCCAAACTGCGCCCCTGCTCCCTGGGACCGGAGTTGATCGTGGGGGATCTGCCGGCCGACATCCGCGGCAGTTCGCGTATCCTGCGCAAGGGCAAGACGATCTGGGAAAAGCCGTTTCTGTCCGGAGAAGACAACATGTCCCACACGATTGCCAATCTCGAACATCATCATTTCAAATATCCCGTTTTCCGCCAGCCCGGCGATGTCCATGTCCACATGTTCGGAACCGCAACACTGTCCTTCGCCGACGGCATCAAGACAGAGAATGGCGACGTTTTTGAAATCGAAGCGCCCGCCTTCGGCTTGCCCTTGCGCAATCCGCTGAAAATACAAAAGCCGGTAAAGGTGAAAGTGGCTACACTTTAAGGTGCAAAACTGCCAGACAGGTCCGCACGCCCTGCCCGCAACAATAATCGGTACAGATGATGACAATGACGCCGTCCGTTTTCGCACGCTATCCCGGCCTGTCCGGCAAGCCAGTTTTCATTTCCGGCGGTGCAACGGGTATCGGCGAAATGATCGTCCGTGCCTTTGCGGCGGAAGGCGCCAGGGTGGGGTTTGTTGATCTTGCCGAGGCGGAAGGCAGAAATCTTGCTGAAGAACTGAATGCTTCAGGTGGCAACGTGACGTTTCGCGCCGCCGACGTGACGGATATCGGTGCCTATCAAAGAACAATCCGCGAAATCGAGAAGATCCAAGGCGCGACAACGGTTCTCGTGAACAATGCCGCCAATGACACACGCCATGACTGGCGCGAGGTGACACCGGAGTATTTCGACCAGCGCATTGCGGTGAATCTGCGCCACATGTTTTTCGCCATCCAGGCCGTTGCGCCGGCAATGATTGCCGCCGGCGGCGGTTCCATCATCAACTTCGGCTCCGTCGGCTGGATGATGGCATCGGGAGGATATCCCGGCTATGCCTCTGCCAAGTCGGCCGTCCATGGCCTCACCCGCTCCTTTGCCCGCGATCTCGGCAAACACGCCATCCGCGTCAACACGCTGGTGCCGGGCTGGGTGATGACCCAGCGCCAGCTCGATCTGTGGGTCGACGATGCGGCCAATGAATTGATCGACCGCAGCCAATGCCTGGCTGGGCGGGTCATGCCCGACGATATCGCCCGGATGGCGCTGTTCCTCGCATCGGATGATTCCAGAATGTGCTCCGCCCAGAACTTCATCGTCGACGGCGGATGGGTCTAAGGCTCTAGTCAGTGCCCGAGGCTGCGAGGACGCGTTCGGCACCATCCTGAATGACGCCGCGCATGGCTTCCTTGGCAGCCGCAACGTCCCGGTCCCTGATGGCATCGGCGATGGCCCTGTGCCGTGCAACCGAATGCATGTGGCGCTCGGTGTTGGGTATGGGCGAGCTGATGGTGAACGTTGTCACCAGCGCCACCTCGATCAGGGCACTGATCGAGCGCATGAACGGATTGCCGGAGGCTTCCGCGATGGCAATGTGGAACTGCAGGTCGCTATGGACAAAGTGTGCGGGCGATTCCCGCGTGCTGCCCATCTCTTCAACCCATTCGTAGAGCTTGGCAAGCTGCGCTTCCGTGCGCCGCAATGCGGCGAGACCCGCAGCTTCCGGCTCCAGCGCCAGGCGCATTTCCACGATGCTCGACAGGAAGGCGGCGCTGGCACCGGCCTCGAAATGCCAGACGAGAATATCCGGATCGAAAAGGTTCCAGTTGGAGCGCTCCAGCACGCGGGTGCCGATCTTGGCCTTGGGCTGGATAAGGCCTTTCGCCGCCAAGGTCTTCAACGCCTCGCGCAGAACGGTGCGCGACACGCCAAAGCGCTCGAGCAGTTCCGCGTCCCCCGGCAGAATGCTGTTCTCGGGATAGGACCCGTTGACGATCCGCAGGCCAAGATCGCGCATGACGTGGCCGTGATGCGTACGCGAATGACCCGCCGTACGAAAATCATAATTGCTGAGTTCGTTTTCGACCAATTGTATCCCTGTGACTGGCGATTTGCTTCTTGACGCTGAAGCAAATATTGATCGGCTCCACGCGCTTCGCGGACGCAGCCTGCTTCGCCAGTTCCTCCCTGACCACTATTTATAATATTATATGATCAATAACAATTCTCAATCTGAACAACGCGCAAATCCGCTGCCGCTTGCCATGGGCGCTACCCTTGAAATCCAGCCGTCACGCCGGTCAATTGCCCTCCGCTGCGCAGATCACGCCGGAAGTCCGATGGGGACATGCCGGCAATATTGCGGAACGACTTGTTGAAGGCGCTGAGCGAGCCAAACCCGCTGTCCATCGCGACCTGCAGCACATTCGCCCTGTCCTGCAGCAGCATGGCCTGCGCGTAGGACAGCCTGAGAAGGCTCACATAATTGTTCAATGTCATGCCAGTCGATTTCTTGAACACGCTCATCGCATATTTGGGATGAAGCCCCGCCGACGTGGCTATGTCGATCGAGTCGATATCCTGTAGAAAGTTGCCTGCTATAAAATCACACATTCGCGCAACCACCCTGGACGACTGCTGACTGGATTGCTCACCAGCAGACATATTCGGGCAATCAGGCACCAGGCTATAAGGCTCGAAGCCAATGCGTTCGATCCGCAGAAGCAGTTCATTGACCGCATGTTCCGCCTTCACCGGATCGCCTGATCGGGCATAGGCGTACCATCGCGTAAAGTTTTCCCTGTCGGCCGCATCGGTTGCGGCGGTGACAAGGGTCGCTCCCTGCATCAACCGGCTTGGCACGCTCTCCGGCAGACGCATGCGAAAGAAATGCACGAGCGGCAGATGCGCACCCGCGTAAATCGAATCGTCGGAGGATTCGTCCATCCGGTGCGGCTGACCGCCCCAGAACAGGCACATGTCGCCCGCATTGAGGCGGATTTTGTGATCCTTCATCCGGTAGTGCACGGAACCGCGAATGACGTAGTTGACCTCGACCTGTGCGTGCCAATGCGGCATGGCCATGACCAGCGGGTGATTGTGAAACATTTGCAGGGCGGTTGGCAGACCTTCGACACTGCTCGCCCCCGGCTGATAGATCGGCCTTTCTCCCATCTTACTTTCCGCCCAATTCATGTTCCCTTTATGAGAGACAGGCGCTCCCTTGCCGCTAGTGTAGCCATGTTCGCAAAGATCGGGCAATTGAAAAGGGAGGATTTTCAATGAGCTTCAAATTTCTTGGCGCGACAGCACTTGTCGCAGCATTGGGCATGGGTTCGGCGACCGCTTCGGCCCAGCCAACCGAAATTACCATCTGGAGCTGGGATATCGCGGCTTCGTCCCTGAAAGCATCGCTGGAAGGCTTCAACAAGCAGTTTCCGGATATAAAGGTGAATGTTCAGGATCTAGGCAATAACCAGGTCTTCGAGAAGACGCTCGCTGCCTGTGCTGCGGGCGGGGATGGCCTGCCGGACGTCGTCACCATCGAGAACTACAAGGCCGAGATTTTCTGGAACCGTTTTCCCGATTGCTTCACCAATCTGAAGGAACTCGGCTACACCAGCGACATACAAGCCAAATTCCCGGATTTCAAACGCACCGAGCTGGAAGCCGGCGATGTCCCCTATGCCATGCCCTGGGACTCCGGTCCCGTCGCCGTTTTTTACCGGCGCGACTATTACGAAAAGGCTGGCGTGGATCCCAAGAGCATAACGACTTGGGATGATTTCATTGCCGCTGGCAAGAAAATTGCCGCTGCCAACCCCAGCGTTGTCATGGCTCAGGCGGACTTCAACGGCGACAGCGAATGGTTCCGTATGATCTCCAATGAACAGGGTTGCGGCTTCTTTTCCGCCGATGGCCAGACCATCACGATCAACCAGCCCGCATGCATTGCCACGCTGGAGAAGATCAAGCAGATGAAGGACGCAGGTACGCTCACGGCAGCCAATTGGGACGAAAAGGTTCAGGCCAATACCGCGGGTACCGTCGCGAGCCAGCTCTATGGCGGCTGGTATGAGGGTACCATCCGCACCAACTCTCCCAAACTTGCGGGCAAATGGGGCGTCTACCTCATGCCAAGTCTTACGCTCAACGGGCCCCATGCGGCCAATGTCGGCGGTTCGTCATTGGCAATCAGCAGCGGCTCGCCGAACAAGGCAGCGGCCTGGACCTATCTGAACTACGTCCTCGGCACCGATGAGGGACAGATCACCATGCTCAAGAACTTCGGTCTTGTACCCTCGCTGCTCGGTGCCGAGAAGCAGCCCTTCGTGTCTGAAGCACAGCCCTATTGGGGCGGGCAGGCCATCTGGACCGATATTCTTGGCACATTGCCAAGGATCGTGGCCGGTCGCGGCACCGCATTTCAAGGTGATGCAAACGGCATCTACAAGGCAACCCAGACCAAATATTTTGCAGGAGGATATCCCGACGCAAAGGCTGCGCTCGATGATGCAGCAAACCAGATCGCATCGGCAACAGGACTGCCAATCGCTCAATGAGCTCAGTGCCGGACAGGAGTGGGAGCGCCTGTCCGGCATTCCGTTGGAAGACCTGACTATCGCCGTGGAGGACAATCGATGCAGTTGCGCAACCGGGCCGCCTATGGGTTCCTTGCCCCCTATCTCATGGTTTTTACGGCCTTCTGGATATGGCCGATCATCAGTTCATTTGTGATGTCGTTTCAGAACACCCGTGTGAATCCCTGGGTTTTCAGTTTTGGCGCCAATTGGGGCCGTCTGTTCAACGATCCCGCCTTCTATAATGCACTGAAGAACACGATGATCATCCTGATCATTCAGGTTCCCGTGATGATCACGCTGGCGACAGTCATGGCAGTGCTGCTCAATTCCCCACTCCTGAGAGCACGCGGCCTTTTCCGCTTTGCCTTCTTCGCACCCATCGTGGTCGGTGAAGTCGCCTACGCCGCCGTGTTCCGTCTCATGTTCAATCTTGATTTCGGTGTCATCAACAAGCTGCTGAACAGTGTCGGCATAGCTTCCATTTCATGGTTTGCGGACGCCCCCGCGGCCATGGCGCTTCTTATCATCGCTGTGACCTGGCGTTGGGCCGGATACAATGCGATCATCATACTGGCGGGGCTCCAATCCATCCCCGGCGATGTCTACGAAGCGGCAACGCTGGACCGCGTGAGCAAGCTCCGGCAGTTCATCCACATCACCCTGCCGCTTCTGAAACCCATCATCCTGTTCTGCGTGATCCTGTCGATCATCGGATCGATGCAGCTTTTCACCGAGCCGTTCCTCATCACCAATCGCGGCGGTCCCGGCGGCGGAACGGAGACCCTGGGGCTGTTCCTCTACCGGCAAGGCATTACCTCGCTGAACTTCGGCTACGCTTCGGCGATCGCCTACACCATGGCCGCACTGGCAGTGCTGATTTCGCTGCTCAATCTTTGGATCGGGAGGGACGAGAAATGAAGTCGCAGTCACGCTCGGCCCTGGTCCGCTCGCTGGCACTGCATGGCGTCCTTATCCCGCTGGCGATCATCTGGCTGTTTCCGCTCTGGATGATGTTCATGTTCGCGACCATGCCGGACTACGGCATTTTCAGCCCGCAGATCGAACTTCTCCCATCCACGCATTTCCTGGAGAATTTCAGCAACCTGCAGGCGGATACGGATTTCATCCGCGCCCTGACAATCTCCATCGGCGTCGCGATCGTCTACACCGTCCTGTCGGTCCTGCTCACCTCCATGGCGGGCTGGGCCCTCGCCCGTTACCAATTCGTCGGCAAGTCCCTGGTCATCGCGATCATTCTCGGCACGATCACCCTGCCCTATTTCGTCGTGGTGATCCCGCAGTTCATCCTGGTGGCGCGCGAATTCAAACTGGCGAACACATGGATTGCGCTCATCGTCCCGCCGCTCTTCAATTCGCTGGGTGTGCTGTTCATGCGGCAGGCCTTTTCCATGATGCCGGCTGAACTCTTCGATGCCGCGCAGGTGGAAGGGGTCAAGGAATGGCAAATTTTCCTGCGCATTGCCCTGCCGCTTGCCAGGCCGACCATGGCGGCGCTCGCGATCATTCTCTTTCTCGCATCCTGGAACAATTATCTCTGGCCGCTGCTGATCAATTCCCGGCCGGGCATGCTGACCGCTCCGGTTGCGCTCGGAACATTGATCGGTCTCACCAAGGTGTCGTGGGGCGGTATCATGGCCGGCGCCGTCATGCTCACGGCACCGATCCTCGTCATTTTCATTCTTCTGCAGCGCCACTTCATCGCCGGTATCGCCGCTGGCGCCATCAAATAGGGAAACGCCGCATGGCCGAACTTTCACTCAGGAATGTCGTCAAACGTTTCGGTTCCTACGAGATCATCCGCAACGCCTGCCTCGATGTGGCCGATGGCGAGTTCGTCGTCTTCGTCGGTCCCTCCGGATGTGGCAAGTCCACGCTCTTGCGCATGATTGCCGGTCTCGAGCACATAACCAACGGCGAAATCCATATCGGTGACACGCTGGTCAATGACGTCGAGCCTGCCGACCGCGGCATTGCCATGGTGTTCCAGTCCTATGCGTTGTACCCGCACATGACCGTCGAGCAGAATCTCGCCTTCGGCCTGCGCATGACCGGCAACCCGAAAGCCGATACGGAGCGCCGGGTTCAGCGGGTGGCTGACATTCTTCAGATCAGGGAGCTCATGCAGCGCCGCCCCAAGCAGCTGTCAGGCGGACAGCGCCAGCGCGTTGCCATTGGCCGCGCCATCGTTCGCGAACCGCGGGTTTTCCTGTTCGATGAACCGCTCTCCAACCTCGATGCGGAGCTGCGGGTGCAGATGCGCGTCGAGATTTCCCGCCTGCACAAGGAACTCGGCACGACCATGATCTACGTGACTCACGACCAGACCGAAGCCATGACCCTGGCCGACAAGATCGTGGTGCTGCGGGGCGGTAATATCGAACAGATTGGCGCACCGCTCGATCTCTACGATAATCCTGCCAACCAGTTCGTCGCCGGTTTTGTTGGCTCACCCAAAATGAACTTTATGAGCGCCGAGGTTGTTGCGGCGGATCCTGACAGCATCACCATCACCCTCGTGAATCAGGGCAAAATCCGTCTCACCCTGCCCATGAACAATCCGCCACCGGCACTTGGTGAGAAAGTGACGCTTGGCGTGCGTCCCGAGCATTTCGCCAAGGCGGGTCAGGGGGATGCCGACATGACCGTCACGGTGGATGTTGCCGAACATCTCGGCAACACCAGTTACATCTACGCCAACGTCGCCGGCGGGGAACAGCTGATCATCGAGCGTGAGGAATCGCGCAATGCACTCAAGACCGACACCCTGACCATCGCCATTAAATCCAGCCACGCCCTGCTGTTCGACAAAGCGGGAAACAGGCTTCGATAAACCGGACTTCGCCTTTCCAGCCACGCTCCCGGTGGCCACAACGCACCCAAAGAGGACATAGCATGACTGACACAGCATCCATTCGCTGGGGCATTATCGGCCCCGGCACCATCGCCCGCACCTTTGCCGATGGCATTGCCCATTCGGCAACGGGAAAGCTCATCGCCATTGCCTCGCGCAATCCGGACAAGCCGGAACTCGCAACCCAGTTTCCCGGCGCCCGCATCGTCAACGGCTATGATGCCTTGCTGCGTGACCCCGAGATCGACGCGGTTTACATCGCAACACCGCACACCGGCCATGCCGAATGGGCAATCAAGGCCATCCGCGCCGGCAAGCATGTGCTCGTGGAAAAGCCGATTGCGCTCAGCGCCTATGATGCGGATGCGATCTTCCACGAAGCCCGCAAGGCCGGGGTCTTCGCCGGTGAAGCCTTCATGTACCGGGTTCACCCGCAAACCGCCAAGCTGATCGAGCTCATCAAAAGCGGCGTCATCGGCGATATCCGTATCATCCGGTCAAGTTTCGGCTTCAACATGGGCAGCGTCAGGCCGGATCATCGCCTCTTTGCCAACGACACCGCAGGCGGTGGTATTCTCGACGTCGGCTGCTATCCCGTTTCCATGGTTCGGCTGATTGCGGGCAGCGTCGAAGGCAAACCATTTCTCGAACCAGACTTTGTCTCCGGTGCTGGTCATCTTGGCCAGACAGGCGTCGACGAATGGGCGTCGGCGCTGCTTAAATTCCCGAACGGTATCGTCGCCGAAGTCTCCTGCTCGATCATGGCGGAACAGGACAATACCCTTCGTATCATCGGCGCACGGGGTCGCATCGAGGTTGGGGATTTCTGGTATGCCTCCGGCCAACAGGGCGGTACAGGCAAGATCGAGATTTTCCGGCCCGGCGGCGTACATGAAACCGTCGAGGTGAAGGAGAACCGCTGGCTCTATGCCTTCGAGGTGGACGCGGCGGGCAGCGCCATCCGCGAAAAACGGCAGGAATTTGCGGCACCCGGCATGAGCTGGACAGACTCGCTCGGCAATCTGCGGGTGCTGGATCAATGGCGCGCCGCAATCGGACTCGAGTACAGCATTGAAAAGGCGGCGAAGCGGACAAGGACGATCTCCGGTGCCAAGCCGGTGCCCGGCAAGAGTGTACCCAAAAGGGCAATCCCCGGTCTTACAAAACCCGCTTCCTCCGTGGCGCTGGGATTTGAGTTCTTTCCGAATTTCGCCGCCGGTTCCCTCACCTTGGATGCCTATTACGAGGCGGGCGGCAATCTGTTCGATACGGCCTATATCTATGCCGGGGGAAAGACTGAGGAAATCTTCGGCGACTGGCACACCAGCCGTTCCGTTCCCCGTGAGGACATTGTCCTCATCGGCAAGGGAGCCCATTCGCCGCTCTGCTATCCCGATGCCATCGGCAAACAGCTCTCGCGGTCACTTGACCGCTTGAAGACCGATCATGTCGACGTCTATTTCATGCACCGCGACAATCCCGATATCCCCGTCGGCGAATTTGTCGACGCCATGGATGCGGAAGTTAAGGCGGGCCGGATTCGCGGCCCGTTCGGCGGGTCGAACTGGACGCAGGAGCGGATGGACGAGGCCATTGCCTATGCGGTGAAGAACGGCAAGACGGCGCCCGGTGCCCTGTCGAACAATTTCTCGCTCGCCGAAATGCTGGACCCGATCTGGGCGGGTTGCGTCGCAGCCTCGGATGAGGATTGGAAAAGGTGGCTGAACACGAAGCAGATGCCGAACTTTGCCTGGTCAAGCCAGGGCCGCGGCTTCTTTACCGATCGCGCCGGCCGTGACAAGCGGGACGATGAGGAACTGGTCCGCGTCTGGTATTCCGACAGAAACTTTGGCCGGCGTGACCGGGCGATCGAACTGGCAGGTAAACTCGGCCGCAGTCCCATTCACGTGGCGCTGGCCTATGTGCTGGCCCAGCCCTTCCCCGTCATTCCGCTCATTGGGCCACGCACCCTCGGCGAGCTTGAAGACAGCCTTTCCGCACTCGATATCAATCTGACCCCGGATCAGGTGAAATGGCTGGAAGGCTAGGCGTGGATGTGGCAAGCAAGTGGATAAAATCAGCAAGGGGGAAGCGATGAAGTATTCGGCCTGTATCGAGTGGTTGTTCGCTCCCGAGTCGCCTGATTTCGCCAACCGTATCCGCTTGGCAAGGGATGCCGGGCTTGACGCGGTCGAGTTCTGGAAATGGACGGAAAAGGACATCCCGGCTGTCGAAAAGGCATTGGCGGAAACAAAACTTGCGTTGTCCAGTCTCGTCGCGGAGCCAATGATTCCGCTGACCGATCCTGCGTCCCATGATGCCTTTCTGGTTGGTCTGCGGGCCAGCGCCGAAATGGCAAACCGGCTGGGTGCCAAGGTGCTCATCGCGCAGGCCGGGGATGATCTTCCCGGCCGCACCCGCGCCGAACAACATCTGGCCTTGGTCGATTGCCTGACACAGGCGGCCGATGTGCTGGCTGGAACCGGCGTTGTGCTGGGGCTTGAACCACTCAACACCCTTATTGACCACAAAGGCTATTTTCTTCATTCAACGGTTGAAGGTCTTGATATTATCGATGAAGTAAACCGTCCGGAAATCCGCATTGTCTACGATATCTATCATTCTCTCGTCATGGGAGAAGCGACGGCAGACGTGCTCAAAAGCCGGATTGACCGCGTTGCTCATGTCCATATTGCTGACCATCCCGGCCGCAATGAACCCGGCAGCGGCACACTGGAATTGTCAAAATCCCTGCATTGGCTGTTTGACAACGGCTACAATGGATTTGTCGGACTGGAGTACCGGCCAACCGCCGATACGCAATCGAGTCTGGAGATGACGTTCCGCACACTTGGCCCACGTTAGAAGCGTGTTTTGCTATTGAAGTGCTGAGGGGGAAGCGGGTAAGCATGGATCGATCCTTGCTTCCTGCCTGCTGGCCATCAACGTATCGTTTTTGGCAACACCAAAGAGCGGATCAGACATGAAGGATGCCGATATCCATGACCGATCCGCGCAAACGTCACACTCTGCCAACCATTGCGGATGTCGCCGAACTGGCGGGTGTCTCCCGCGCCATCGCGTCCCGGGCGCTGTCAAGTGAACCAAGGCCCGTCTCGGCCGACAAACGGGAGCGGGTATTGGCAGCGGCTGCCAAGCTTGGCTTCAAACCCAACCTCCTGGCGCGGAGCCTGACGACGAAGACCGTCAATCTCGTTGCCGTCATCGTCAACCACATCCATGATCTCTCGGATCTCGACCTGTTCGATCTCCTGATCAGTCAAATCCAGTCCATCGGCAAACAGGTGATCTTTGTCCGCGTCGGCTCGGCCGAACGGATTGACGAATTCCTGCGCAACGGCATTGCCTATCACGTGGACGCGGCCCTCGTGTTCTCCGATTTCGCCGATGCGGAAACGGTGCGGAAAATGTTCCGCAATGACAGCGTCCTGATGCTCAACGGCATGCGGGATGTGAGCTCTCCCGCGATCATTCCCGATGAGCAGGTGGGGATTGCCGCAGCGGTCACAGATGCGCGAAACAAGGGCGTGCGCAGTGCGCTCCTCGTGACAGGCCGGTCCGCCTCGCCGGTCGAACAGACACGCATCGCCGTCTACAAATCGGAACTGCAGCGCCAGGACATCAGGCTGGTCGCGGAACTGCGCGGCGACTATTCCTACCAGAGCGGCCGCCATGTGGCATCCTCGTCCGATTGGCAAACAGCGGACGCGGTGTTCTGCACATCTGACGCGATGGCCATGGGTGTTCTCGATGTGCACCGGAACGACTTTCCGGACAACCGGCCGCGGACATTCCGTCTCTACGGCTTCGACGACGTGACCCTGGCGGAATACGAGGCTTATCCGATTTCATCCATCGGCTACGACAAGGCCGCCTATATCGATGAAATCCTGAAGTTTCTGCGGGAACCTGCCCTGTTCAACGCGGGCGAGAAACTCATCCAGGTGCCGACCTACTTCGTCGCACGGTCAAGCTCCTGATCAAAATGCAAAGGCCGGGAACGATGCCCGGCCCTTGCCTTGAAATTACCAGAGCGGCGTCAGCGCCGGCGGGTTGGATTTTTCGCCCCACCACTTCTTGTAATTCGCATCATAGGCGCCGGACTGGATGTAGTCGGAGACGAACATGTCAAGCCAGCGGACGAATTCCGGATCGCCCTTGGCAACGGCAATACCGATCGGATCGTTGGAATAGAGGCCGGGCAAGGTTACCAGATTCTCGTTCTTGGTGGCGAGATAGTCGAGCAGCGACGAGTCTTCGATGGCCGCAGCGACGCGCTTCTGCTGCAGGAGCAGCACGCCATCGGGCGAGAAATTGTCGGTATAGACCAGTTCCGCCGTCGGCACGCTCTTCTTCAGGAAGCTTTCGCCTGTCGTGCCGCGGCCGACAACCACCTTCTTGCCCGCCAGGTCTTCCAGCTTGGCGATGCCGGCATCCTTCTGCACGATAACGCGCAGGCCGGCACGGTTGTAGGGAATCGAGAAATTGACGCTCTTGGCGCGTTCCAGCGTCGCGGAGGTATTGGCCACCACGATATCGAGCTGGCCGGAGACCAGCATGGACACGCGGGCATCGCCGGAAACGTCGGTGAACTCGACGGGAACGCCAAGCTTGGCCGCCAGCATGGTTGCCACATCGACGTCATAGCCGACCGGATTATTCTTGTCGTCGCGGAAACCGATGGGCTCGCCGCCAAGCGACACGCCGATGCGGACCTTTCCCTGCGCGCGAATATCGTCGATCTTCCCGGCATGCGCCACGCCTGTAAAAGCCAGTGCACCGGTCAGCGCGAGTGCTGCCAGTTTTCCAATGAACCGTTTCATGAATGTCCCCTTTGTGTTGTTTGTTGCGGATCATATTTTCGGGCAAGCCGGCGTTCGGGTTCCTCCATCCCGGCTTCCCAGAACCAGTATTTGATTTCATCGTCGCAGCGGAAACTTGCCACGTCGTGATTGCCCTTGGCGTCGATGGCATGAATGACGACACCAGCCAAGAATCCGGTGGTCAGCTGTGCGAGGTCTTCCATCGCCATATCGACCGCTGCGCGCAGGGAATGGCCGAAGCGCATGGCAAGCACGATGCTGCGGGCCGTGCCGCAACGGATGGTCATTTCACCCGTATGGGTGCAGGCGGCGGCACCATAGCGGCTGTCGGCATAGAACCCGGCACCGGCGATGGGAGAATCGCCGAGGCGCCCTGGATATTTCCAGGCCCAGCCGGAGGTGGAGGTAACCGCGTGAATGCCGTTGGCGGAATCCTTCGACAGGAACACCGTGGTATCGCGGACGCGCTCCGGGTCGGTAATGGTGCGGCTCAGGGGCGCGAGCGGAATATCTGGAAAAGCTGCCAGCTCCTCCGGCGTCAATTCTTTCTGCAACCGCTCCCACCAGACGCGTTTGCTGTCTTCATATAACGTTTCATCAAGGGGAAAGCCGATTTCCGTGGCAAAACGGCGGGCACCATCGCCGGTCAGCATGACATGCGGTAATCGTTTCATCACCGCATGCGCGAGCGCCGCGACGGGCAGCGTATCGGGAACCGCGCCGACGGCGCCAACATCCCGCGTCGTGCCATCCATCACGCCCGCATCGAACTCCATGCGCCCGAGCATGTTAGGCCAGCCGCCGAAGCCGACACTGCGGACCTTCACTTCGCGCTCGACTTCGCTGATACCGGCGACCATGGCGTCAAGGCCATGCGCCTTCTGCTTGAGGAGCTCGACGCTCCTGGCAAAACCCGGCCAAGCCTCGTTGTTCGCAATCAGGATCATTGTCAGTCTTTACGCATTTTGGAGAGAAACTGGGCGATGCGTGGCTTGGCCATGCCGCCATCGGCTGCAAAGAATTCAGCTGTCGGCAGGTCGACAACGAGCTGTCCCTTGTCGAGAAAAACGATCCGCGACGAGATGGTGCGGGCAAACTCGATTTCATGCGTGACGAAAACCATCGTCGTTCCGTCATGGGCGAGCTTGGCGAGAATGGCCAGCACATCCGACGTCATCTCGGGATCGAGCGCACTGGTGATTTCATCGAGCAGGAGATAGCGCGGCTTCATGGCGAGCGCCCGGCAGATACCGACACGCTGGCGCTGCCCGCCGGACAGTTGCGCCGGGAAGGCATCGGCACGGGCACTCAGGCCAACGGAGTCCAGAAGCGTGCGCGCATCGGCTTCCGCCTGCTTGCGCGGTATTTTCAGCACTTCCACCGGTGCGAGCGCGATGTTCTGCACGGCAGTCATATGCGGGTAAAGATTGAAAAGCTGGAAGACCGTCGCCGACCGCTTGCGGGCTTCCGACAGCTCCTTCGGACGGGAAACATCGAAATCATCGATGGTGATACGCCCGCCATCGAGCTTCTCCAGGCCGTTCATGCAGCGGATCAGGGTCGATTTGCCCGAGCCGCTGGAGCCGAGAATCGACACGACTTCACCGCTATGGACATCAAGGTCTATTCCGTCGAGTACGGTCGCAGAACCAAACGCCTTGCGTACTCCTCTCACGCTGATCATTTCACAGACCTTTCCATGCGGTGTGCGCCCTCAACCGCTTCTCCAGCTTGGCTCCGCCAAAGGCGACGAGCTTGGCCATGACATAATAAAGCCCGCCGACGACAGCCCAGACGATGAATGGTTTCAGCGTGCGCAGATTGAGAATGTTGCCGATCTTCGTCAGGTCCACCACGCCGATCACCGATATCAGCGATGTCACCTGCAGCTGGTTCACCAGAAGACCGGTCAGCGGACCGATGGCAAACGCCATGGCCTGCGGTGCGATGATGCGGCGAAGGATTTGCCAGCGCGACAAACCGAAAACCCGAGCGGCCTCGATCTGGTCGCGGCCGATGGACTCGATCGCCGACACGGCAATGACATAGACGAATGCCGCCGTATTGCCCGACAGCGTGATCACCGCGGCCTCGACCGGCGTTACATTGATCTTGGCAAAAGCAGGCAGGCCGAAGAACACGAGAAACAGCTGGACCAGAACCGGGGAATTTTTCAGCACTTCCGCGACGATAGCCACGACCTGCGCCAGCACGGGAATGCGATAGAACCGGATGACGGCCCACAGAGAGCCGATGAAAAGGCCGATGATTGTCGTTGCCAGGAAAAGCGCGAGGGAAACACTCAGCCCCTGCGCGAGCAGGACGATGTCATAGGAGGTGAACGCCGTATAACGCATCAGGCGGCCTCTGTCTGATCACGGTTGAGATAGCGATGCAACGCGCCGATGGCGAGCGAGACCAGATAGGTCAGGCAGGCATAGGCGACGAGCAGAACCGCATAGATTTCAAAGGGCCGGAATGTATCCGATGCCACGATTTTGGCCGAACCGGTCAATTCGTTCAGCGTGATCGTCGAGAGGATCGACGATGTCAGGATGAGATTGATGAAAACCGAACCCAATGGCCGCACCGAGGTCCTCAAGGCAATCGGCATGACGATCTTGCGGAAGATCGTCGGTTTGGAAAGCCCGCTGACTTCGGCCGCTTCCAGGATGCCGGGATCGATCGACAGGATTCCGGACCGGATCACATCCGAGGTAAAAGCGCCGCCCGCGATGGAAAGTGCAATGACTCCCGTGGTGAACGCATCGATATAGATGCCGATCTCCGGCAGGCCGTAGAAGAAAAAGAAGAGCTGGACGATGAACGGAATGTTGCGGAACAGATCGACATAGACATAGGCAATGCGGGAGAGAAGCGGCGACGCGGATGTGACCAGCGCTGCAACGACCGTACCAATGCACAGGCTGCCGGCAAGCGCCAGCACGCAAGCCTCAGCTGTCAGGACCGCACCTTTCACGAGAAAAGGAATGTGCGGTGCCAATATGGTCAGATCAAAGGTCAAACGTCCGTCCGGCACAAAGTGAAACCGGTTTCAGTTTTGCCTATCGCAAGGATGCTGTCAAGCGGTGGCAGCAGAAAAATGAAGTGTAGCTTAGGCCAGGAACTCGGCCCGATGCGGCGAGAAACTGTCGATCAGGCGACCCTTTTCCAGCGCCTTGACCCCATGGACGAGATTGGACGGAACAATGAAACTGCCGCCCTGCTCCAGCACCTGGCTGACGCCATCGATGGTGACTTCGAAGCGTCCTTCTGCAACATAGCTCGCTTGAATGTGCGGATGCGAATGCAGCGAGCCGACGGCATCCTTTTCGAACTGCACTTCCACCAGCATCATTTCCGGCAGATAGGCCATGATGCGTCGGCTGACGCCGGGCTCGGTCCTGGTCCAGTCAGCGGCATCTTTTGCAACAAACAGAATATGATCAGCCATGTTCACAATTCCCGGTAGCGAAAGACCGGCAACAGCCAGTCCCGATGATTGGCATTGTGACCGGAAGCAAGGGGCGCGGTCAACCAGTCGACCGCGCCGCTTTCACCTAAGCGGCCAGACGGCGGCGATTGGCGATTTCAGCCAGCTTGAATGCACGCTCGAGGCAATCCGCCTGCTCATTGGCAAACCGGTTCTCGACAATTTCCATGATCAGCATGGTATCCGGCAGGAACGTCAGCTCCTCGAAGATTTCTTCCCAGGGAATGTCGCCCCAACCGATCGGCAGATGCAGGTCACCAATGCCAAGCGCCGTTGCTTCAGCCGGATGATAGAATTTGGTCATGCTGTTATAAGGACGGCCAAAGCTGTCATGCACATGCAGATGCCCGGTGACCGGTGCCATCGCCTTGATCTGTTCGCGCCAATCGAGACCAAGCCGCGTGCTCTCGATGTAGGCATGGCTGAAATCGATCAGGCCGCACACATTGGCACTGCCGATGGTCCGTACGGTTTCGCCGACCTGTGCCGGTGTCTGGCGGTATTCCGCATCGGTGACCGCGAAAATGTTTTCCAAGGCAATCCGCACGCCGTAACCCTTGGCAACCTCGGCCATTTCGGCAAGCGCATCGCGCTCCATGCGATCGAGATCGGCAATGTGTGACTGGGCCGGCATTTTGGCACTGCCGCTGTGATGCACGAGGATGCCCGCTTCAACGCGATTGCACAGTTCCAGCATCGCGCGGACCACGGCCTTCTGATACTCCAGACGCTCGCGGTCCATGAAATTGGAGACGATCTGGCCGTGCACACTGTAGCGCAGGTCGAACTGCCGCGTGATCGCGGTCAGGCGTTCGGCGCGTCCCGGAATAATCCGGCCGCCCGAGATGATTTCCTCGCCATAAAGCGACAGCTCGGCAGCATTGGCACCGAGACCGGCAATGGTGCGAAGGGCATCTTCCAGCGTGTCAAAATTGCCCTTGCCCGTGTAGGTGCAAAAGCCAACGGCGGAAATGGTTGAATCCGAACTCATGTTTGATCCTTTCAAGTCGGGTTATGCGGCCACTGTTTTCGGAGCTGGTTGACGCGTCGCTGCCGGAGCATCATCAAGGCGCAAACCGGTTTCCTGCGAAAACAGGTGAATATGTTCGGAGGGCAACTGCAGACCTGCAACCGCGCCTTGCTCGAAGAACTGATCTTCCTCAACTGACACCGCAAAGCTCAGCCCGTCAATCTCGACGTGAACGATCCGGCCGGAGCCGAGCTCTTCGATGAAATCGACATTGGCCGGAACGCTGTTCACGGTACCGGCGGGAACGAGACGGCAATGTTCTGGACGGATTCCGACGGAAACCGCGGTCCCCGCGTTCTGGCCGCCAAGCACCGGATCGATTGCCTGCGCGATGCCGTCCAGCAGCACGTGATCGCCGCCTGCGGCAATGGTCGTGTCGAAGAAATTCATCGCCGGCGAGCCGATGAAGGTTCCGACAAACCGCGTGCGCGGACGGTGGTAGATTTCAAGCGGCGTGCCGACCTGTTCCACATGGCCCTTGTTCATGACGATCAGCTTGTCGGCCAGGGTCATGGCTTCCACCTGATCATGGGTGACGAAAACCGAAGTTGCCGACAGCCGCTTGTGCAGCCGGCGGATTTCCACACGCATCTGCACGCGCAGCTTGGCATCAAGATTGGACAGCGGTTCGTCGAACAGAAACACCTTCGGTTCGCGGATGATCGCGCGGCCCATGGCAACGCGCTGCCGCTGGCCGCCGGAAAGCTGCGCCGGTTTACGGTCGAGCAGTTCTTCCAGCCCGACGATCTTGGCTGTTTCCGCAATGCGCCGGTCGCGCTCGGTACGCGGAACACCGGCAACCCTTAGGGCATAGCCGATGTTGGCGGCAACATTCATGTGCGGATAGAGCGCGTAGTTCTGGAACACCATCGAGCAACCGCGATCGCGCGGCTCGAGATTGTTGACCACTTTGCCGTCAATTGAAATTTCGCCTGACGTAATCTCTTCAAGACCCGCAATCATGCGCAGCAGCGTAGACTTGCCACAGCCGGAGGGTCCGAGAATGACGACAAACTCGCCGGATTTGAAGTTCAGGTCGACGCCATGCAGGATCTGTGTGCTGCCATAGGTCTTGCGCACATCCTTGATGCCAATTTCAGCCATTGCTACTTCCTTTATTTCTCGGTCGAGACCAGGCCACGGACAAACCAGCGTTGCAGGACGGCAACGACGACCAGGGGTGGCAACATGATGATGAGGGCGCCTGCCATGGAGACATTCCATTCAGGCAAGGCATTGACGGATGGCACCAGCGCACGCATGGCGACCATCGCCGTCTGATAGCTGGCATCGGTGGTCATCAGCTTGGGCCAGAGATACTGGTTCCAGGCATAGACGAACATGATTGTTGCCAGCGCCAGCATATTGGTGCGCGACAGCGGAAGCAGGATGTCGATGAAGAATCGCAGCGGCCGCGCGCCATCCATCTTGGCCGCCTCTGCCAGTTCATCGGGGAGCGTCATGTAGAACTGCCGGTAAAGGAATGTGCCTGTCGCGGTCGCGATCAGAGGCAGGACCAGACCGGAATAGGAGTTCAGCAGGTTCCATTGCAGTGACAATTCGATGCCGGTGATGGTCTGGACGATCCAGCGGACGGGTTGGAACACGTCTGAAGCGATGTTGTAAGTCGGGATGACGCGCACTTCGAGCGGCAGCATCAGCGTCAGGAAAACCATCCAGAAGAAAACGTGACGCAAGGGGCTCTTGAAATAGACGATGGCAAAGGCGCTGAGCGCCGCCAATGCGATCTTGCCCGCCATGACCAGCAGCGAGGTGATGAGGCTGTTGAACAGTGCCGGGCCGAGATTGGCACGATCCCAGGCGGCATGAACATTCTTCAGGAAGTCACCGCCAGGTGTCATGTTGAAGGGCACGGCCGTGACCTCTTGCAGCGACTGGGTGGACGCCGTGAAAATCATCCAGAACGGTCCGAGAATGAGGATCAGTCCCAGGATCATGATGAAGTAGGTGACGGCGTTGAGTATGGGGGTGCGTTCGATCATCGCCGGAATCCTACTTGTAATGCACGCGCCGCTCGACGAAGCGGAACTGGATGAACGTGAACACCATGATAAGTCCGATCAGGACGAGGCTCTGGGCTGCCGCGCCGGAGTAATTCAGGCCGCGGAAGGCTTCGCTGACGATGCGGTAGACCATGACATCGGTTGCCTTGTTGGGTCCGCCTTCGGTGGTCAGGTCGACGATACCGTAGGTATCCGGGCCAACGAAACTCTCGGTCAGATTGAGAACCAGGAGAAAGAACAGGGTTGGTGCCAGGAGTGGGACCTGGATATCGAGCGCGCGGCGCACCGGGCCCGAGCCGTCCATGGACGATGCTTCCAGCAGGCTGCGCGGGATGGATTGCAGGCCGGCCGTCATGAAGATGAAGTTGTAGCCGATCCATTTCCACGCAAAACAGATGATGACGAGGATCATGGCATGGCTGCCGTACTTGGCGGGATTCCAGAGGTCGGGCGACCAGGTGTTCACCACCGCGATCAGACCGCTTTCCGGCGCAAAGATGAAGCGGAACGCCAGACCCACCGCCGGTGCGGCAATGGCATAGGGCCAGATGTAAAAGAACCGGAACAGGCTTGAGCCCTTCAACTGACGGTCAACACAGATCGCCAGGATAAAGGCGATGAACATGGACAATCCGGTCGCCGTGAAAGCGAAGAACAGGCTCAGGGACACGGAGCGCCAATATTCGCTGTCGGCAAAAACATCGCGAAAATTGTCAAAACCAACGAAGAGACGTTCGCCCGCACCGCCAAAGGCCGGTTCCAGCGTGAAAGCCCAGTTGAAAACCGAAATAGCAGGCCAATAGAAAAAGAACAAAATGAGCAGGAGTTGCGGCAATGCAAAAAGGACGGGCAACCACCAGCTTTTGAAAACAGCGCGCTTGTTCATGAGAATATTCAATTCTGCCTATGGGATGAAAAGGAAATGGCCCGGTGCGGTTCCGCTCCGGGCCATTTGAAAGCCTGCACTTAGTTCAGGACTTTTCCGGCATAGGTCTTTTCAAAGCGGCGCAGGATGACATTGCCGCGCTCGACAGCCTGGTCGAGACCGGCCTGCACAGTCAACTTGCCGAAGAAGATGCCTTCCATCGCATCGGAGATTTCCTTGCGGATCTGCGGGAAGCCGCCGAGGCGGATGCCGCGGGTATTTGCGGAAGTCGGGGTGAAGGTCAGGCTGGCGATGGCCTTTTCACGGCCCTTGAAGGCTGGCTGGTCGTAGAAGCCCTTGGCTTTCATCGCTTCAAAGCCTGTCTTGGTGACCGGGATGTAGCCGGTGACCGTCGACCACCACTCAACCATGTCCGGCTGGGCGATGAAGTTGAGGAACGCAGCGGCACCCTTGTATTCAGCTTCGGGGCGGTTGTTGAGAACCCAGAGGGATGCACCACCGACCATCGAATTCTGGCGTGCCGTTCCCTTCCAGACCGGAAGCATGGTCACGTCCCATTTCGTGCCCTGCTTGATGGTCTTGCCGACTGTGCCGTGATCGGCAATCGACGACTGGATCATCTGGCAGGTTTCGGAGGTGAAGGCTGGAACAACGTCCATGCCCAGCTGCTTGGTCTTGACCACGAACAGGCCTTCATCGGTCATCTTCTTGAAGAATGTCAGATGGTCGACCAGCTTGGTCTTGTTGAGGGTAAGTTCCGCATCGAGCCCGTCATAGCCGTTGTTCTTGGTAGCGATGGGCTGGTTATGAATGGCGGAGAACTGTTCAACCGTCGCCCAGCTGTCAAAACTGAAACCGAACGGGCAGGCATAACCGGCCGCTTTCAGCTTGCGGGCTGCGGCTTCGACATCTTCCCATGTTTCTGGCGCATTCTGGATACCGGCCTTGGTGAAGGCATCGACATTGTAGTAGAACATCGCGGTCGACGAATTGAACGGGAAGGAGTTCAGCTCGCCCTTTGCCGTCGCATAGTAATTGGCGATACCGGGGAAATAATTGCTCCAGTCGATCTTGTAGCCATTGTCTTCCATCAGCTTCTTGGCCGGGACGAAAGCGCCCGAGAGCATCAGGTCGAGCGTGCCGCCGTCGAAGACCTGCACGACGGCCGGATGCTTCTTGGCGCGATAGGCGGCAATGGCGTTCTGGACTGTTTCGGGATAGCCGTTCTGGCTGGTGCAGACGATTTCGAAATTGGCCTGGGAGTCGTTGAACTTCTTGCAGGCATCCTGCACACGCTCGCCAAGGTCGCCGCTCAGGCCGTACCAGAACTCGAACTTGACCTTCTCGGCCATGGCTGGCGTCGCGCCAAACCCGGCGGCCAGCAGCCCTGCGGCCAGACCAATTTTCACACCAAAACCCTGCATTAAAGCCCCCTGAATACGGCAATTGAGAGAATGAACCCGGGGCAGCTCTGGATAAATCCGGCTGCCTCGCTCGCGTTCAACTCTGGACGGGCTGTGTGAAAGTTTGATCGACCTTAGACGAAACTATTGTGACAATTGTTCAGCCCAGCCGCCAGGCGGCAGCCGCGCTGCGGGCAGAATCTAGCGTTGGTTGCTTACAGCAAACCACGCGCGGCAAGGTTGCGCATGAGCGCCGCCATGCCGAATGTCCATTCGGGGCACTCCGTCGACAACCGCACGGTATTGGTGAGCGCACCAAGCTGCGGATTCGATATGGTGACCACATCGCCGATCTTGTGGGTAAATCCTTGCCCCGGCGTATCGCGGTCTTCGACCGGCGCAAACAGCGTTCCCATGAACAGCATGAAGCCATCCGGGTACTGGTGATGCCGTCCGGTGGTCTGGGCGACCAGATCCAGCGGATCGCGGCTGATTTCCTTCATCGTACTGCTGCCCTTCAGCACGTACCCATCCCGGCCTTCGACCATCAGGTCAAGATCGGCATTGCGCACGTCATCGATGGAATAGGTCGCATCGAACAGCCGGATGAACGGCCCGATCGATGAGGAGGCATTGTTATCCTTTGCCTTGCCGAGCAAAAGGGCGGAGCGGCCTTCGACATCGCGCAGGTTCACGTCATTGCCGAGCGTCGCGCCCTGCACCCTGCCCTTGCTGTTGACGGCGAGCACGATTTCTGGCTCCGGATTGTTCCAGCTTGAGATCGGATGCAGACCGACCGATGCGCCCCAGCCGACGGAGGAGAGGACCTGCGCCTTGGAGAATACTTCCGCATCAGGCCCGATTCCGACTTCCAGATATTGCGACCAGACACCTTCTTCGATCAGGGCAGCCTTCACCTTGGCAGCCTCCGGCGAACCGGCTTTCAGATCGCGCAGACTGTTGCCGATGATCGGCATGATGCGTTCACGGATCTTCAGCGCCAGCGCCGGATTGCCCGCGGCCTTCTCCTCGATGACGCGCTCGATCATCGAGCGGGCAAAGGTAACGCCGCAGGCCTTGACTGCCTGCAGATCACAGGGCGCGAGCAGCCGAAGCCGCGCGGCATCGGCTTCACTTTCGACGGACTGCGCCAGAACCGTATCCAGCGGCCCGAGTTCTTCTCCGGCCTGCGCAGCGACATAGGCGGCAGGCTCGTCCAGTTCCAGCAGGTCACGCATTGTCGCCGTCTGACGTGAGGTGATGTCAAACAGCACGCCGTCGCGCACCACGACAAGGGCGGGGCCCTGCACATCGGGGCGCCAGACACGGCCAACGAAAGTTCCGGTTCTGTAGGTCTCGGTCGATAGGGTCACGGTAAAGGCTCCCGGAAGAGAGTGCTGATACGATGGATTAGTGCGCAGCGTTGCGCTTGCCGAGCCGCATGCCCGTTCCGCCATCAAACAGGTGGCTGTTCGCCGGATCGATCCCGATGTGAATCCGGTCGCCCGATTTGATCGATAGCCGCTCGCGGAAGAGACACATGATTTCCTGATCGCCCAGTTTGCCGACCACCATGATTTCCGAGCCCGTCGGCTCGACGACGCTGACGTCAACCGGGATGCCGCCGGCGGCAATCTTGATGTGCTCCGGCCGCACACCATAGATCACGTCCGCTGATCCCGTGGTTTGGATGGTCTGCGGCACGGGCAACGTGATGCCTTCCGGCGTCACGAACTGCCCTGCCCCGGCCAGACGCCCCTTGACGAAATTCATCGACGGCGAGCCGATGAACCCGGCGACGAACAAATTGGCGGGATAATCGTAGAGATCGAGCGGCGTGCCGATCTGTTCGACCAAGCCGTCTTTCATCACGACGATCTTGTCGGCCATGGTCATGGCTTCGATCTGGTCATGCGTCACATAGACGATGGTGGTACCAAGCCGCTGATGCAGCCCCTTGATCTCGCTGCGCATCTGTACGCGCAGTTTCGCATCGAGATTGGAAAGCGGCTCATCGAACAGGAAGACCTGCGGATCACGGACGATGGCGCGTCCCATGGCGACGCGCTGGCGCTGGCCGCCGGACAATTGCCGCGGAAAGCGGTCGAGCAGCTTTTCAAGACCAAGGACTTCCGCCGCGCGGCCGACCCGGCTTTCCTTTTCCTGCTTCGGGGCATTCTTGAGCATGAGCGCGAAGCCCATATTGTCGGCCACCGTCATGTGCGGATAGAGCGCGTAGTTCTGGAACACCATGGCGATGTCGCGCTCCTTGGCAGGCAGGTCATTGACCACGCGGCTGCCGATGGCAATTTCCCCGGTGGTGATTTCCTCCAGCCCGGCGATCATGCGCAGCAATGTCGATTTCCCGCAGCCCGACGGGCCGACGAGAATGACGAACTCGCCATCTTCAATATCGACGGAGACACCGTGCATCACATTGACGTTGCCGTATTTCTTGGTGACATCCTTGATCGAGACCGAAGCCATCGCGCCCTCCCTGTTCTTGAAAACCTGTTCTAGCCGCCCTTGACGGCACCGGCGGTGAGACCCGCAATGATCTGGCGCTGGGCGAAAACGGTCAGCAGCAGCACCGGCAGTGTAACGACCAGCGCCGCAGCGGCCAGTGGGCCCCAACTGACCTGCTCGAATGAAAGCATGTTGTAGACCGCGACCGGCAAGGTCCGGGTTTCACGGCTGGCCAGCACAATTCCGAAGACAAAATTGTTCCAGGAGAAGATCACCGCCAGGATCAGCGAAACGACAATACCGGGCTTGGCAATGGGCAGCGCCACCTTGACAAAGACCTGCCATGAGGTTGCACCGTCGATCATGGCGGCCTCTTCCAGTTCCATCGGTGTCGTCTCGAAATAGCCGATCATGATCCAGATCACGATGGGCACGGTCACAACCAGATGGATGATGATCTGCGGCCACAGCGTTCCCAGCAATCCCATCGTCTGGAACAGCAGGAACAGGGGAATGAGGTAGGACAGGCCCGGCGTCATGCGCGCGATCATGACAACGATGGCCGCCTTGTCGGCGCGCAGGCGGGCAATGCCATAGCCGGCAGGCACCCCGACGAGCAGGGCCAGCAATGTCGATATGCCCGTCACAATCAGACTGTTCCAGAAGTAATGCAGGAAATCGTTCGTGGCAAAAATCTGGGTGTAGTTCGACCAGGCAAACCGCTCCGGGATGAAGATCGGCGGATAGGCGCCATTATCGATCTCGTATTTCAACGACAGCGACAGCATCCAGAGAAAGAAGAAAATGGCGGGCGAAACGATCACGAACACAACGAAAGCGGTGCCCAGTGATTTCAGCGGACTACGGCGGGCCATCGGCGTCTCCCTCAGCTGTTCCATTTGGTCCGCTGGCGCAGATAAAGCAGCGCCATGGACATGGTGATGATGACGACGAAGAAGACCACGGCAATCGCCGAGCCATAGCCGATGTCGTAGTAGGAAAAGGCAACATTGTAGAGATAGATATTGATCGTCTCGGACGCCGTACCGGGGCCGCCCTGCGTCATGGCAAAGATGATGTCAAAGCTCTTCAGGGCATCGATGGAGCGGATGATCACGGCAACCATCATGAAGGGCAGGATCATTGGCAGCGTGATGTAACGGAATTTCTGCCAGCCATTGGCGCCATCGATTTCCGCACTCTCGAAGGGATCGCGCGGCATGGAAGCAAGGCCGCCGAGCACGATGAGCATGACAAGCGGTGTCCACTGCCAGGTCTCGACCAGCACCAGTGACGGGATCACCGTGTTCTGGTTGAATATCCATTCCTGCGGCCCGATGCCAACCAGTGACAGGAGGTAGTTGAGAACCCCGAGCTGCGGGTGGTACATCATGGTCCAGACCAGAGCGATGGCCACGGGCGTGGCCATCATCGGCATGACGAAAATGCCGCGCAGCAGGCCGCGCATCGGCAATTTGCTGTCGAAGATCAGAGCCGCAATGGTTCCAAAAAACAACGGGGCGATGACGGAGAGAAGCGTATAGAGCACGGTGTGCCCCATCGATTGCCAGAAGCGTGTATCGCCTGCCAGGCGGGTAAAATTCGCAAGCCCGACGAAGCTCTGTTCTCCGCCGAGATGCCACTCATTGACGCTCATCCACAGGGTGAACGCCCAGGGAAACAGAATGACCGCCCCGACAATGACCAGCGCCGGAATGACGAACGGCCAGTAACTCGGCTTGAGCCGGCGTTTGCCCGTTCTGGCTTTGGTGGTTTGTGCTTCGGTTGTCATGGTCGGGGCGGCGATTGTCATTTGCCCTCGCTGCGCGCAAGGATGGGACGGAACTCTTCCGTTGCCCGCTTCATTTCCGTTGCGGGATCGGCGCCGCCGAGAAGATTGGTCAGGCCGACACCCATCACGTCGCGGAATTCCGTGACCGGGACAATGACCGGCAGGCAGAGCTGGCTGACCTTGGCCGATGCCGTCAGCACATCAACCCATTCGGACGGCATGGTCACACCCTTGCGGACCTCCGGATCGTTGAGGATCGAATTGCGGAAGGGAACGCCGGAGCCCGTTTGCAGCAGGCGCGCGCCCATCTGCTTCGAAATGGCCCATTGGCAATAGAGGTAAGCCGCTTCCTTCTTCGATGATCCCTCGGTCACGCCGATACCATCGCCGAAGGTCGGCGCAGCCTGTACAGCCGGCCCCTTGGGCATGACGCCGTAACCGACCTTGCCGACGACCCGCGATTTCTCCGGGTTTTCCAGCGGCGGGGCAAAACCGATGCCATCCAGCCACATGGCAACCTTGCCCTGCAGGAAGTTTGACTGGCATTCGGCCCAGTTGAAACCCGTTACGCCGGGCGGTGCGGACTTTGTCATCAGGCGCTGATAGAGCGTTGCGGCCTGGATTGCTTCCGGCGTATCGGTCTGGAGATTGCCGTCGTCGATCGTGCTCTTGCCATAACCGAGCATGAGGCTGGCCCAAACCGGCGTATTGGCGTTCTTCATACCGCGGGCAACGAACCCGTATGTACCCTTGCTCGCATCGGTGAGTTTTTCTGCGGCGCTTACAAGCTCATCAAAGGATTTCGGATATTCGATGCCCTTGGCGGCGAAGAGTTCCTTGTTCCAATACAGAATCCAGTAATCCACCGAGAACGGCAGACCGCCGAAACGGCCGTTCTTGTCCTTGGCAAAGGCAAGACCCGCTTCGGCAAAATCGCTTTCGACCAATGACGGCTCGGTGAGCGTGGGGTCCTTCAGGAACGGTGTCAGATCGGCAAGCCAGCCGCCCTTCTCGAACTGCCGCTTCTGCACGTGATAGCTGATATGGATGACATCGAAGCTCGGCTTGCCGGAGGTCAGTTCGATCACGGCTTTCTGGCGCTGCTGCTGTTCCGGCGTCTGCTCGGAATTGACCTTGATTCCGGTCAATTCCTCGAATTCCTTCTGGTACTTTTGCAGAATATCGCCGCGCGGGCTCTTGATCAGGTTCACCTCGAGGGTCGTGCCTGCATATTTCTTCCAGTCGACATTGGCGAATGCCGGCTTTAGGCCGGCAAAGCTCGCCGCGCCAAGTGCTGCTGATCCGGCAAGAAATTGCCGGCGTGTCGGTTGAATCCGTTTCATGCTTATCGTCCTCCCATAATCCATTGCAGCGCCGTAACTCCCATTTCCGGCACCGTTGCGTCTAAACCTTCAGAGCGAGATTCCTTGCATTGTTGATATGCTCGGCAATGGCATCCATCGCCGTTTGCGGGTTGCGGGTCTCGATTGCCGCAATGACCGCCAGATGCTCGCGCATCACCGGAATAACGCGGCCGGTGATGCGAAACCGCTCCTGATTGATCAAGCGCATCTTGATGGCATTGATCCGATAGGCTTTCGAAATGATCCCATTGCCAAGGGAATCGATGATTGTGTCATGCAGCGACCAATCGATCGCCTGCGCGTGCAGTTCAAGCTCGGGCGTCTCTCCGTCCCTGAGAGCCTTCTCCAAGGTCTCTTCATGTTCGCGCCGCAACCTGGCCAACACCTCATCGGAAGCGGAAACACAGAATAGCGCAACCGCTTCCTTCTCCATGAAGACGCGGAACTGGAAGGCTTCGCGGATCAGATTGATATCGATATGCGCAATCTGTATCCCGCGCTGCGGCACCGTCTTCACCAGCCCCTCAGCTTCGAGACGGGGCACAACCTCGCGGATGGCCCCGAGCGGCATGCCCGTCATGGCAACGAGCTGGCGCTGCGACACGAACTGCCCCGGATGAAAGTCACGGGCCAGAAGATGTTCCGTGAAACTCGCATAGGCTTTCTCACGCAATCTTACCGGCTCGCCGCTGTCATCCATGCCTGTTCCTCCTCAGGACGCCTTCACGATTCCCCGTCAGGCGGCGGCCGCGACAAACAGACGATCAAAGACTGCCGTCAGATGCTTGCGATCGCCGTCCGGCAAGGCTTCAAGCGGACCACGCGTCCGCCGCCAGCCTTCTTCGCCCTGGTGATGGGCAACCATCGCCTTCACAGCCGGAATCACCGGATATTTCACCAGTTCATTGACAGCCGCAACCACCTCTTCATCGTCGCGCCCTTCATCGATCATACGCACGAGACGTTCGGGGTAGATATTGGCCAGACCCGAGATGGCACCCTCCCCGCCGAGCCGCACGCCCGCAGCAAGGCTGCGTTCATCGCCAATCAGGATGGCAAGGTCATTGTGCCGTGCCAGCATCTTCTCAGTATAGCTCCAGTTGCCGGAAGAATCCTTGACCCCGGCAATCGCACCAGGGAAGGCCTCACGCAACCGGCTGACCAGATCAACCGAAATCTCGACTGCCGTCACCGAGGGCAGATTATACAGAATGATGCCGCGCACATCCGCGCCAATTGCCTTGAACGCCGCCGCATGCCAGTCAAAGAGACCGTCATCGCTGACATTCTTGAAATAGGACGGCGGCGCCAGGAGAATACCGCGGCATCCCGCATCCAGTGCAAACCGTGCCTGCTCTGCCGCATCAACATGCGAATTGGCCATGACGCCAACGACAATCTGCGACGGCGCGATGCCTGCCGCAATAAATCCCTTGATGACAGCCTGGCGCTCATGGGTACCGATGGACGAGCCCTCGCCCGTCGTCCCGAACAGGGTGACGCTGCTGCAGCCGCGCTGCAGACAGGTTTTTGCATGGTGAATTGCCGAGGGCAGATCAATTGCCAGCGCCGCATCAAACGGCATCGTCAATGCCGCAGAAAGTCCAAATCGTTCAACCCGAGACAATGATTTTCCTCCCACCCTCTCAATGCATAAAGACTACTAACATGTTAGTTGATAGTCAACATGCTGTCACATACATTTTTGCGAGTATGGATACAAATGTTATGAATTGAACAGCACGTGCTCGACTTCGTTCCGCGTCGGCGCACCGGTGCGTCCGCCAAACCGGGTGCATTTGATCGCTGCCGCCGCGCTGGCAAAACGCATGATCTCCTCCATGCCATGCCCTTCGGCCAGCGCCAGCGCGAAGGCGCCGTGAAACACATCCCCGGCGGCCAGCGTATCCACGGCATCAACGGCAAAAGCGGGCATATGGTGCACGATCCCCGCCTCGCCGCCCGACCAGTAGCAGCCCTTGCCGCCGCCGGTGACAGCGACAAAACCGCGATACCGGGCCGCCAAGGCAATGACGGCACGCTCGATATCCGCCTCACCGGTGATGATTTCGGCTGCCGGTTCCGAGGCGACAATATGCGATGCGAGCGGCAGCAGCCGCTCAAGGGTTTCCAGCGGCGCGACATCGGCATCGAGCACGCCATGAATGCCAGCCTCGCGCGCTGCCCTGAGCGCAGTGGCAGCAGCCAGCGGCCAGCGAACATCGGTCATCACCACATCGAATGCCCCGTATTCGATGGGCGGGATTTGTTCTGGCGCGCTCAACAGGGTCTTGTCATAGAAGGGCACGATCATGCGCTCACCCGACCTCTCGACAAAGATCGAGGAAAAAGCCGACCGCGCACCTTGGATGCGGCGGACAAAGGTGCAGTCGACCCCTTCCTCCGCCAGCTCTGCGACCACGCGATCGCCGACATGGTCCAGCCCCGCCGACGCCCACAAAGACGCGCTGCCGCCCAGCCTTGCAATGGTTGCCGCCTGGCTCGATGCCATGCCTGCCGCGATCTCCACGGCCTCCTGCGGGATGAACTTGCCGGGACCGGGCGGCAGGGTGTCCAGCCGGAAGATGGTGTCCATCGTCAGGGCACCAACGCACAGAATCCTTGGCTTCGTATTTGCCGGCATCGTCACACTATCCATATTGGCTGAATCAGCAGAAGGGTCAGGCGATAAGGAAACGTTTCATCGGGCAGGTCAAGCCGGGGGAGCCATGGAGTTTTTCGTGGAACGCCGGGAGAACCAGCGGACCAAACGATTGCCGATTGATCCCGGCAGCCCTATGGTCGCCGTCCGATCAAGTTTGATGAGACCAGTATGACTGCCACAACTGCCCGTATTGCGCGTATCATTGCCACCGAGATCAATGCCAGGCCCGAACAGGCCAATGCGGCGATTGAACTGCTGGACGGCGGCGCGACCGTTCCGTTCATTGCCCGCTACCGCAAAGAGGTGACGGGCGGACTTGACGATACGCAGCTGCGGCTTCTCGACGAACGGCTCATCTACCTGCGCGAGCTTGACGCCCGGCGCGACACCATCATCGAGTCCATCCGCAGCCAGGGCAAGCTGACCGACGAGCTGGAGACCAAGATCCTGGCGTCCGCCACCAAGGCCGAGCTTGAGGACATTTATCTCCCCTACAAGCCCAAGCGGCGCACGCGGGCCGAAATTGCCCGCGAACGCGGATTAGGGCCGCTGGCTGAAACGATTCTCGCCGACCGCCGCAGCGTTCCATCCGAACTGGCCCAGACTTTTCTTTCGGCGGATGTGCCGGATGTGAAAACGGCGCTGGATGGCGCACGCGATATTCTGGTCGAAACCTTCTCGGAAAATGCCGATCTCGTCGGCCGCCTGCGCAACCACATGAAGGACAAGGCCGTTCTGCGCGCCAGGGTCGCCGACGGCAAGCAGGAAGCGGGCGCGAAATTCTCCGACTATTTCAGCCATTTCGAACGCTGGTCGACCATCCCCAGCCATCGCGCCCTCGCCATGCTGCGCGGGCGCAACGAAGACGTGCTTTCCCTCGACATTGAAGTCGATGCCGACGACACCTCTCCGGTGAAGCCGGTGGAACGCATGATCGCCGGTGCCTATGCAATTTCCCCGAGCGGAACCGCCGCCGACAGCTGGCTGATGGACGTCGTCCGCTGGGCCTGGCGGGCGCGCCTGTCGCTCAACCTTTCCATCGACCTGATGACACAGATGCGTGAAAAGGCGGAGGAAGAGGCGATCCACGTTTTCGCCCGCAACCTGAAAGACCTGCTGCTGGCGGCACCGGCCGGATCGCGCGCAACCATGGGCCTCGATCCCGGCATCCGCACCGGCGTGAAAGTGGCTGTCGTCGATGGTACCGGCAAGGTGCTCGACACGACGACCGTCTATCCCTTTCCGCCGCGCAACGATCTGCGTGGAACCCAGGCCGAACTGGCGCGGCTGGCCGGCAAACACAAGATCGAGCTGATCGCCATCGGCAACGGTACCGGCAGCCGCGAGACAGAACGCCTTGTCGCAGACATGCTTGCCGACATGCCCTCGCCCAAGCCGCTGAAGGTGATCGTCAGCGAGGCGGGTGCTTCGGTCTATTCGGCATCGGCGACGGCTGCCGCAGAATTCCCGGATCTCGACGTATCGCTCAGAGGCGCCGTTTCCATCGCCCGGCGCCTGCAGGACCCGCTGGCGGAACTCGTCAAGATCGAACCGAAATCCATCGGCGTCGGCCAGTACCAGCACGACGTCGACCAGTATCGCCTGGCCCGCTCGCTCGACGGTGTTGTCGAAGATGCCGTGAATGCGGTCGGCGTCGACCTCAACACCGCATCGGCGCCGCTGCTGGCCCGCATTTCGGGCCTGGGAACGTCGCTGGCAGAAGCCGTGGTCGCTTACCGCAACGACGTCGGTCCGTTCAAGACCCGCCGTGACCTCCTGAAAGTCGCGCGGTTGGGGCCACGCGCCTTCGAACAATGTGCGGGCTTCCTGCGTATTCCCGACGGCACCGAGCCGCTGGACGCTTCGGCGGTTCATCCGGAGGCTTACGGCGTCGCCAAGAAGATTGTCAGCGCCTGCGGCCGCGACGTGCGTTCGCTGATGAATGACTGCGCCGCCCTGAAGGCGCTCGATCCGCGCCTCTTCGTCGACGAGCGGTTCGGCCTTCCGACGGTTCGCGACATCATCGCCGAGCTGGAAAAGCCCGGCCGCGATCCACGGCCGCAGTTCAAAACCGCGGCCTTTGCCGATGGTATCGACAACATCAAGGACCTGAAGCCGGGAATGATGCTGGAAGGAACGGTCACCAATGTGGCTGCCTTTGGCGCCTTTGTGGATATCGGCGTGCATCAGGACGGATTGGTGCATCTGTCACAACTGGCAGACCGTTTCGTCAAGGACGCCCACGAGGTCGTCAAGGCGGGGGATGTGGTGAAAGTCCGCGTTGTGGATATCGACGTCAAGCGCAACCGCATCAGCCTGACCATGCGCAAGGATGGTAGCGCCCCTGCCCCAAGGGAGCAAAGGGCTGACAGCACCGGCTTCAAGCCGAAACCGGCAGCGCAGGGCAAACCACAACCATCGACAACACAGGGTGCTTTCGGCGCGGCGCTCGCGGATGCACTTCGGAAGAAATAGTCCCGTCAGTGCATGTCCATCGGCGTCTTATGCGCAGCGATATCGTGCGGCAGGATTGTTTGCCGCTCGATCATGCGATGGACCCGGATTTCGCCGCCCCGATGCAGCGCGCGGATCCGGTCGCCAACCGCAGCATCCGCCTGCGTTCGCCGCTGGTTGTGGCGGACATATTCGACCCAGGTGGGCGTGTGGTAGGTTTCGGTCCAGATTTCCGGTTTCTCCAGATCGCGCATCAGCGCCCATTGCCCCGCACCGTCGCGGATCCGCACACGCCGCCGGTCTGACATCAGCGCGAGAAATTCGGGAATGTCTGCTTCGGCGATCTCGTAGTCGATCATGATGACAATCGGCCCACTGCGCGGCTTCAGGTCAAGCGCCAGCAGTGGTTCGCTGAACCGGTTGAGCGGATCGAGATTGAGCGACTTGAACTCCGGCAGGGCGTAGCGCAGGCCAATCACGGCACCGAGCAGCATGAGCACTCCGGAAGCGATCAGAGCCCTGTCCGCGCCGTATTGTTCGGCGGCCGCGCCCCAGAGCCAGCTGCCCGCAGCAATACCCGCAAATGTCGTCGTCTGGTAGAGCGACAGGGCCCGTCCCACCACCCAGCGCGGCGTCGACAGCTGCACCGTGACATTGAACAGCGAGAGGGCCAGGACCCAGCAGGCCCCGGCCAGCAGCAGGGCGATATTGGTGGGCCACACCGACGTGCTGACCGCCGTCACCGCCGCGCTCACCGCAAATCCGGCAAAGGCATACCGCACGATTGCCTCGCTCGAGAGGAATTCACGCAGGCGCGCACTGAGCAGCGCACCGCCGATGGCACCGATGCCGAACGAGCCGAGCATGACACCGTAGGTCAGAGGACCGCCATGGACGAGATCGCGCGCAACGAGCGGCAGGAGCGCCAGAATCGCACTGGCTGAAAGACCGAAGACAAAGCCGCGAACGACCACCTTGCCGATATTGGGCGACATGGCGACGTAGCGCAGGCCCGCCGAAATGGCGCGGCCGAGCGATTCGCGCGGCAAGGGGCTCGGATCGATTTTCGGCTGCCAGCGCATCAGGGCATAGATCACGGCGAAATAGCTGGCCGCGTTGACCGCAAACGTCGCCGCAGCACCGGCAACCGCAACGATGAGGCCGCCAATGGCCGGACCAACACTGCGCGTGATGTTGAAGCCCATGCTGTTCAGCGCCACCGCATTGGGCAGATCGTCCCGGGGAACCATGTCACCGACCGAGGCCTGCCAGGATGGATTGTTGAGAGCCGTCCCGCAGCCCAGCAGAAAGGTGAATGCCAGGAGAAGCCAGGGGGTGATGAGCCCGAGATAGGCAAAAACCGTTAGAAACGCTGAAACGACCAACATGAACCACTGTGCCACCAGCATCACCTTGCGCCGGTCGAAATTGTCCGCCAGCGCGCCGGATACCAAGGAAAAGATCATGATGGGCAGTGCCGTGGAGGCCTGCACAAGTGCCACCATGTTCACCGAATCAGAAATCGACGTCATCATCCATGCGGCACCCACCGCCTGGATCAGCGAGCCGAAATTGGAGACCAGGCTCGCGATCCAGATAGTGCGGAACGTGTCGTGCTTGAACGGGGCCAGTGGTGATGATCGGTCCGCCACCTCGTCTGCTTTCTCTTCGCTGTGCGTTGCAAATCACTTTCAGACAGTTATAGGCCTGACGTATCGGATTGCCAGCGGCCAAATGGCTTCGCCGGCATTTTCGATAGCCTGGCAACCAGTTGCAAGGACGACCCAGCCATTTGCGCCCATTAAATTCGTGTATGGAAGATAAAATGCGGCGCAGTGCAAAAACCATCCGAACAGGGGTTTTCATCCTGAACGAATTGGACTATATGACCCCGCACCGGCTTAATCAGCCACCGCACAAAAGCGGTTGTTGGGGAATAGGTTAACGGTAGACCCACGGACTCTGACTCCGTTAGTCCTGGTTCGAATCCAGGTTCCCCAGCCACTTTTTCCATCCGCACTCCCCCAGCTATATTCTGACATCGATCGTTGTTGACTTTCGATCATGCGCGGCTGACATCTTACGAGCGAATCCAGCGGCAACGGCTTGAGTGGTTGTGACATTACAATGAGCAGTCTGAAATTTGGCACAAGCGGCCTTCGCGGCCTTGTAACCGAACTACCCGATGAGGTCTGCAAAGCCTATACGCTCGCATTCCTGACACACATGCAGAAAGTCAAAGGCGTTGCGTCCGGCAGCCCTTTGCTCGTTGGTTACGATCTGCGTTCCAGCAGTCCGCGGATGGCGGCCGCATGCATGGCGGCCGCAGAAGCCTTTGGAATGCGGGTGGAAAACTGCGGTCCCTTGCCGACACCGGCACTGGCGTTTCGCGCGCTCAGCCTCAAGGCACCGGCCATCATGGTCACGGGCAGCCATATTCCCGCAGACCGGAATGGCCTGAAGTTCTACCGGCCCGACGGCGAGATCGACAAGGCCGATGAAGCCGGCATCCTGGCCGTCCTTGATCTGGAGGCGAAAAAGCCGGCGGGCTCCGTCGGACAGGCGGCAATCGTGCCGGATGCGCTGCAACATTATATCAGGCGAAGCATCTCCGTTTTGAGGCCGAATGCTTTGGCCGGCAAGAGAATCGGCGTTTATCAGCACAGCTCCGTTGCGGGTGATCTGATCGTCACCATCCTGCAGAACCTCGCCGCTGATGCCGTGGCGCTTGGGCATTCCGCCGTATTCGTGCCCGTTGACACCGAAGCTCTCCGTCCCGAAGATATCGCATTTGCCACCGATGCCTGCAACAAATACAAGCTCGACGCGCTGGTTTCGACCGATGGCGACGCCGACCGGCCGCTTGTTGCCGATGAAAATGGTGTTTTTCTGCGCGGCGACAGTGTCGGCCTTCTGACGGCACATTTTCTTGATGCGGATGCGGTCGTAACGCCCGTCACCTCCAATACGGCCATTGAGCTGAGCGGTCTCTTCACGAAAGTCTACCGGACACGTGTCGGATCGCCCTACGTGATCGAAGGCATGGAGCAGGCCCGCAGGGATGGGTTCCGGCGAATCGTGGGTTTTGAAGCCAATGGCGGGGTGCTATTGGGTTCAACTCTCGCCATGAATGGCGGAACATTGGAGGCCTTGCCAACCCGCGACGCCATGCTTCCGATCCTGAGTGTCCTCGGCATGGCAGCCGGCAGAGGCGTTCCGGTGTCAGCGCTGCTTCGGGATCTGCCCTCCCGCTTTACGCGCAGCGGCCGGCTCGAGCACATTGCATCGACGGCCAGTGGCCCCTTCCTGCAAGGTCTGCTTGACAGTGTCCGCCGCGACGCCTTCTTCGCGCCGGTCGGCACGATCAGGGAAAGCGATGCCATTGACGGCGTGCGTGTCGTCCTTTCGACGGGCGACGTCATTCACTATCGGGCCTCGGGCAATGCGCCTGAGCTGCGCTGTTATGCCGAAGCATCCGATGACGGCCGCGCCGAAGATTTGCTTCATTGGGGTTTGACGCGTGCCCGTGCAATGCTGGGGACGCATTCATAGCCTGGGGCTTTTACAGCGCGCTCGGCTGCAACAGCCGTTTGACCGTCGATATGGTCGACTGTTCCCAGGACGGCGCCTGCCAGCCGAACACAGCATGGAATTTTTCGGTGTTGAGACGCGAGTTCAGCGGGCGGCGGGCTTTCGTCGGATATTCCGACGTCAGGATGTCCTTCACCTCGGCGAACGGGCCCTGCTCATCCCGGCTGGCCTGAAAGATCGCCCGGGCGAAGGTGCTCCAGTTGGTACTGCCCGTTCCGGCAAGATGATAGACACCGAATGCATCGAATTGCGGGTCCGTACGAAGGCGGTTCGCGGCGTGCAGGATGCCGTCGGCAATATCGATGGCCGATGTCGGGTTTCCCCATTGATCGGATACCACCGACAGGCTGTCCCGGTTTGCGGCCAGATGCAGCATGGTTTTGATAAAATTCTTTCCGAACGGGCTATACACCCACGCCGTGCGCAGGATGAGGTGTTTGCCGTTGGCCTGTGCGACCAAAGCCTCGCCAGCGAGCTTCGTCTGGCCGTAAACGCCGTGCGGTCCTGTCGGGTCATCTTCCGCATAGGGGGTATCCCCTTCGCCAGCGAACACATAATCGGTTGAAAGATGAACAACCGGGGCACCAGCCCGCGCCGCGGCCGCGGCAACAGTTCCGGCACCGGTCGCATTGATGGCATGAGCCAATTCAGGCTCATCCTCCGCCTGATCAACGGCCGTATAGGCCGCAGCAGATACAACGAGATCTGGTTTTGCTGTAGCGATCGCATCGAAGACGGTATCTGGCTGCGCCAGATCAAAATCCGGGCGTCCGAGGGTCAGGAGCGTTATTTCGGGGTGCAGGCTGGCGCGCTCGACCAGACTGCGGACAACCTGCCCTTCCCGGCCCGTTACGACAATTTTCATGCCGTCCCCTTCTTCAGGGAGACAGAGCCAAGCCGTTCACCCGCATAGCTTCCGCTGCGGATCGGCTCCCACCACCACGTGTTGTCGAGATACCATTGTATGGTCCGTTCCAAACCGGTATCGAAGGTTTCGGCCGGTTTCCAGCCGAGTTCACGTTCGATCTTTGACGCGTCGATGGCATAGCGGCGGTCATGTCCGGGACGGTCGGTCACGAATGTGATGAGATCCCGGTAACGCGCGCCGCCCTTGCGCGGACGCTTGTTGTCGAGAATATCGCAAATGGTTTCGACAACGCTGAGATTGGTGCGTTCCGCGCGACCGCCGATATTGTAGCTTTCGCCCGGCTTGCCCTTCGTCACCACCAGTTCCAATGCCCGCGCATGATCCTCAACGAACAGCCAGTCGCGAACATTTGCGCCTGCACCATAGACGGGCAATGGCTTCTCATCGAGCGCATTGAGAATAACAAGCGGAATGAGCTTTTCCGGAAAATGGAAGGGACCATAATTGTTCGAGCAGTTCGACAGAACCACCGGCAGACCATATGTCTCGTGCCACGCGCGGACCAGATGGTCCGAGGCTGCCTTTGACGCCGAGTACGGAGATGACGGTGCATAAGGCGTTTCTTCGGTGAAAATGCCGCTGTCGAACGGCAAATCCCCGAACACTTCGTCCGTGGAAATGTGGTGAAAGCGGAATTCGGACTTGGCGGGTTCGGGCAGATCTCGCCAATAGGCCAGCGCCGCATTCAGCATGCGGAATGTACCCACGATATTGGTCTCGATGAACGCTGCAGGGCCATCAATGGAGCGGTCCACATGGCTCTCGGCCGCCAAATGCATGACCGCCTCGATCTTTTCGGTGCGAAGCACGTCAAGAATGGCGGCGTCATCGCAGATATCAGCCTCGACGAAGCTGTAGTTGGGATAATTCTCGATCTGGCGAAGCGATGCGAGATTGCCCGCATAGGTCAGTTTGTCGACGTTGACGACCTGATTGCGGGGATTGGAGGCGAGATGGCGGCAGACCGCCGACCCGATAAAACCCGCACCACCCGTGACTAGAATTCTCATGAAATAGCCTCTCCCTCAGGGAAAAATATCGGAACCGTCAAGCAGCGGCGCTTTCCGGTCCTTGTCGGAAAGCTGAAGCGTGGAAGCCTGCAGCGGCCAGTCAATGCCAATCGAAGGATCGTCGAAGCGGATACCACGGTCGTGTTGCGGCGAGTAATAATCCGTCACCTTGTAGATCACCTCGGTGTTCTCTTCCAAAGTGACGAAACCGTGGGCAAAACCCTTCGGGACCAGAATCTGGTTCCATTTGGCCGCCGAGACTTCAAGCGAAACCCATTTTCCGAACGTCGGGGAGCTTTTGCGAATATCGACGACCACATCGAGAATGGAGCCCTTGACCACGCGCACCAGCTTGTCCTGTGCGCGCGGCGGGAGCTGATAGTGCAGGCCGCGCAACACGCCCTTTGCAGCGGAGAACGAATGATTGTCCTGCACGAACTGCAACGTGATTCCGGCCGCGTCGAAACGCTCCGCATTGTATGTTTCGGAGAAAAAGCCCCGGTCGTCGCCGAACTTCGGCGGCAAAATCTCAAGAACGCCCTCGAGGGCGAGAGGCCTGACTTCCATCATTCTGTTCCAATCTCCGCAGCACGCCGCCGCAGATATGCGGCATATTCGGTCTTGCCCATTTTGGCTGCTCTTTCAAGTACCTGATCGGCATTCAACCAGCCCCATTCCAGGCCGATTTCCTCCGGGCATGCAATCTTGATGCCCTGCCGGTGTTCGATTGTCCGGACAAACGACGACGCCTCATGCAAGCTGTCATGGGTACCGGTATCGAGCCATGCATAGCCGCGGCCCAGTTGCTGAACCTGCAGTTCCCCGCGTTCAAGGTAAATATTGTTGACACTGGTGATTTCCAGCTCCCCGCGCGACGAGGGTTTAATCGACCGCGCAATGTCCACAACATCGTTGCTGTAAAAATACAGGCCCGTCACGGCCCAATGCGACTTGGGGCGTTCGGGTTTTTCTTCAATGGACAATGCCTTGCCGGTAACCTTGTCAAAATCCACCACGCCATAGCGTTGCGGATCCTCGACGTGGTAAGCGAATACCATGCCGCCCTTGGTTATCGATGAGGCAACCTGGCATAGCTTGGAAAGGCCATCGCCGAAATAGATGTTGTCGCCCAGAATCATCGCAACACTGTCCTGGCCGATGAAGTCGCGCCCGATGATGAACGCTTCGGCCAGACCATTTGGCTGCGGCTGTTCGGCATAGGAGAAATTGACCCCGAAATCAGCCCCGTCTCCAAGCAGTTTTTGGAAGAGCGGCAAATCATGCGGCGTCGAGATGATCAGAATGTCGCGTATTCCGGCGAGCATCAGAACGCTCAGCGGGTAATAGATCATGGGCTTATCATAGATGGGAAGGATTTGCTTCGACACAGCGATCGTTAGTGGATAAAGACGTGTACCGCTGCCCCCGGCTAATATAATACCCTTCATGCGATCGCTTCCTTATGTCAATGCTACAAACTGAGCCGATATATGACGCCCTAATTGGCCACACTTGGTTTCATGCAAAGATGGCGAAATGCGGTTCACCGGTCATTGAAAAACCATTTGGCGACAACAGAAAGACAAGTCAACCGGAAGTAAATGAGAAGTCGGCGTGACCCGGATGTTTCCCACCACACAACCTATTGTTTTCACACCATGATCCTGGTTTAGAACCAAATATGCGGTCCAGGTAACACGGAACCTTAAATGCGAATTGAACAACAGCCAGAAGTCAGCGCGATCATCGTGACCTACAATCCGGATCTTGCGGGTCTTGCAGCACTTCTGAACGCAACCAGTCCGCAAGTCGCCCGTGTCATCGTCGTTGACAATGGTTCGAAAATGAATCTGGAACAATGGTTTGCAAGCCAGAGCAATCAAGCGGAATTTGTACCGCTTGACGCCAATTACGGTATTGCCAAAGCGCAGAACGTCGGGATCGACCGGGCACGCGCATCGGGTTCAAGCTTTGTTCTCCTGCTCGACCAGGACAGCATACCGGCACCAGACATGGTCGCCACGCTGCTGTCGGCGGCAAAAGCCCAGATTGCCAAGGGGGTGAAGCTCGGATGTGTCGGTCCGCGTTATGAGGACTCGCGGCAAAAAAATCCGCCTCCATTCATCAAAACGGAAGGATTGCGGCTTCGGCGGCAGACCTGTGGCACGGCCGATGCGGTCGTCGATGTCGATTATCTCATAGCATCGGGCTGCCTCATTCCGACAGCGACCCTTGATGACGTCGGCGGCATGAAAGAGGAACTTTTCATCGACTATGTCGACATCGAATGGGGTCTGCGGGCGCAACACATGGGATACCAGTCCTTTGGGGTTTGCGCCGCCGAAATGCAGCATGATCTGGGTGACAATCCGATAAAGTTTCGTGGACGGTTCATCCCGGTGCACAGCCCGCTGCGGCATTACTACCATTTCCGCAATGCCATCTGGCTTTACCGGCAGCCCTGGCTGCGCGCCAACTGGAAGATCGTCGATGCGGTGCGTCTGGTCCGGAAATTTGTGTTCTACAGTGTCTTTACAGTGCCAAGACTGCAGCACGCCGGGATGATGACGTTGGGCATTTTTCACGGTCTTTTCGGCCGCATGGGAAAGAAACCGAGCAATGGTTGAACGGAGCCTTGCCGCCATGTCCCAGGACTTCGACCTCACCATAGGCGTGGTTATTTTCAAACCCGAACAGGCCGTGCTCGCGGCCACGCTGACGAGCCTTCGGAAAGCCGTGGAGACGATTGCCCCGCTTCGCGCCAAACTCTATGTGATCGACAATTCGCCCGAGCCTGCAGACCACGGCTGGATGAGAAATCTGCTGCCTGACCTGCCACTTGAGATCATCGCAGGGCATGGCAATGTCGGCTTTGGTGCGGCCAACAACATGGTTCTGGACAGGGCGGGGAAATTTCACCTCGTCTTGAATCCCGATGTGGAAATGGAGCCGGATGCCCTGAAGCAGGCATTGACCTTCATGACCGGTGCGCCGGAAACGGGACTGATCACGCCCAAGGCGTTCAATCCGGACGGGAGCACGCAATATCTCTGCAAGCGCTATCCAGCAGTCTTCGACCTGCTTCTTCGCGGCTTTGCGCCTGCCCGCATCAAGGCAATGTTCCGCCGGCGCCTTGAACGGTACGAAATGCGCGAGGAGATCGCCAGCACCCCGTTCTGGGACCCGCCTATTGTCAGCGGATGCTTCATGTTTTTCCGCGGCGATGTTTACAGGCAGCTGGGCGGTTTTGATCCACGCTATCTCCTGTATTTCGAGGATTTCGATATTTCCCTGCGCGTTCGCAAGATAGCACGCATTGCCTATGTGCCAGCGGTCCGGATCGTGCATGAAGGCGGTCGGGCCGCAAGCAAGGGCCTTTGGCACATCCGGCAGTTCCTCCGCTCGGCCTTGATATTCTACAGGACCTATCCGCTGAAGCTTTTCTAGGCGGCTCTACTTGTCGCGGCCGTCAATCTGCCGGTTTATTGCCAAGGCGATCAGCGTGCATGCGGCACCCGACAGCAGATAGGCTCCGCTCGCGATGAGACCAAAGCGGCTCGACAGGATCAAGGCGACAAGTGGCGCGAAACCCGCACCGAACAGCCATGCGAGGTCCGTTGTCAGGGCCGATCCCGTATAGCGGTATCTTCTGGAAAAATTCGATGCGACTGAGCCGGAGGACTGGCCGAACGACAGGCCGAGAAGCAGGAAGCCGAAGACCATGAAGATGATTTCGCCGATATCGCCGCCGTCAAGCAACTGAGGGGCGAACCCGCTGAACACGGCAATGGCGATGGCTGTGGCGATGAGCAAACGGCTCCGGCCAACGCGATCAGCAATATTTCCCGAAGCAAAGATCGCCAACACGCCGACCGCCGCACCAATCGTCTCGATCATGAGGAAGCGTGCCGGTCCCTGGTCCGTGAAGAGAAAGACCCATGACAGCGGAAACACCGTCACCATATGGAAGAGTGCGAAACTGGCCAAAGGCGCAAAGGCACCGATGACCACATGGCGGCCCTCTGTCTGCAACGTGTCGCTGACCGTCGTCGGCTGCAGTTCCCGGCGCTTGAAGAGCTCGGCATATTGTTCCGTCACGACCATGCGCAGGCGCGCGAACAGCGCCACCACATTGATGGCAAAGGCGACGAAGAAGGGATAGCGCCAGCCCCACTCCAGGAAATCCTGCGCGGAAAGGTGCGAGACAAAGAATGCAAACAGGCTGGCCGCAACCATCAGTCCGAGCGGGGCACCGAGCTGCGGGATCATGGCGTACCAGCCGCGGCGGCGTTCCGGCGCATTCAGTGCAAGGAGGGAGGCAAGACCGTCCCATTCACCACCCAGCGCCAGGCCCTGGCCGAGCCGGAAAAGCGCAAGTAGCAGCGCCGATATCCAGCCCACCTGCTCGTAACCCGGCAGAAAGGCAATCGCTACCGTCGAGCTTCCCAGGAGGAACAGGGTAATGGTGAGCTTGACGCCGCGGCCATAGGTGCGGTCGATGGCCATGAAGATCACGGTTCCAAGCGGACGCGCGATGAATGCGAGCGCAAAAATTGCAAAGGAATAGAGCGTGCCCGTCAGCGGATCGACATAGGGAAAGACAAGCTTCGGAAAGACCAGGACGGAGGCGATGGCGTAGACGAAAAAGTCGAAGAACTCCGACGTACGCCCGATGATGACACCGATGGCGATCTCACCGACATTGACATCCTCGTGGCCATGCAGGCCCTTCACGTCACGTCCGTGCGTCGATGAGGGCACCCCTATTTCCGCGCTCATGTCTCGTTGCGCTCCTCAATCCTGATTTGGCAGCTGCTGACGTCAAGCCGCGTTCACGGCTTATGCTAGCATCTCCTTTATCATTGTGACACATTAGGGAAGGATTGGGCAAATTGTCCAATGTCACTTTGAATGGGGTGCCGTTACGGATGGCGCAAATTAGCGCCGTTATCATGACAGGAACGACCTTGAAACGTTTTCTTGCCGTCGCCATACTTCCATTTCTCACCATGCTGACCGCATGCAATGCCGTCGTCATGAGCCCGTCTGGCGACGTAGCTGCACAGCAGCGGGATCTGATCGTCATCTCGACCATCCTGATGCTGATCATCATCGTACCCGTCATGCTGTTGACGGTGTTTTTCGCGTGGCGTTATCGCCAATCCAATACAGAGGCACGCTACGAACCCGATTGGGATCACTCGACGCAACTGGAACTGATCATCTGGGCCGCACCGCTCCTCATCATCATCTGCCTTGGCGCGCTGACATGGATGGGTACGCATCTGCTTGATCCCTACCGTCCGCTGGATCGCATTGCGCCCGGCAGGCTGGTCGACAAGCAGGTCAAGCCCCTGCAGGTGGAAGTCGTGGCGCTCGACTGGAAGTGGCTGTTCATCTATCCGGAATATGGTGTGGCGACGGTCAACGAACTGGCCGCCCCGGTGGATAGGCCAATCGATTTCCGTCTGACATCGTCGGCGGTCATGAACTCGTTCTATATTCCGGCGCTTGCAGGCCAGATCTACACCATGCCGGGTATGCAGACGAAACTCAGCGCCGTGATCAACCACCCCGGCACCTTCGAAGGCTTCTCGGCGAACTACAGCGGCGCGGGTTTCTCGGGCATGAAATTTGCCTTCCTCGGCCTGTCCGATGCCGATTTTGACAAATGGATGGCCGACGTGAAAGCGCAGGGCGCCAAGCTAGATCGAAACGCCTATCTCGACCTTGAACGGCCCAGCGAAAACGAGCCGGCGCGCCGTTACGGCAGTGTCGAGACACAGCTCTTCACCGCCGTGCTCAACCGCTGCGTCGAGCTCGGCAAAATGTGCATGGACGAGATGAGTTCAATCGATGCCAAGGGCGGGCTCGGGCTTGCCGGCATCAACAATGTCCACCCGCTCGAATATGACAAATATAGGCGACGCGGCGCCATTTTTGCTCCGCCGACAACCTATGTCGCACGGATATGCACGACAGAAGAGGAAGAGAGAATGCGGGCGGCCGCACAATCTCCACTGCTGTCACCACGCGACTCCTCACCAATACTCGGTGCCGGACTGCCACGCCCAACTGCCCCACTGTTCGGCGCACAGCGCCGTCCATCGAATTCCTGAACGGATTGAGTCCGACATGTTTGATAATCCCGATCTTCTCAAGGCGGTCTTCGGCCGGTTGACCCTGGAATCCTTCCCGTATCATGAGCCGATCCTGGTCGGCACATTTGCCATGGTGGCCCTTGGCGGTTTGGCGTTGGTGGGGCTTCTCACCTATTACCGCCTCTGGAGCTACCTCTGGCGCGAATGGTTCACCAGCATCGACCACAAGCGCATCGGCATCATGTACATGATCCTCGGCATCGTCATGCTGCTGCGCGGCTTTGCCGACGCCATCATGATGCGCCTGCAACAGGCCATGGCCTTCGGCGGCTCCGACGGCTATCTCCCGGCCCACCACTATGACCAGGTGTTCACCGCCCACGGCGTGATCATGATTTTCTTCGTGGCCATGCCGCTTGTCACCGGTCTGATGAACTTTGTCGTTCCGCTGCAGATCGGCGCGCGTGATGTGTCGTTCCCGTTCCTCAACAATTTCAGTTTCTGGATGACCACGGCCGGGGCGATTCTCGTCATGATGTCGCTGTTTGTCGGGGAATTTGCCAAGACCGGCTGGCTTGCCTATCCGCCGCTTTCCAACATCGGATACAGTCCCGATGTCGGGGTGGACTATTACATATGGGCGCTGCAGATCGCGGGTATCGGCACGCTCCTGTCCGGCGTCAATCTGGTGGCGACCATCGTCAAGATGCGCGCGCCCGGCATGACCATGATGAAGCTGCCGGTCTTTACCTGGACGGCGCTCTGCACCAACGTGCTGATCGTGGCCGCCTTCCCGGTATTGACTGCCGTTCTCGCCCTGCTCAGCCTTGACCGTTATGTCGGCACGAACTTCTTCACCAATGATTTCGGCGGCAATCCGATGATGTATGTCAACCTCATCTGGATTTGGGGTCATCCTGAGGTTTACATTCTCATTCTGCCGGCTTTCGGCATCTTCTCCGAGGTCACTTCCACGTTCTCCGGCAAGCGTCTGTTCGGCTACACGTCGATGGTCTATGCCACGGTCGTCATCACCATCCTCGCCTATCTCGTCTGGCTGCACCACTTCTTCACCATGGGCTCCGGCGCCAGCGTGAATTCCTTCTTCGGCATCACGACGATGATTATATCGATCCCCACCGGGGCCAAGATATTCAACTGGCTGTTCACGATGTATCGCGGGCGCATCCGCTTCGAACTGCCGATGATGTGGACAATCGCCTTTATGCTGACCTTCGTCATCGGCGGCATGACCGGCGTGCTGCTCGCCGTACCTCCGGCAGACTTTGTCCTGCACAACAGCCTGTTCCTTGTGGCGCACTTCCACAATGTCATCATCGGCGGCGTGCTGTTCGGCCTGTTTGCCGGCATCAGCTACTGGTTCCCGAAGGCATTCGGCTTCAAGCTCGATCCGTTCTGGGGCAAGATGTCGTTCTGGTTCTGGGTCATCGGTTTCTACTTCGCCTTCATGCCACTTTATGTACTCGGCCTGATGGGTGTGACCCGGCGCCTGCGCGTGTTCAACGATCCGTCGCTGCAGATCTGGTTCGTGATTGCGGCTTTCGGCGCCGTCCTGATCGCCATCGGCATCCTGTCCTTCCTCATCCAGATCTATGTCAGCATCCGCAACCGCGAGAAGCTGGCCGACCTGACAGGCGATCCCTGGGATGGACGCACGCTGGAATGGTCGACCTCGTCGCCGCCACCGGCCTATAATTTCGCCTTCACGCCGGTGGTACATGACCTCGATGCATGGCACGACATGAAACGGCGTGGCTACACCCGTCCGCTTGAAGGCTTCAAGGCCATCCATATGCCCAGCAACACCGGCACAGGCATCATCCTGGCGGTCCTGAGCATCATCTTCGGCTTTGCCATGATCTGGTACATCTGGTGGCTCGCGGCAGCCAGCTTCATTGCCCTGCTTGCCGTCACCATCGGACATACCTTCAACTACAAGCGCGACTTCCACATACCGGCGGAGGATGTTGTCCGCACGGAAGGTGAGCGAACCGCTCTTCTCGCAGGAGCTGCACGATGAGTTCACCAGCTTCCGCAGTGCACGGGGACGCAATCGCGCCGACGTTCTATCTGGTGGACGAGCATGATCATGCTGAAGGCGGCAGCACCATGTTCGGCTTCTGGATTTACCTGATGAGCGACTGCCTTATCTTCGCTGTGCTGTTTGCAACTTATGGCGTGCTTGGCAGCAATTATGCGGCCGGGCCGTCACCCAAGGATCTCTTCGATCTGCCGCTCGTGGCGCTCAACACGTCGATGCTGCTTTTCTCGTCCATCACCTATGGCTTTGCCATGCTCACCATGGACAAGGGACGGATTGCCGCGACGCAGGGATGGCTGGCCGTGACGGGTCTGTTCGGCCTGGCCTTCCTTGGTATCGAGCTCTACGAATTCGCGCACATGATCCATGAGGGCGCAACGCCGCAACGGAGTGCGTTCCTGTCATCGTTCTTTACGCTCGTCGGGACACACGGCCTGCACGTCACCGTTGGCCTGGTCTGGCTGGTCACGCTCATGATCCAGGTCAAGCGCTATGGCCTTATCCAGGCAAACAAGCGCCGGCTGATGTGCCTCAGCCTGTTCTGGCACTTCCTCGACGTCATCTGGATCGGCGTCTTCACCTTTGTCTATCTGATGGGAATGTTGCGATGACACCAGCACATACGGATGATCACGGCCACGCGGAAGACGATGGGCATGCCCATGGTTCCCTGCGATCCTATCTGATCGGTTTTGGCCTTTCGGTCATCCTGACGGCCATTCCTTTCTGGCTGGTCATGACCGGCGCACTGGACTCAAAACAGGCAACCGCATTCGCGATCATGGCATTGGCCGTGATCCAGATCGTGGTTCACATGGTGTTTTTCCTGCACATGAATGTTCGGTCGGAAAATGGCTGGAACATGATGGCGCTGATCTTCACACTCGTCCTTGTCGTCATCACCCTGACCGGCTCCCTATGGGTCATGTATCACCTCAATACCAACATGATGCCCGGGCATGACATGAGCCAGATACCGTGATGGCAGAATAACTCCGGGACGATGCAATGGATGATGATGGCCACTCTCCAAGCTCCCGGCCCAGAGCTCTGTGGCAACTCGGCCTCCTCGGTCTGATCGGCCTTTCGGGCGTGCTTTTGCTGACAGGACTTGGCGTCTGGCAGCTGGAGCGACGCGTCTGGAAGCTCGACCTCATCCAGCGCGTCGAACAGCGTATCCACGCACCGGCAGTTCCCCCACCCGGTCCGTCCCAATGGCCTGGGATCGATGACACGGAAACTTACCGTCATGTCCAGGCCCGCGGGCATTTCCAGGCCGGCCATGACACGCTTGTAAAGGCCGTTACCGAACGCGGCAGCGGTTCCTGGGTCATTTCACCATTCCAGACCGATGATGGTTTCACCGTGCTGATCAATCGTGGCTTTGTACCGGACGATGCTGCACAGGATTCATGGCAGGCGAGCGATGTGACGGCACAGGCCGTGACCGGTCTTCTTCGCATGACCGAGCCTGGCGGCGGCTTTCTGCGGCGCAACGACCCCGCTGCCGACCGCTGGTACTCGCGCGATGTCCCTGCCATCGCCACCGCGCGCGCACTCGGAGAGGTAGCCCCCTATTTCATCGACAGGGACGCCGGGGCCAATCCAGATGATCTGCCGATCGGCGGCTTGACGGTTATCCGTTTTGCCAACAATCACCTGGTTTATGCGGTCACCTGGTTTATCCTGGCGCTGATGCTGATCGCCGCGATGTTTTATGTTGGGCGGCACGAGTGGAAGGCCCGCAAATCTGCACTGTTTGACAAAGATGGGTCAGCATCGCAAACCAAGATACAACACGATCAGGAAATACAGACCTGACATGTCGAGTGAGCCATTGAACGCACGTCGCGATACCGAAACAGAACGGGTGGATCTGAAGCAAGGCATCCCAGCCGGAAGCAGCCTGCGGGTTGGGCAAGGGTTGGCAACGCCTCCAGCTGACTACACCGCCAACTGGAAGAACATGAACCTGCTGGTCCAGCTGCGCTGGATCGCGGTCATCGGGCAGGTCGTGACCATCGCCGTTGTGCATGAATGGCTCAATCTTGAGTTGCCGTTGCTGCCGATGTTCCTGGTTCTGGCGGGTTTGATCGGGCTGAATCTCGCCAGTATCGTCTGGCTCCGCAATGACCAGATCACCACGCAGGCTTCCCTGTTCATTGTCCTTGTCTTCGACGTGGCAGCACTCACGGCGCAGCTCTATTTGAGCGGCGGCGCGACCAATCCGTTTATCTTTCTGTATCTGCTGCAGGTCACACTCAGCGCCGTCTTGCTTGACGCACGCTTGACCTCGGCAATCGTCGCTATTGCCGGCATCAGTTTTGCCGGCCTGACGGTGTTCTACGAGCCAATCATTCTGCCCGGTCAGGGCCCAGACGAACTTTTCCGCCTTCACATCATCGGCATGCTCATCTGTTTCGTGCTCGACGCCGCCCTGCTCGTCGTCTTCGTTGCCCGCATCAACCGCAACCTGCGTGAGCGCGACGCCAATCTTGCCGCCCTGAAACAGCACGCGGCGGAAGAAGACCATATCGTCCGCATGGGCCTGCTTGCCTCCGGCGCGGCACACGAGCTGGGCACACCTCTTTCTTCCCTGTCGGTCATCCTCGGAGATTGGCGACGGGTTCCGGCGCTTGCCGCCGATCCCGATCTCGTTCAGGAAATCGATGAAATGCAGGCCGAAGTGCAGCGTTGCAAGGCCATCGTCACGGGCATTCTGCTGGCGGCAGGCGAGGCACGCGGCGAAGCGCCCACGGTGACCACCGTCAATGCCTTCCTGGACGAACTGGTCGCCGAATGGCGGGCGGCGCGGTCCGCAACGACGCTTTCCTACGGAAATGCCTTCGGGCTCAATCTCACCATCGTTTCCGACTCGGCGCTCAAGCAGGTCATCTTCAATGTTCTCGACAATGCCTTCGACGCATCGCCGGGATGGGTCGGATTTCTGGCGGAACGCGAGGGTGATATGCTGGTGCTGCGTGTCAACGATGCCGGGCCCGGCTTCCAGCCGGATATACTGGCAAAGTTCGGCAAGCCCTACCAGTCAAGCAAGGGCCGTCTCGGCGGCGGCCTAGGACTGTTTCTGGTCGTCAATGCCGTGCGCAAGCTCGGCGGTGCCGTGCATGCCCGCAACCTGCCGCAGGGCGGCGCATCCGTGACGCTGGAACTGCCGCTTGCCTCGCTGGCCATCGGAGTGCGCGAACATGACAAATGATCGGCTGCTGGTTATCGTCGAGGACGATACGGCGTTTGCCCGGACGCTGAAACGTTCGTTCGAACGGCGCGAATACAATGTGGTGCTGGCAAGCGGACTGGAAGAACTGCGGGACATTCTGCAAACCCAGTCACCCCACTACGCCATCGTCGATCTGAAACTTTCCGGCGCGTCAGGTCTTACCTGCGTCGAGGCGCTGCATGCCCATGATTCGGAAATGCTGATCGTTGTGCTGACGGGATTCGCCAGCATCGCCACCGCCGTGGAAGCGATCAAGCTCGGCGCCTGTCACTACCTCGCCAAGCCGTCCAATTCCGACGACATTGAAGCAGCTTTCAGCAAGGCCGCAGGCAATGCGGAGATCGATCTGACCGCGCGCCCGACATCGATCAAGACGCTGGAATGGGAGCGTATCCACCAGATGCTGGTGGAAACAGACTTCAACATTTCGGAAGCAGCCCGGCGCCTTGGCATGCACCGCCGCACCCTCGCCCGCAAACTGGAGAAACGCCGGGTGAATTAACCCAGCGCTGCCCTTCACCTATCGGCCGGGCTGGTTGCGCAGCTTTTCCGCTTCCGCATAAAAGCGCTTTTCCCATTCCTTGTGATTGTCGAGCCCTTCCCGGATGAACGGGGTGAACACCGCCAGATTCATCAACATCCAGTTGACGATATTGGCTGGAAACCGTGTGGGTTTGACGAAATCGACAAAGAGCACGACGCGTGTCTTGTCCGTGTGATTCCACGCCTCATGTTCGTAGGCATCGTCGAAAATCAGCGCCTTGCCTTCGTGCCAATGGCAAATCTGGTCTTTGACGCGAATGGCCAGCCTGTCTGACTGTTCGGGAACGATCATACCGACATGGAGACGCAGCACGCCATTATAGGGGCCGCGATGCGGCGGCAAATGCTTGCCGGGCTCGAAAATCGAGAACATGGCCGTCTTCAGATTGGGAATCTTCTGCACGGCCGCCCATGTCTTCGGACAGGCCTGAATGTTCTGTTCCGATTTCACCCCGAAGCCGATCAGGAAGAAAGTCTTCCAGTTCTTGTCGGTCGAGATGGTTTTGACGTCCGTGGAAATCTCCTGGAACGCCGGCAATTCACTCTGCCGGAGAAGGACACGATCAAGTTCGGTGCGGATTTCCGGCCAGGCCTTCTCGATCTCGCTTGACCAGGGAAAGGTTGCATTGTCGTAGACGGGAGGATTGCCGAATTTGGCATATTTGAGATTGAGCCCTTCGGCCCAGGAGACAATGCTCATGAAAAAACGCGTGACCCGGCTGGGGCGATCCATCGGTGCGATACCGGCCGTCGCGAAGGATTGATCCGCATTTCCAGTTTGCAGTTGTCCTGAATCTGTTTCTTTCAATGTTCTGTCAGTCACGATCATCCCAATCATTCATTGGTCTTACCGAACGTCCGCCCGCTATCGCCATCGGAGCGCGACCAGACATTCGCACCGGCCAGATTATACGATCCAGGCGGAGTTTCTAGGTGCTGCAGCAATAATTGAGAAGCCAACTCACCTTTTTCAAAGGCTTTTTGGGCCATTCCACAGGCACAATGGCGCGGATCACGCGATCGTGAATCCGCGCAATGGGGCCCTCTCCGGTAGCGTCTGGCTAAAAGCCCAGTGTTTGCTGAGCAGGTTCAGGCGCGCCGACATGCACGCCTTCAAGTTCCAGCATGCGGATTTTGGAGGTTGAGCCGCCCGGCGCCGAGAAACCGCCAACCTTGCCGCCCGCCGCCAGCACCCGGTGGCAGGGGATGATCAGGGCAACCGGATTCTTCGCCATCGCCTGCCCTACGTCCCGTGCGGCTTCCGGCCCGGCACCGAGCTCCTTGGCCAATCCGCCATAGGTAACCGTATGGCCCCAACCAACCCGCCGGACAGCATCATATATGCGTTTGAAGAACTCGTCCTGCCCGTCAAGATCCAGTTTGATATCGGAAAAGTCCGTTTCTTCACCCTTGAAATAGCGCTTGACCGCCGCAACCGCGTCGGCAATTGCCGGCGTGGGCGCTGCGGGTTCGGCGACTGGCAGGCGCCGGAGCAAGAGCCGCTCCGTTCCCTCTGCACTCCTTGTCGGAAGCTGGAACCGCGTCACACCACGCGTATTCCAGGCAATTCCGCAAAACCCGCCTTCGGTTTCAAAGATATGATAGCTGTGCACTGTCTGACCCATGACATGGCCTCCGTCTTTCACATGTCATGAACATCATGCCGGCGGCCCCGGAATTCAACCCGTTTCTTGCACTGGAAGAATGCTGTTGCCAGCCCATGACACATTCAATGGGCTGGAGCGCCGCTTGCCTGGCCTTTCTTGGTCAGAAGCACGAAGAAAGCGGCAATGATCAGCATTGCACCCAGCACAACGAACGTGTCGCTGTAGCCCATGATCAGCGATTGCCTTTTGACCGTCTGGCCAAGCGCAATGATCGCCTGTTCACGCGCCGCAACCGGGTCTGTCACGCCATGCGCCATGAAATAGGCCGTCATCTGATCAAGCCTGCCCCGAACCGTTTCACTGAACAGATTGACCGAATTGCCAATGGTGTTGGAATGGAACTGTTCCCGTTTGGTGACGATCGTGGCGAGCATCGCCGTGCCGAATGCACCGCCGAGGTTCCGCAGCATGTTGAAGACGCCGGACGCTGCAGCGGACTCATGGCGGGCAACACCAACCATCGCGATAGCCGTCAGCGGTGCCATCACCACAGCCTGCCCGACGGCACGAACGATGTTGGGCAGCCAGAGCTGATCGCCGGAATAGTTGGCCGACATGTGAATATTCATGAAGCAGCTGCCGCCGAACACGCACAGGCCGAGAAACACGATGATTCGCGTATCAAACCGGCCCATCAGCATCGGAACGAACGGAATGATCAAAAGCTGCGGCAAGCCGGTCCAGGCCATGACCGAGCCGATCTGTTCGGAATTGTAGCCCTGCACCTGACCAAGATATTGCGGCAACAGATACACCGAGCCGTAGAGGCCGAAACCGACAAGCATGTTGGCAACGGTGCCGAGGCCAAAATTGCGCCGTTTCAACAGACGCAGATTAACGGCCGGGTTTTTCACGGTCAGTTCGATCCAGACAAACAGCGCCAGAAACACCACAGCGACAATCGTCAGGCGAACGATGAAGGGCGAACCCAGCCAATCGTTCTTATTGCCTTCTTCAAGCACCGTCTGAAGTGCACCAAGACCGATTGCCATCGCCAGAATGCCGAACCAGTCGCCCTCCCTCAGCAGGCCGAGGTTCATCGGCTGGCGCTCAAGATTGAGATAGAGCGCGGTGACCATGAAGGCGCCGGGAACGAGATTGATAAAGAATATGTACTGCCAGCCGTAATTCTCGGTGAGGTAACCGCCGATGGTTGGACCGATCGCTGGCGCAAAGGTTGCGGTGATGGCAAAGAGGGCCATGCCAACGGAATGCTGTGACCGCGGCAGCTTGGTCAGGATCAGCGTGAACGCCATCGGAATGAGCACGCCGCCGGTAAACCCCTGAATGGCCCGCAAAATGATCATCTCTTCGAGATTGCGCGCAAAGGCACAGGCCACCGAGAACGCCAGGAACAGCAGGGCATTGACCAGCAGGAAACGCCGGAAGGAAAACACCCGGCTGAGATAGTCGGTCAACGGGATGACAATGATTTCGCCGATGAGATAGGCCGTCGAAATCCACGCGCCATTGTCGACGCCAGTGCCGATACCGCCCTCGATATTGAGGAGCGAGGCATTGGTGATCTGGATATTCAGCACAGCCATGAAGGCGCCGATCAGGCCGGCAAAGACGGTAATCCACGTCTTGAGGCTTGCGGGGCGCTCCTGATCGGCAACGGGTGTGGCAGCAACGGACATTTTCTTCGTCCTATCCGGATTTGCTAGTTGGCGGCCTTAAAGCAGGCAGTCTCGCCGCACTTGGCCGCGCCGTCGGAATCCTTGAGATTGATAGTCGGGGTCACCGACATGCCGGGACGCAACAGGCCGGTGAGCTTGCTGTCATTGTTCAGGACAACCTTGACCGGAATGCGCTGCACGATCTTGGTAAAATTGCCGGTTGCATTGTCCGGCGGCAGCAGAGCAAATTCCTGGCCGCTGGCCGGTGCAATGCTGTCGACACGCCCCGTCAGGGCGACACCCGGGAAGGTGTCGACGGCGATATCGACAGGCTGGCCTTTTTTCACATCCGTGAGCTGGGTCTCCTTGAAGTTGGCGATGACGTAGACATCGTCAACCGGAACGACCGCCATCAGCTGGGTTCCGGACTGGACATACTGTCCGACACGCAGGGTGCGGTTGCCAACCACGCCATCCACCGGCGAGACGATCGTCGTGTAACCCAGATTGAGCTCGGCCTGATCTTGAACGGCCTTGTCGCGTGCAAGGGCCGCGTTCATCTTGGCCAGTTGGGCTTGCAACACGCCAACCTGTTTCTGCGCCGAAACAACAGCGCCTTCGTCACGCTGAAGCGTCGCCTTGGCAATATCCAGCTTGGATACAGCCTGCTGGGCATTCTGCACGCTTCCCGCGCCTTGCGTTGCAAGGGCACCGTAACGCTCATTGTCCTGCTGGGCGAATTTCAAGCTGGCCTGATCGACCGATACGGTCGACTGCGCCTGCGCAATCGCTGCCTGCTGCTGGTCGAGACTCGCCACGATGTTCTCTATGTCGGCCTGTGCCGCGGCGACATCAGCCTTCGCCTGCTCAAGCGCAACCACGTAATCGCGGTCATCTATTTTTGCGAGGGGCTGATTGGCACTGACGGGTTGATTGTCCGTCACAAGCACTTCGCGCACATAGCCGGAAACCTTTGGGGCAACGATGGTGGAATCGGCCTTCACATAGGCATCGTCGGTTGATTCCTGGAACCGTCCGACGGTCCAGTAGTGCCAGCCGAACTTCGCTCCCAGTCCCACAACGATCACAGCCGCGCCAATCAGCAGCAACTTTCGAACATTGCGCGGCTGCGGCTTGTGCGGCGGCTCCATCTTGCCTTCCTGCGGTGCCGACATGGCTTCGTCGGCACTCAGTGTCTTTTCAACCTTGAGATCGAGGGGTTGCGTGTTTTTGGTCATGGCGAATGCCCTTAGTTGAGGAACTAGATCGGCACGGTTCATCGGGAGAACTCGGGTTGGGGATAAATAAGGAACCCAGCAGTTCCCTAATTATGTCTGGACAATTCGGTTTGCAAGACAGAAAATGCGCGAGCAACTATTTTTGAAGACCGAAAGCAGAAGACTGGTGACAAAACCAACGGATACAATCGAAATCGAGCGGGACAATCAGGACGAAAACGCACCAGAGATCAAACGTCCGCGTGGACGGCCGCAAAACCGGTCTGACGCGGAGACGAAACACCTGATCCTGCAGACCGCCACCCATGTGCTGCTGGAAAACGGCTACACCGCGACCCGGATGGAGACGGTTGCCCGGGAGGCGGGTGTTGCGAAACGGACCATTTACCGTTTCTGGACAACGAAATCCGAACTGCTTGCGGCCATCGTGGCAGAACGCGGCGAGCAGATTGCCAGCAGGGTCGACGCTTTCCTGCGGACGATTCATCCGGAATCACTTGACCATTTGGGACTGAAACACGCGCTCGAACATATTCTGAGCGAATTTGCGCACCTCGTCCTATCCGACCAGACCGTCGCGTTCTATCGTCTGGTGACGGCCGAAGCCCTGAACTTTCCGGAAGTGGCCAGAGCCTTCTACAAGGAAGGTCCGTCGCGAAGCTCGGCCATGGTCGCCCGGTTTTTGGAACAGCAGGAAAAGCGCGGACTGATCAGGCTCGATAATTCCAGGATTGCCGCAACGATGCTGCTCGGCATGGTCACCGCAGAGCCCTTCCGTATCGCAACACTAGGACTGGCCAGCGTTCCCGAAGACCGCGAGATCGAAGAACGCGTGGCCATGGCAGCAGCGTTGTTCCTCGAGGGATGCAGCATCAGGCCAGCCAGTTCCGGATAGTTTACTCTTTCTGCAGCTCGAGATAATCCGTGAGTTCGCGTGCGGCCGCGCCCCCGGCACGATTGGCACCTATGGTGGACGCCGAAGGACCGTACCCGACCAGATGAATGCGCGGATCCTTGGCAACCTGTGTCGCCAGCCTGCCGGACATGATGATGCCGCCATTCTCCTCGCGGATCTGGAGCGGGGCAAGATGATCGAGCGAACTGCGGAACCCCGTGCACCACAAAATGACGTCGGCTCGCTGCTCCCGGCCATCGGACCAGCGTATGCCGCTCCGGGTGATCCCGGCAAACATGGGAAGCCGTTTGAGCACACCACGCGCCTGCGCTGCGCGCAGCGCCGGCGTCCACGGAATCCCGGTGACTGAGACCACCGAGCCCGGCACCAGCCCGCGTCGCACCCGGTCTTCCACAATCGCCACCGCCGCCCGCCCATCTTCCGGCGTAAACGGTGTATCGCGAAACTGCGGTTCCTGGCGCGTCAACCAGGTGGTCGACGTGACCCGGGAAATTTCGTCCAGGAGTTGCAGCGCGGAAATGCCACCACCGACGACAACGACATGCTTTCCGGCAAACTCATCCGCTGTCTTGTAGTCATGGGTATGCAGCTGCCGGCCCTCAAAATTTTCTGCGCCCGGATAGGCTGGAATATAGGGCGTCTCCCACGTTCCCGTCGCATTGATGATGCCGCGCGCGGAAAAACCACCCTCTTCGGTCTCGATACGAAAGCGCCCGTTGCGCTCGCACACGACCTTGACCGTCTGCGGCCGGTATACCGGCAATTCGAACTTCCGTTCATAGGCGGCGTAGTATTGCGGCACCGCTACCGATGCCTTGACTTCTTCACCAGCATCAACCGCCTCGACAAACCGCAGCCCCGGCAGATCGTGAACGCGATTGACCGTTGTCAAAGTCAGGGATGGCCACCGGTACTGCCAAGCGCCACCAGCACCGGGCGACTTGTCCAGAACCAGGTAATTCTTCCAGGATTTCAGGCCAAGCTGTTGCAGGTGATAGGCGGAGGAAAGACCCGCCTGCCCGGCACCGATCACGACAATATCCGCCTTCAACAGCGCGCGCGCATCGTGCTGTCCCGAGGGAGCATCCGCGCCGTTTACAGGTATGGGAGGGGCCGCTTGATCTGAAGGCATAGCCGATCATAAATTCGATCCGCGCAAATTCAAGGTCCGGCGATTGGCTTTTACACGCGACCGCCACGGCGCGTCGGCGGGGGTTTCGTCAGTTGCTCGACCAGTTCGCGCGCATGAGGATGCAAATCCTCAAATCTGCGCGCGCAGATGGCCAGATGCCGCGTGGCCCAGCTATCGGTCAAACGCACCGAATGAATGGGCATCGAGCGGCGATATCTCTTCGCTGCAGTCTCCGGGACAATCCCCAACCCGACATTCTGAGCAACCATACGGCAAATGCCTTCAAAGGTCCGCAGACGAATACGGAACGCAAGAGCATGGCCGGCACGTGCCGCATGATCACCGAGATAATCCTGCAGCGGACTGCCGGCACTCAATCCGACAAATTCCTGCCCGGCGACATCGGCGAATGCGATATGGCGACGTTCGGCCCATTGGCTCGAGCGGGCAACAACAAGCACCAGACGGTCGATGGCGAAGGGCTGTAATTCCAGACTGCCATGATCCACGACGTCCGTGACTACACCGATATCGGCGGAACCGCCTGCCACCGCTTTGACGATCTCGGTGCTGAGACGCTCCTTCAAATCGATATCGACATTGGGCCGGACTGCGAGAAAGGCCGCAAGCCTTTCCGGCAGGAATTCCGTCATGGCCGCAGTATTCGCCATCAGGCGAATATGACTTTTCAGACCCTTCGAGAACTCGCCCAGCTCCCCGCGCATCTGCTCGATCTGCCGCAGGACAATACGGGCATGATGGGCAACCGCATCGCCAGCCGGTGTGGTTGCGACGCCGCGCCGGCCGCGTTCAAGCAGCGGGAGACCGATGACGTCTTCCATGCCGCGCAGGCGGGCACTGGCCGATGGCAACGTCATGTTGGCCTGCATGGCACCATGGGTGATGCTTCCGGCTTCCACAACCAGAAGAAAGAGACGCAGATCGGTCAGGTCGAAACGCATGCATAGGGGTGTAGCACTCAATCTGCCTTCGGCATAGCCTTAGGCAGAGTTCGGTTCTTCCGCATTGTGAACAGTACCATTCCGCGCAATGCTGGGACATGTTTGACCTGTCCGCAGCTTCCCTTCTCATGATTACCCTGACGTTCTTCCTTGCCGGTATGGTCAAGGGTGTGACCGGAATGGGACTGCCGACCGTCGCCATGGGTATTCTCGGCACCATCATGCCTCCGGCAGGCGCAGCGGCGTTGCTGCTCGTTCCCTCTTTCGTCACCAATGTCCTGCAATTGCTTTCCGGGCCAAGCTTTGCGGTCCTCGCGTTACGGCTGTGGGCCATGATGCTCACCATCCTGCTGGGAACCATTGCAGGCGCCTGGCTTATGGCCAATGATACGGCTGGATGGACCACGATGGGTCTCGGCGCTGCCTTGATGCTCTATGCGGGGTTCAGTCTTGCCGCTCGCCAGCTGTCCGTCCCGCGCAGCCTGGAACCCCTTCTGTCGCCGCTCGTTGGCATCGTCACGGGCGTCGTAACCGGCGCAACAGGCGTTTTTGTCATACCGGCCGTTCCCTATCTGCAGGCGCTGGGTCTGACCAAGGACGATTTGATCCAGGCGCTTGGCCTGTCCTTTACCGTGTCCACCGTCGCGCTCGCAATCGGGCTGACATCGGGCGGAGCATTGCAGTTCGGCAATATGAGCATGTCAGCTCTCGCATTGGTACCTGCGCTGTTCGGCATGTGGTGTGGTCAGAAGGTGCGCGATGCCATCAGCCCTGCAACTTTCCGCCGCTGGTTCCTGGTCTGTCTCCTGCTGCTAGGGCTGGAGCTGGTTGTGAAGCCGTTGTTCTGACATCCCGCGCCCTTCTTTTTTGTTGCGCTCGCTTTCGAGAGCCGCTTAGTTTCCTCCGCCAGTCGAAATGAGAGGAATGGTCAATGTCGAAACTCTACGTTCGCAGCTTCTCTTTGTCCTTGGATGGTTACGGTGCGGGTCCTGACCAAAGCATAGATAATCCGCTTGGCGTGAACGGAATGTCCCTGCACCAATGGGCCTTCACTACACGCACGTTTCAAAAGATGTTCGGTCAGAACGGCGGCTCCACCGGCGTCGATGATGATTATGCAATACTTGGATTCAACAATATCGGCGCGTGGATTCTCGGCCGCAACATGTTCGGACCGGTCAGGGGCCCTTGGCCGGACGATAGCTGGAAAGGATGGTGGGGCGACACGCCTCCCTATCACTGTCCGGTTTTTGTTCTCACCCACTACGCGCGTCCATCCATCGTGATGGAGGGCGGAACGACGTTTCATTTCGTGACGGATGGAATTGAAAGCGCTCTGGAACGTGCCAGAGATGCAGCAGACGGAAAAGACGTGCGGGTCGGTGGTGGTGTCAGCACGATCAAGCAATACCTGCATGCCCGTCTCATCGACGAATTACATCTCGCCATTTCGCCGGTTTTTCTAGGACAGGGCGAAAACCTGTTCGCCGATATCGATCTTCTGAGCCTCGGATATAAATGCCGCGAACACTTGTCCACCCCGAATGCAACCCATCTGATCATAACCAGGGACGGCTGAAAGCAAAAACCCGTGCTGAACTCTTCAGCACGGGTTGGAATGGCATTGTTGGGTTCGTCTCGACCAGCCTACTCCTGGCGCTGACCAGTCAGGCTGAGCAGCAGCTGGAAGATGTTGACGAAGTTCAGGTAGAGCGAGAAAGCGCCGAAGACAGCGAGCTTCTGTTGCGATTCGGAATCATGGCTCTCGGCATACTGCTCCTTGATCGACTGGGTGTCCCAGGCGGTCAACCCGATGAACACAAGCACACCGGCTACGGATACGACGAACTGCAGCATCGACGAGCCGAGGAAAAGATTGACGAGACTCGCGATGACCACGCCGATCAGGCCCATCATCAGGAAGGAGCTGAACTGCGACAGGTCACGCTTGGTCGTGTATCCGTAGAGGCTGGTTGCGCCAAACATCGTTGCCGCGATGAAGAAGGTACGGGCAATGCTGGTTCCGGTGAAGACAAGGAATACGGATGCCAGGGACAGGCCCATGACAGCGCAGAATGCCCAGAACATGGCCTGTGCCGACGATGCCGACATGGACTGCATCTTGAACGAGAAAAACATGACAAAGGCCAGCGGGGCCAGCATCACGACCCACTTCAACGGCGTCGAAAAGATCGGCACATAGAGAGCCGGTGTTGAGGCAACGACAAAGGCTACAAGACCTGTAACAACCAGACCAAGGCCCATGTAGTTGTAGATGCGCAGCATATGCTGGCGCAGGCCTTCGTCAAAGACCGCGGATGACTGGCCGCGCGCCGTATCCATCCCATAACGCAGAGGTGTATTCATAAACTCGGTTCCTTTCGGTTCGTTGGATCAGTAAAGGGTTTTGGCAAGGCCCAGCGCAGCCTTTTCCAGATCTGCCGTTGCAGCATCCGAAACGAGCGCATAGGCGACGTCGCCAACTTGAAAATAGGCCGCAGACGTGCCGTTCACGCGGAGAGCGCGCGGTTTGACGACATCAAACGTGCCGGGACGCACGGCAAAGAGCGAAACCGGACCAAGGCTGTCGGACCGGACTTCCATTTCGACACTCGGTCCAAAATTGGACGGAAACAGTTGAACGTCATGCACCGTCCACTTCTCAGGCATTGCGGGTATGACGATTCCGGTCGACGCGCGTATCTCCGCAGGGTCGTAGCTGCGGGTTTCCGGCTGCGAAACCATTTCGGCACGGAGCGTTGATGTCTTGTGCGCCATGATGGCGTCTGAGACGTAGGCGGGCGGCGGCGTTGCGGCGACAACTTTGGAGACGGTCAAAGGACCGAACCCCGCATGGGCCATCCAGCCCAGGGCCAGCAGCACCCCAACCGCCGCAATGCGTTGCAAACCGCCAAACAGCCGGTCCCGTCCGAGACCCCGTTCAAGCCGGTGCGCAAGTTCTGACGTTTCCGGAGACCCGGCCGTATGCCCCTGCGCCAGCGCAAGCCGAAGTTCGTCGCGCGACTGCAGATCTGACATGACACGAGCGGCCTGTTCCGGATGCTGCGACAGGTAACGCGCAATCTCAATCCGGCGAAGGGTATCGAGCTGGTCGTCGATATAGGCATCCAGATCCGCTTCGACGACGGGATCGATCGTTTCAGTCATCTCGGCCTCCTACAATTTTCAAATGACCCGCCTTTCCCAATTGCCGGTCGTTTTCGTGGGAACGAAGGGTTGCGCGGGCCCGGCTGATCCGCGACATCAAGGTACCGACCGGGATGTTCAATGTGTTCGCTGCCTCTTCATAGGAAAGACCTTCCAGCGCAACGAGATGAAGTGCAGACCTCTGCTCTTCAGGAAGAGCAAAAAATGCTTCCCGCACCTGGCCAAGCCGCACGGAATGTTCCTGTGGCGCATCGATAGCCACATCGGCAAGGGAATAGGCAGCCTCCAATGTTCGGGCCTCTACCGCGTTGGAACGCTTGACGTCGATGAACCGGTTGTGAAGGATCGAAAGCAACCACCCCCGAAGCGTATTGCCATGACGAAACCCGCTTCGCCGCTCATAGGCGCGCAAAAGCGTATCCTGGACGAGGTCCTCTGCATCCGCGTCGTTCCGGGTCAGGGAACGGGCATAACGGCGAAGAGAACCAAGCTGTCCAACAACATCAAAACGTGGCTTCGGCGTTTTCATATGGTGTATACGGAGCCCACGCGGTTTTATTCCCGTTACACGAAATTATTTTATTGTAGCACAAGGGTGACCTGTTCGCGCCGATAAGAGCGAAGCCGGGATACGGTTCGACCAGCGCTGCCGCATCACAGGCCAGACTTCATATTCCTTCAGTCCTATGCCTTTTGGTTTCGGTGCAGACGCGTTTGATGACGATCGCAGCCGCAAAACCCAACCCCACCACGCTAAGCACGAGTATGACAGGCATCTGCGCGCCGACAAACCAATAGAAAACTGCAAACAGACCTAACAACGCCAGAAGCGCGACGAGCGCTGAACGCTCCGTGCTCACCTTAAATCGGCAACTGCCTATCATGGCCACAATGCCAATCAGGACCGCTCCCATCCCCACGATGAGTGGCAGTGCCGCCATGAGCACAGGCTCGGTTGTTCCGTCCATGCGTATTCCCGTTTCTTGAATTTCTGCTTACTGACACCACAATCATAGTCACCTTTCATTGCAACGAAATTACGGTTGCATCCCGGCAGGCAATCTATCGTTGAAGAGCGCCGGAAAAGCGCACAATTCAGCGCAATCTCCTGCCAGTCATTCTGCTGGCTGGCCGGAACCCGTGGTGGAAGGCGCAAATTCGACACGGAAGCAGGCGCCAAGCGATCTCTGCACAATGGTAATATTCCCGCCATGCAGTTCCATGATCTCCTGGACGAGTTTGAGACCGAGACCGGAGCCTTTGGTGCCCTGATGCCGTTTGAAAAACGGCTCGAACACACGCTCGCGAAGTTCAGCGGGAACGCCCTGCCCTTCATCCGCGACCTCGATCCAGTTTTGCCCGACAACCACCGCGATGGTGCCCGCACGGCCGCCGTGATCGATGGCATTCTGCACGAGATTGGTCATCACTCTTTCCAAGGCAACGGGATCGCCCTGCACGACCGCATTGGCGGCGGCGGCTTCAAAACCGACTTCATACCCCGCGGTAAATGCCAAAGGCCCCATATCGAGAACGACGCGCTGCGCGAGCTGGATGAGATCAACATCGGTGAAATGGCGCACGTCCTGCTTCAGCCGCTGCAGGTCAAGCATTTGTTCCGCCAGAACCGCCAGTCTTGCGGTGTCCTCTGTCAAAAGAGATTTGGTCATGCCTTGTGGCAACGATGCGACCCTCGTCTTGAGGATCGCTATGGGCGTGCGCAGTTCGTGGGCAGCATCAGCGAGAAAACGCTCCTGGCGGTCATAGCCTTCGTCCAGGCGACCCAGCGCTCCATTGACCGCACGCACAAAAGGCGTGACTTCCGAGGGCATGCCGGTCGACGTCAATCGTACCCCGCGTTTTTCGATGTCTATCGAATCCGCTTGTGCGGCAGCCTGTTCCAATCCCCGCAGCGATCGCCGCACGACGATGGGCGTTGCCACGAAAGCACCGAGCGCAATGATCCCGAGTATCGGAACGACAAGTTTCAGCAGGATCAGTGAAATTCCCAGGAACACCATGAAGAACGGCGCAAGCGCGGATGATCCCGTCAGTATCTGTACACGGCCAGCGTCGGTCTCGACCCAGCGCATTCGGGCCGTCGGCCTTTCCCGGTCACCGATATTCCAACCGAAGCGGGCCTGGCCAATCCGGTCCAGAGCATTTCCTATGCCGACATATTCCTCCGGGATATCACCTTCCGTCAGTTGATGCCCCTGCCCATCCCGAATGATGTACCAGAGGTCCGGCACATCTTTTCGCAACGCCCTTATTGCATCCGTATCCTTCAATATCAGGCCACCGTACGGGTCTCTTCCAATGCCCGCTTCGAGAATTTCAACGGTATTTTCCGTCGAACGGAAGTCGAACAACTGCCCGGAACCGAAAAGCACTGCGATGACAAGAATGAGCACAACGGACTGAACCGCCAGCAGCCGCCAGAACAATCGCCGCCTGAGGGATTGCGGGGGCTGCTCCGTCATGACTCTTCCCGCAGGAGATAACCCACGCCGCGAATGACATTGATCACGACTCCGGCCTTCGCATCGGCCAGTTTGCGGCGAAGTCTGGAGACGTGGGAATCGAGGGCGTTCGACTGAATCTCATCGTCAAAGCCGAAGACAGCTTCCATCAGCGCGGGCCGCGGAACCATGCGGCCGACGCGGCGCACCAGGCTTTCAAGTACCAGCATTTCGCGCCGCGGCATCTCGAGCCGGCAATTGCCGACGAGAACATCGCGATAGGCCATGTCGAAGCTCAATCGCCCCACCGTGATGATTTGCGACTGCGCCAGCCCCGGACGGCGCAGAACCGCCCGCAACCGGGCCAGAAGCTCGTCGAAGTCGAATGGTTTGGCCATGTAATCATCGGCACCGGTCTCGAGGCCACTGATACGCTCTGGCACCCGCCCCTTCGCCGTCAACACAATAATCGGCAGGGTAAGGCCATTGCTGCGCAATTTTGGAATGAGGCTCAACCCGTCACCATCCGGAAGTTGGCGATCGAGCAGCAGCGCGTCGTAGACTCCGTCATTGAGAATGAGCTCGGCATCAAAGAGACTGCCGACATGGTCCATCACCAGATTGTGGCGCGCAAACGCCGCTCTCAGCGCCGCGACCAGTTGCGGTTCGTCCTCAACCAGCAATATGCGCATCTGCCACTCCGCCCCCGATTCACCCGATTTTATCGCCACGTTCTTGCATGCGGAAGGTGCCACTCATCCACGCACACGGCGAAAGATCAATCCAACGGCCAGTTCACCCAGAAGAATAGCGCCAACAACAGCTATTCCCATCTGCAGCGGATCACGTTCCGATTGACGCAACAGGAAGCCGAGACCGACCAAGGGCGTATTCCAGACAAAGATGCCGAGAATGGTTGCCGGCAGAAAGCCTTGCAGTTTCAATCGCAAGACACCAGCTGGCATTGCCAGGAATATCCGGATGGTCGGAATGGTCTGGGCGACGAGCGTAACCCAGAACTGATTTGTCTCGTAGGCGTTGGCCATGGCGCGGTACCGGGTGACCGGCAGGAAAATATAGCGGCCGAAACGGGCGACAAGCGCATCCGTTCGTTTCTTTCCCGCCAACCGGCCAATGCCATACCAGAATAGGGCACCCAGCGTGGACCCGCAAACGGTGGCGAGCACGAGCACAATCAGGTCCGGGACGCCCGACACATATGTCGCACCGAGAAACACCAGCATGAGATAAGACGGAAGAACCGGGATCAGCTTCTCCGCGAAGGCAAGAGCGACAATGCCAAGCAATCCCATGTCCAGCAGCGATGCATAAAGCGGAGAATCCATCAGCGCGCATTCCCGAGCAAGGGAACCTGATGGCGGGTGATGCGGTAGACCGAAGCCGGCGGGAAATTGCGGAACGTCCAGCCAGTCTTCTCTGCCTTGAGGTCGAGCTTGTGCAGGAGCAAGGAGGATACCGGGCATTTGGGGCCGTAGGTAAACTGGTAAAATCCTCCATCCCGGCGTAACCGGGAAAAACATCCCGCGAGGATCGCCAGCACGATGGCGGGTTTCATCGACAGAAGCGGCAATCCGCTGATAACATTGCCGAAAACCGCATCTTCAAAGAGGCCGCGCTCCCCGATATGCCGCGCATCCATCTGGTAGAGTTTGGTATCGGGAAATCTCACCTTGAGGAGAGGCACGAACTCCGGCCCATACTCGATCAGCGTGATGTCGCGCTCTGCAATGCCGCGTTTCAGCAGGGCCGACGTGAACACGCCCGTCCCGGGGCCAAGCTCCAGAACAGGGCCGTGAGACGGCGATATGTGCTCGGTCATCAGAGCCGACAGACTGTTACTGGATGGTGTTACCGATGCGACGCGTAGGGGTGCGCGCAGCCAGGCACTGAAGAACCGAAGAATATCTGTTTGAGCCATTCAAAATCTCACATGAGGAACGTTGCGGGTTCCACCATGTGCGAGCTCAAACATTGTGACAGTCTGGCATGCCCGGCAAGAATTCACACGTTTGGTTTGGCGATTCCGGCAGGCCCTGCCGCTGGTTAAATGGCAGCACCGCCAAGCGAAGAACGCCAATATGCAACACGCTCCTTGAGACGGGCCTGACGGACATAGGCCAGTTTCTCGTCCTCCATTCGCTCAAGTTCCTCGAACACGAAATCGTCCGATGTCCCATGGTTCCAGGCCTGCTGCAGGTCCCGGCACGGATGATTGCCAAGACGGAGCGTAAACCACAGGCGGTTCTGGATCGTATCAAGGTTGGTGCTTTGGCCAATCCAGATCTTGCCCGACGCGAGGCAGCGAACGGCATAAATTCCAACGATTGCTTTTCTTTCCTTATAGGCCGCGATCGCCGCCTTTTTGTCCTCGGTCTTCATCCGTCATTCCGTTCACAAGAGTTTTCAAATCAAAGCCCCCATAGCAGTCAATCCGAATTTCGTCAATTTATTACCCGGGTGATATTGACTTTTCATTTTATAACCCGGATATAAATCAAATATCAATCGAGTACCCGTCATGACCGACCATCTTTCCCGACCCTGCACCGCTTTCGACGGCACACACCTTCTCTTGTCCGGCCCCCTGGTCGAAGTGGCTTTGGCCGTAATGAATACTTCCGAAGAAAGCGGCACTTCCGGACCTCTCCTCGTCTTTGACGACAAGACTGGCCGCGTCGTGGATCTCGATCTGCGCGGTACAAAGACCGACATCATCGCACGGTTGTTGCAGTCGTCGAAGGATGATGACGGTTGGCAAAATGCAAGCCAAGCGTCGCGGGAACCCGAGGGCGGCCAGCCCGCACCTGCACCGCGTGGGCGAGGACGGCCAAAACTCGGCGTCATTGCCCGGGAAGTCACACTTCTGCCGCGGCATTGGGAGTGGCTTGCCGAGCAAAGCGGGGGTGCATCCGTTGCGCTCAGGCGATTGATCGACGAAGCCAGAAAGGCGGGCGGCAGTGAAACCAAAACCCGTGCCGCCCAGGAAGCAGCCTACCACTTCGCATTGGCGATGGCGGGCAATATGCCCGGCTTTGAAGACGCAATCCGGGCGTTGTTTGCCGGCAACCAGACCGCTTTTGTCGAACGGGTCAGCGAATGGCCAACCGACGTGCGCCAGTATGCGATAAAGCTGGCATACGGGAGACAGTAAGCACCTCTTTCCGGGCGGGAAGGCGCACTTCGACGAAATATACGACTATCCAACCTATCAGAACTGGAGCGAAATGCCGTTCCGGAAGGGCAGGCTATTGCCTGACACTTGACATGACCCAACAGAGTATCACCCCAAGAGCTGCACGGCCCCTATGGCGCACATTCCTTGCCATCCTCCTGCCAATGATGCTGACCAATGTATTGCAGGCGGCATCAGGCACGATTGACGGAATCTTTCTGGGCCAATTTCTCGGCGTCAAAGCGATTGCAGCTGCATCGGCATTCTTTCCGATCATCCTGTTGTTGTTCTCAATCGTTATCGGCCTGAGCAGTGGTGCGACAGTTCTTATCGGTCAAGCCTGGGGTAGCGGCGACCGCGGGAAGGTCCGGACTGTGGCCGGCACGGCTTTGGGAATGATGATCCTTGCGGGTTTCATCGTCAGCATAGTCGGAAGCTTGTTTGCGCAAAAAATCATAGCGATGCTTGGGACACCCGCAGACATCCAAGCCGATGCCACGATTTATGCGCGCACAATGCTTGCAGGGATGCCGATCATCTTTACGCTTTGGCTGACAACATCGATGAGCCGTGGCGTATCCGATGCAGTGACACCGTTATTAGCTCTCTCAATCGCTACAGTCGCTTCTCTTGTCTGCACGCCTGCATTCATTCGTGGCTGGTTTGGCATACCGTCCCTTGGTGTAGCCAGCGCACCCATCTCAGCGTTTGTCGGCGCCATCATTGCGATGCTGTGGCTTGCCAGGCATTGGCGACGCAAGAATCACCCTCTTGCGCCGGATTTCCGAAAACTTTTCCAGATGCGGATCAATCTCCATCTTGCCAAAGCCATCTTGCGCATAGGCCTGCCAATGGCTTTGCAGATGCTGACGATGGCGGTGGCTGAAATGGTCCTGCTTGGATTGGTAAACCGGCATGGCGCCAATGCAACAGCAGCCTACGGGGCAATCAATCAGGTGATGCACTGGGTACAGCTTCCAGTCATGTCGCTTGGCATCACAACATCGATTTTGACCGCCCACGCCATCGGTGCAGGCCGGGCAGACAGGATCGGCAAAATCCTGCACACCGGCCTATGGCTGAATGTCGTCACAACGGGTGGCTTCGTCATCTTCGCTTATGCGTTTGCCAACCCGATTATCGGCTTGTTCATAACCGATAGTGAGGTCGTTGCTGCAGCAATACAGCTTCTGCACATTGTGCTCTGGAGTCTTCTGGCGGCCGGAGCGACCAGTGTCCTGACCGGCGTGATGCGTGGCAGCGGTACTGTGCTCAATCCGACCGGCCTGTCAATTCTCGCCATCCTGGCAGTGGAAATACCGCTGGCCTACTTCATGAATGCCAAGATCGGACTGACTGGAATATGGATTGCCTATGCCACGACCTTCGTCACGACACTGCTCTTTCAGATGCTGTACTTTCGTTTTTCATGGCAACCTCACCACATCACACGCCTGGTCTGAATGGCCAGGGTTAATCCTGCGGCGCACGCGCTGCGCGTTGCAGGATTTCGACCACCATCTCGGAGGCCTTTTCGAGCGAACGCACCGGCAGAAATTCGTAGATCGAATGAAAGTTATGGGCGCCGCAAAACAGATTGGGGCAAGGCAAGCCCTTTTCCGACAGCACCGCGCCGTCATAGCCGCCGCGCATGGGGATCGACTTCGGTGATACGCCAATCGCCCGCATCGCCTCCAGCGCCAGCTGCACCGGATAATGATTGGGGCCCTGCAAACTATCGGCGACGTTGCGATACATTGGCTGATATGCCGCTGTCACAGTCCGGGCACCGTGGAGTTGATTAAAACTCTCGACGACGGTCTCGACAAAGTGGCGCCGGTGGTCGAATCCCGCCTGGGTAAAATCGCGGATGTCGAGAACGATCCGTGTCTCGGCAACCGTACCATGGATGGATTTGACCCAGTAGTAGCCTTCGCGGTTTTCCGTATATTCCGGTCTTTCACCTGCCGGCAGCATGGCGATGAATTGCTGGGCAAAGAGCACGGCATTGCGCAGCTTGCCCTTGGCCGACATCGGGTGCGCGGTCTGCCCGTGGAAGGTGATGTGGAACTCACCCGCATTCCAGTTCTCGTGCACGATCTCGCCAATCTCGCAGCAATCCAACGTGTAGGCGAAATGGGCATTGAGGGTTTTGACATCCAGCGCCTTGGCTCCCAGAAGGCCAATTTCCTCATCCGGGACAAACACGACCTTCACCTCACCGTGTTCAATCCCGGGGTTCGACTGAAGCGTCTGCATCGCATGCATGATCTCGGCTATGGCAGACTTGTTATCCGCACCGAGCAAGCTCGTTCCATCAGTAACGATGATCCGGTCACCGGCATAACGCGTCAGCTCGGGAAAATCGCTCGGACGCATAACGATCTGAAGCTGTTCGTTCAAGACGATATCGCCGCCTTCATACTGCACGATCTGGGCTTTGGTATCCGTATTGTACTCGCTGCTGGTGTCGAGATGGGCGACCCATGCCACGGTAGGAATCGTGCGATTCTTGTCGGTTGCATTGCTCGGCAGTGTTCCCACCACGATCGAATGCTCCCGTTCCTCGACATCCAGCCCCAGGTCACGCAACTCTCCGGCCAGCAAGCGCGCCAGTACTGATTGACCGGCACTCGAAGGCAAATGATCTGCGCCGGGGACCGTCGTGGTATTGATGCGTGTGTAGTTGAGAAATCGTTCAACAATGTCCATTGCGTTCTCTGCCTCTGATCAAAGATGCTGGTTTCAATGATTCCACTTTTCAGGACAAGCGTTTAGGTGACATATTTGTATTGCATTGCCCCGAGCCCTCGCCGATAAATTCCGATCCCATCCATGTGATACGTTGATTCCCAGAAAAGACAGGACGACATGAAACTTCCCGAGAAAATTCTTTCAGCGACTATCCTTGCCCTCGGATTGAGCGGAACAACCATGGCTGTCGCTTCCGCAAAGACATTGATTTATTGCTCGGAAGCCGCGCCAGACGGCTTTGACGCTGCGAGCACCACATCGGGTGCGACATATGACGCCTCCGCACGCAATGTTTCCAATGGCCTTATCAAGATCAAACGCGGTTCGACCGAACTGGAGCCGGGCCTCGCCGAAAGCTGGGATATTTCCGCCGACGGGAAAGAATATACGTTTCACCTGCGCAAGGGCGTGAAATTCCAGACAACGAGCTATTTTACCCCGACGCGCGATTTCAATGCGGATGACGTCATCTTTACGTTCGATCGTCAGGGGAACAAGGCCAATCCCTACAATGGTAAGGGAGTCTGGCCGCAATACAATTCCTATTCGTTCCCGAGCCTTATCGGCAAAATCGAAAAAATCGACGAGCATACCGTCAAATTCGTCCTTACCCGTCCGGAAGCGACGATGCTCGCTTCCCTTTCCCTCACATTCGCAGTCATTCAATCCAAGGAATATGCGGACAAGCTTCTGGCCGAGGGCAAGCAGGACGAATTTGGCCTGTTACCCATCGGAACCGGCCCCTACCAGTTTGTCGATTATCAGCCGGATACGGCCGTGCGCTATACGGCCAATCCCGATTACTGGGGCGGGAAGCAGAAGATCGATAATCTGATCATCGCCGTAACCCCGGATGCCTCTGTCCGCTACCAGAAGCTCAAGGCTGGCGAATGCCATGTCATGGCTTACCCGAACCCGGCCGATCTGGCTGAGATGAAAAACGACCCGGCGATCAACCTCCTGCAAAAGGAAGGCTTGAACATTGCGTTCATGGCCTACAACACGCTGGTCGCACCTTTCAACGATGTGCGCGTGCGCAAGGCCATCAACATGGCCGTCAACAAGCAGGCGATCATCGATGCGGTCTACGGCTCGACAGGCATGGTTGCCGTCAATGCCATTCCGCCGGGTGTCTGGTCATACAATGCAGCTGTCAAGGACGATGCCTATGATCCCGCGCAGTCGCAGAAACTGCTCGCAGAGGCTGGCGTCAAAGATCTCTCGATGAAGATCTGGGCTATGCCGGTTCAGCGTCCCTACATGCCCAACGCGCGCCGGACCGCCGAAATGATGCAGTCTGACCTGGCAAAAGTTGGCATCAAGGCTGAAATCGTTTCCTATGACTGGACCGAGTACCTGAAGCGGTCACTGGAAAAAGACCGGGACGGCGCAGTCATTCTCGGATGGACGGGCGGCATTGCCGATCCGGACAATTTTCTTGCGGCCCTTCTGGGCTGCCAGGCTATTGGCAGCGGCAATCGCGCCAACTGGTGCAACGAGGACTTTGAAAAACTGATCCAGGCAGCCAAACTGACCACGGACCAGGCTGAGAGAACAAAGCTGTATGAACAGGCTCAGGTCGTGTTCAAGGAGCAGGCACCCTGGCTGACGATTGCCCATCAGATCGTCCAGCAACCGATTAGTGCCAAGGTGAAAGATTTCCGCGTTGATCCATTCGGCGGCAATCTGTTTGAAGATGTCGACATCGACGAATAAGATCGTTGAGCGACGGGGCCGGGACAACGCCCGGCCCCTGCGCAATTCATTACAGTATCCGAGTATTGTTCAAGCCGGTGCTGATGTGGCCAATACTGCGGCTCGGCAACATCATTGAAATACGTCTATAGATAAGTTACGTTATTGCGATGCCGGGCTTTCACGATGGGGAAGCCTCTAATATCGGCAGGCAGTATTATTTAGACTAGTGACGGTTTCATGCTCTGAAAAACGCATAAACCGTATTTTCGTTCTGGGCTTCTGAGATAACCAGAAATCCGCACGCAATATATTTCATACATAAACAAATTTATAAGTTGCAGAGACATGCAGAAAGACCTGAAGCCTTCCCTGATCATTGCGGTATCCATCTGGTGCATTGCCCTGCTGGTGTATGTTTCCGTGTCGGCCGTCACGATTTTTCGGGACAAGTCGGACATGTTCGCGGCAAAGGCCAATGAGATCACAACCAGTGTTGATCGCCGCATTGCCCAGAATTTTGCTTTCGTCAAATCCCTGGAGGTTTTTTCAACCGTATCCGGTGTTGAGTCCATGAAGGTATTCAGCTCGCTGGTTCAGCATATAATGGACGCTTGCCCTCGCATACACCTGATCCATTTGTACGAGCTCCCCAAAGGCGATCACCCCTCTCACGCTACCCTCGTGGCCAGTTTTCCGTCGACCACTGACGTTGCGGCAATACCTGCAGTGCTCCCTACAGTCATTAGCCAGCCCCGTGGTATGATCCGCGGATTCGCTGATCCACGCTTTCCCGGTCGTTATTTCACGACAGCACATGTTGAAAATGGCAATGCCCATTATGCCATTGTCATGCTTCTGGATGTAGCACAAATGATCAAGCCACTCCTGCTGTCCGGCTCACCGGAGGTCGAGTGGATCATTGGCGGCGTCCCTGCCATCTTACTGAATGACGAACAGGATTCGCTTTTCACCCCCTGGCTTCGGCTCGAAAAAACAATCGTTTCCAGTCTGCCCAAAACCGCATCGGAGGACATCACCAACTTCCCCGAAGGGACGGTGTTTCGCATAAGCGAAACTGTTGATCTGAGTGAATTGTTCAATCCGTTGGGACTTACGGCATATTGCAGTCTTTCCGCCGCAGCGGTCGCGGCAGCCTATCATACCCTGCACCAACGTCGGCTCTCCCAGCGCCTGCGGCAATCGGAGGAAGAAGCACTGGGGCGTGCCGCGAGGCTGGAAAAAGAGAACCGGCTGGAGCATGCGGCACGGGTCAATGCCATCGGGGAGCTTGCAGCCGGCATTATCCATGAACTGGCGCAGCCCCTCACATCACTGCTCAGCCAAAGCCAGGCGAGCCTCAAGATACTCGAGGAAAAAGCCCCCCGCACCGGCTTCCTGAAACAGGCAATGGATGCCAACGTCCGGGATGCAAGAAGAGCCGGCCGAATACTCGGAAAGATCCGTGATTACATTGCAAATACAGCTGCAGCCCCTGAAATCACGACGCTTAACAGCGCGATCCTGGAGATTGTCGAGATTCTCAATTTGGAGATCAAACGACGGAACGTTTCGTTGGTGCTTTGTCTGGCAGAGCCTTCGCCCGTTGCAAACATCAATCGGGTAGAGCTTGAACAAGTCGTCCACAATCTGGTCCGCAACTCGATTGAAGCACTCGGCACATCGGAGCAGCCGCAAAAGCGTATAACCATCCACACCATCGCAGATCACACCGTGAATATCATCCAAGTGTCAGACAACGGGCCCGGTTTGAGCCCGGATACGCTTGCACAGCTCTTTCAGCCCTTCTTCACAACCAAGAGCAGCGGAATGGGATTGGGTCTCTCGTTGTCCCAGAGAATAGTGCAACGCGTCGGCGGGCTGCTCACCGCTTCGAACAAAAATGGCGCGGTCTTCACGATTACCCTGCCAAAAGCGGAGACTCGTCCAGCAATAGCACCTTGCATACCGCTAGTCGCTTTCGACGCAACCAACGGAATGCAACGGGAACACGACATCAAGCATGTCGCCGCCCACACCAACAAGCGATATGCCGGATAAAGAACGAAGCGCGTCGATGCCCTACTGAACCCTCATTTTCATCTGCACAAATTCAGCCACGGATGTCGTGCCCAGTTTCTCGGAAATATTGGCCCGGTGAGCATCGACCGTCCGCAATGAGATGTTCAATGACGTTGCAATTTCCTTCGAACCCCATCCCCGGCAGACGAGATTGATGATTTCATTTTCGCGCGGGGTCAATGACGCGAACAACGCCTCGGCCTCTCGCTTTTCCAAAACAATCTCGAGAAGCACTTCAGCTTTCCTGAGCGCTTCAAAAAGCTGCTCCGGATCGACAGGCTTGGCCAGGAAATCAACGACACGCGATTGAAACGCCGTGCGGCAACTCCTCAGATCTCCATACCCGGTAATAATGATGATAGGCCAGTCAATGCCTTTGCCGATCAGTTCCTTCTGCAATTCCAGCCCGTTCAACTCCGGCATCTGCAAATCCAGAAGCAGGTATCCGGGCGGCAACAGGCTGACCTCACGAAGAAAGGTCAACGGGCCATCAAAAGCAATGACATTGATCCTGTAGGCCTCGAAGAGCAGACAGAGCCCCTCCCGGACGGCAGCATCATCGTCAACGAGATAGACTGGATAGCGCATCAAAAGGTGACCTTGTCTGGCGGCAGCAGCAATGGGCAAACCGAAACCCTGCCGTCGAGCAGGCGGAGAATACCCCGCCACACGATCACAGACTCACATGACAATGTATCCGTACTTGTACCTATTCATGTATCTGCCAGGCGATCAGATCGAAACAGCCATGGCAACGATGAGGACGGCCAGGGCGAGCGTGAAAACGAGAACCGCCACATCCGCATCGCTGAGTCTGACCTTTGCCGTCCGAAGCGGTGATATTCCAGACCTGGGCTTGGCCTGACACGCAAGAAGCATGATGGCAATAATAGCCAGAACGTAGGTAAGATCGCGCATTCTATTCAACTATATCTGGTTCATGTCCCTGTTTAAAATAATGAATTCAACATATGAAATCCATTGCAGCAGCACACCCGGAATATAAAAATCTCATATAAGTTTTGATGCCCTGGAAATCTCTATGCTCGACTGGGTACAGCCTCGCCCCCCTGATCCTTATACTTCTTTGATATGATTGCCGCGAACACGCAATGGAATTCCTATCGGAAGCGTTGATACGTATTTGCCGTACTCAACACGAGAATTGCGCGAGATGACAGCGACACGGAACAAGATGCCGGCAAAGCCTGCCTCCAGGGGTACGCGCTTTCAATGCCGTCGCGTCCGTTTGCCGCCCGGCAGAGCCAGTTCCTGTCCATGCGCGGATGGAATGCAGAAGAGGACATCATGAACAGCGACAGTCAAGTTGAACGATCACGGCTAACCGGCGCGATGACAGCGCTCGTCACCCCGTTCAAAGACGGGAATGTCGACTACGACGCGATCGGCGAACTGGCGGAGTGGCACATCCAGTCCGGCATAAGCGCTCTGGTTGCGTGCGGAACCACGGGAGAAGCGTCCACGCTTACCTGGGATGAACGGCTGAGGATCATCAGAACGTGCCTGAAGGTATCGAACGGCCGTGTACCCATCATTGCCGGGACCGGCACGAGCAGTACTGAACTGACCATTGCCCATACATCCGCTGCCCTTTCCTGCGGCGCGGATGCGGCCTTGATCGTCACGCCTTTTTACAATAGGCCCAATCAGGATGGCATTGTTCGTCATTTCGAAGCGATTGTCGCACGCGTTCCGATACCGGTCATTGTCCATAACGTACCGTCCCGGACCGGCGTCGATATCTCCTTGCAGGCCCTCGACCGGTTGTCGCAGATGCCTTCAATCCTTGGCATCAAGGATGCAACCGGCGACGTGAGACGGGTCGAAGAGATGCGCAACACATTCGGAGATCGCTTCATTCTCCTGTCGGGGCATGATGCTTCAGCCCACGCCTTCAACCTTTTGGGCGGCGACGGAATGATTTCGGTCATGGCGAATGTCCTGCCCCACGTTTTTGTCGCCCTGCAAAATGCCTGCATCAAAGGTGATTGGCCAACAGTGAGGTATATTCACCAGAGGCTGAAACCTGTCCTCGAGGCTTTCGAGCTGGATACGAACCCCTGCCCCATCAAGGCCGCACTGAAACACCGGCGCGGCATGCGCGACGAGGTCCGCCTGCCCCTCATCACCGTTGCCGATGATGTCGCGGCACAGATTGCATCAGCCCTGGATCACCTTGGAGGTGTTACCGCTCCTGATCATGGCGCCGCGGATGATGCCGCGTTCAATCTCCGGGAAAAATCCCCGGTTCATCCTGCTCCACTCGCTTGGCGCGTTTAGAGTCCTTTCCCAATGAAATCACACCAGCCCGGAAGCAAGACATGATGGAAAGCAGCATGCAATATCCCGGCAACTCCAATACCCGCTGCCGTTTCATCGTCGGCCGCAATCTGGATGGCTGCTGGGTCGTTTGCGACAGGCAACGCCTTGTCGGCGGCCTCTTCGCCGACAGGGAGTCCGCCATCCATTTCGCCGTGAGTGAAAGTGAACATGAAGCTGGGGCCGTCTGGTGCGCACAGGACGGCGATTGTCTCATCGCCGATCCCTGGACCGATCTTTCTGTCCACGTCACACCCTTTGACGACTCGTCGCATCGACAGGGCCGCTATCGCAGATCAGCCTAGATCGATTTTTCTGGATAGGATGGACAGGCGGTCTCTTGGCTGCCTGTCACGCTATATCTGTCAGACACGCGCAAAGCGTCCTCGCGTCCCCGGCGGCTCGCATTTGTTCGAGCACCCCGGGAACTCTCAGTTTTCGCGTAAAATGCGCCAACACATTCAAGTGCCTGTTTGCTTCAACGTCCGGCGTGATCAGCATGAGAATGACATCCACCGGCAGATCATCAATGGCATCGAACTCGACGGCCTTCTTCAGCCTTGCCAGGCAAGCTCTTGGCTTATCGATCCCTTCCATCCGCGTATGCGGAATCGCAACGCCCTGTCCGATGCCGGTGGAACCGAGGCGCTCGCGCTTTTGCAGCGCAGCCAAGAGAGCCGCCGCCGGAACTCCCGCATCCCTGCTCACAATATCCGCCATGGCATGCAGTGCCTGCGTCTTGGATGACACCTCCAGATCGTACATCACATCATCAAGATTGAGATAATCAGCCAATTTCATTCTCATTTCCAATTGCAAATCCCGGCGTACAAGCACGCGGCAATCCTAGTCGGCCTCTTTCAGACGATACCCCACGCCGGTCTCCGTCATGATGTATCGCGGCTGATCCGGCAGTTGCTCGATTTTCTGCCGGAGCTGCCGGATATAGACGCGCAGATACTGGACATCCGCGGAGCCACCCCACACCTGTGACAGGAGAAAGCGGTGCGTGAGCACCTTGCCGGCGTGCTGCACCAGAACGCGGAGGATATCGTATTCCTTCGGCGACAGCTTCACTTCATTGCCGTCGACCTTCACAATTCGCTTCACCAGATCGACCGACAGACCGCCGGTTTCGAAAACCGGCAACTCCCCCTGCTGCTGCAGGCGATGCCGCAGGGCAACCCGAATGCGTGCGACCAGCTCGTTCATTCCAAACGGCTTGACGACATAATCATCGGCTCCAAGCTCCAGCGCCTCCACTATGCCCCGTTCATCGGTACGGCTTGACAGTATGACCACCGGAATATCCGAGCCCTCCTCGCGCCACCGGCGCAGAAGATCGAGACCGGAAACACCGGGAAGACCGAGATCGAGCAAAATCAGGTCGGGCTGATGCGCTTCCGCCTGCTCAGCCGCGCTGGTGGCATTCCCAGCCTCCAGGATATTGTAGCCCTGCGTACCAAGGCCGACCCGCAACAGTTTCCGAATGGGTTGCTCATCGTCCACGACAAGGATCCTGACGCTGGAATTTGTCACGGCCTGGCATCCATGCTGGGAACGGTCCGGGAAGCCGGCATTCTGATGGTGAAAACGGCTCCTGACCGATCGGTTCGTTGTTCCGCCGTGATTGTGCCGCCCATTGCCTCAATGAATCCGCGGGAAATGGAAAGTCCCAATCCGGTTCCCGCCTTGACCTGATCGCCCTTGCTCACCCTGTAGAAACTGTCAAAGACCCGTTCGAGATCCTCAACGGGAATTCCCGGACCTTCGTCCATCACCTGAAGGATGACCGATCCGTCATCCGACCAGGCTTGTATCCGCAGAGCTGAACCGTCGGGGGCATATTTCGCGGCATTGTCCAGCAGATTGAAAAGCACCTGCTCAAACAGGACAGGATCAATCCTCAGCATCGGCAAGTCATCCGGTATCGAGATCTCGATCTTATGGGTTCCGATGATCTTCCTTGCCCGGCTCAGCGCCGAACCGACGATGTCCCCGGCATAGTGATAGGCGAAGTTCGGTTCCATTGCCCCGGACTCAATCCGGGTCATGTCGAGCAGATTGGCAATAAAGCGATTGAGACGTTCGGATTCGTCGATGACTGTCGAGAGAAGATCGGAACGTTCAGCAGCAGCAAGCACGGGAGAGAATTCCTTCAAGGTGCCGGCAGCACCCATGATGGCAGCCAATGGAGTCTTCAGATCATGCGAGATAGACGTCAGCAGGGCCGAACGGAGGCGGTCCGCTTCCGCCGCCAGCTTTGCCTTGTCCACATCGGCCGCCAGTTGTGTTCGCTCAATGCCAACCGCCGCCTGGTCGGCCAGGGCGTCGAGCAGGCGCTGCTGTTCAGGCGTCAACAACGGCCCCTTCTTGTCGCTGTCGAGACCGATGACACCAACGGCCATGCGGCCCGTCCGCAAGGGCAGATAAAGCCGCTTTGCGCCCGGCAGGGTATCGGCGCCCCTTCCCGCAGCCCTGTTGTTTTCCCATGCCCATCGCGCGGCCGCGATGTCGGCGTCATCCAATGTGTCGTCGGGCGGATAGCCGGCCTTCACTTCAATCGAACCTTTCTCCGGCAGAAGGAGCACGACCCGCAGTTTCAACATGGATGCGATCTGAAAGGCTGTGGCCCACAGGACATCATCGAGCGTACTCGTTCCCGCCAGCTTCTTGCTGAAGAGATAGAGATCTTCCGTTGTTCTGGCCCGTTGCCGCGCTGCCGCGGCCTGCCGCTGCACCCTCGCCGTCAAATTGCTGGCAATCACAGCGACACCGAAAAAGAAGCCAAGCGCAATCACACTTTCCGGGTCGCTGATGACCAGGGTGTAAAGGGGATCAAGGAAGAAGAAGTTCAGCACAACCGCGCTCAGCACCGACGCAAACAGGGCCGGCCAAAGTCCAACCGTCACTGCCGAAGCAAGCACGGCCATCAGGAAGACCAGGGCGATATTGCGTACATCCAGCACGCGCGAGATCAGCAGCCCCACCGCCAGCGCCCCGGCGACATATGCCGTGCTCAGGAGATAGGCCTTGAGCTGGAAACGTCCCTCCGGAATTTCCGGCGCTTTCTGACGTGCCGGTTCGCCGTTCTGCTCGTTCCCGGAAATCACATGCACGCTGATATTCCCGGCGTGCCGGATAAGATCATGCGACACCGACCCTTCGAAGAACTCGCGCCAGCGCGGCTTTGTCGGCTTGCCCGTCACAATGTGCGTTACGTTGTTCTCCCGCGCATAGCGGGCAATCTCCTCCGCGGGATCGCGTCCGGGCGTCGTGATCGCATCTCCCCCCAATTGGCTTGCCAGCCGCAAGGTGGAAGCAATGCGATCCTTGTCGTCTTCCGAGAGCCGGGTTGATCCGGGCGTTTCCACATAGAGTGCCGTCCACGGCGCACGCAAGCGGTCAGCGAGACGCCGTGCATAGCGGACAAGGGCGGTTCCTCCCTGATGATCGTCGATGCACACGACGACGCGATCGCCGGCAGCCCACGGTCCCGATATCGCGTTCGCCTGCATGTGCGAGAGAAGCTGATCGTCGACCCGCTGCGCCGTGCGGCGCAAGGCGAGCTCGCGCAGTGCTGTCAGGTTCCCGGGAGAGAAATAGTTCTCGATCGCCCGTTTGGCGGTGTCGGGAACATATACTTTGCCTTCATGCAGGCGCTTGATCAGATCTGCCGGCGTGAGATCGATGATTTCAACATCGTCCGCCTCATCGATGACGGAATCAGGCACGGTTTCCCGCACGCGCACATGGGTGATCTGGGCCACGACATCATTCAGACTTTCCACATGCTGAATGTTGAGGGTGGAGTAAACATCAATGTCGTGTCTTAAAATCTCCTGGACATCCAGGTAGCGCTTCGGATGGCGTGAACCCGGCGCATTCGTGTGTGCCAGTTCGTCCACGAGGACGAGAGCCGGACGGCGCGCCAGGATAGCGTCAATGTCCATCTCTTCAAGCTGGTGGTCCTTGTAGTTGATACCGGCTTTGGGGAGAACTTCAAAACCTTTGACAAGTGCTTCCGTTTCCTTACGCCCGTGTGTCTCGACCACACCGATAACAACATCGATGCCCTCGGCAACCGCCGCCCGTCCGGACATCAGCATCTCGTAGGTCTTTCCGACCCCCGGCGCTGCCCCCAAAAAAATCTTCAATCGACCACGGGTCTCTCGCTCGGCGTTTTCCAGCAGCGCCTCAGGCGATGGTCTTCGTTCAGTGTCGCGGCCGTCATCAGGCATGTGTCATGACCCCTTCGAAAATACCGGGAACCCGCATCGCACGTTCCCGGTATTTCAGGCTAACCGGCTTATTTCAGACCGTCGAGTGCCTGATTCAACGCCAGCACATTGATAACCGGCTCACCCATGAATCCAAGCTCGCGCGCCTGTATGTTCTGATCCACCAGCTGGCGAATGCGTGCCTCGTCGACACCTCTTGCCTTCGCCACGCGCGGTATCTGGAAATCGGCAGCTGCCGGAGAAAGATGCGGGTCCAGGCCGCTGCCCGACGCCGTAACCAGATCAATGGGGACAGGAGCAGCGCTATTCGTTTCCTTCAGTGCCGCGGCATCTGTCTTGATGCGGTCGATCAGTTTTGGATTAGTCGGTCCGAGATTGGAGCCGCCGGAAGAACTCGCATTGTATCCGTCACCGGCGGCCGATGGCCTGCCGTGAAAGTACTTGTCGGCTGCAAACGCCTGGCCGATCAGTTCGGACCCGATGACAGTGCCGTTCTTCTCGATCAGACTGCCATTGGCCTGGTGCGGAAACAGCAGTTGCGAGAGCCCGGTCATCCCCAGGGGATAGATGAGACCCGTGATCACTGTAAGGGCGATAACCATGACAATCGCGGGTTTGAGTTGTTTTAACATTGGAATGATCCTTTATGCGAGCCCAAGGCTGGTGATGACCATGTCGATCGCTTTGATGCCGATGAATGGCACGATGACACCGCCCAGGCCGTAAATCAGAAGGTTGCGGCTCAAGAGAGCCCCTGCACCGACCGCCCGGTACTTGACGCCTTTGAGCGACAGCGGAATGAGCGCAACGATGATCAGGGCATTGAAGATGATTGCCGACAGAATGGCGCTTTGCGGCGTCTGCAAGCCCATGATGTTGAGCGCGGCGAGCTGCGGGTAGAACGCCAGAAACATGGCAGGAATAATGGCGAAGTATTTGGCGATATCGTTGGCGATCGAGAATGTTGTCAGCGCACCGCGCGTCATCAGGAGCTGCTTGCCGATGCCGACGATTTCAATGAGCTTGGTCGGATCGCTGTCGAGATCGACCATGTTGCCCGCTTCACGCGCGGCCACCGTGCCGGTGTTCATGGCAACACCGACGTCGGCCTGCGCAAGCGCCGGCGCGTCGTTGGTCCCGTCGCCGCACATTGCCACGAGTTTCCCCTTGGCCTGTTCGTCGCGGATGAGCGAGAGCTTGTTCTCAGGTGTGGCCTGAGCGAGGAAATCGTCAACGCCGGCTTCCGCCGCAATGGCCGCCGCTGTCAGCGGGTTATCACCCGTGATCATCACAGTCTTGATACCCATGCGGCGCAGTTCCGAGAAGCGTTCGCGAATCCCGCCCTTGACGATGTCCTTCAGGTGAATGACGCCGAGCAGCTTGCCATCGCGTACCACTGCAAGCGGTGTCCCGCCTGCCTTGGCTATCTGATCGGCGATGGACTGCAGCTCACGCACCAGCTCGGCGCTTGCCCGGATGGTTCCCGTCGCAACGGTTATGGAATTGACATAGGCAAGAACCGCATCGACAGCTCCCTTGCGGATGGACGAGCCGTCGATATCCACGCCGCTCATGCGGCTTTGCGCAGTGAATGGCACGAACGTGGCATGCAATGTCGCCATGTCACGCGCACGAATGCCATATTTTTCCTTTGCCAATACGACGATAGAGCGGCCTTCCGGCGTTTCATCGGCCAGGGAGGCAAGCTGCGCCGCATCGGCCAGCTCCTGCTCGGTCACGCCGGTCACGGGACTGAATTCCGTTGCTTGGCGATTGCCGAATGTGATCGTACCGGTCTTGTCGAGAAGTAGTGTGTCGACGTCACCGGCGGCCTCGACGGCGCGTCCGGACATGGCAAGAACATTGAATTGGATCAACCGGTCCATGCCCGCAATGCCGATTGCCGAGAGAAGCGCGCCGATCGTGGTCGGGATAAGCGTGACAAACAGAGCGACCAGGACAACCACGGGAATGGCGCCGCCTGCATAGGTTGCAAAGCTTGGGATCGTTGCCGTTGCCAGCACGAAGATCAGGGTCATGCCGGCAAGAAGAATGTTGAGCGCAATTTCGTTGGGCGTCTTCTGCCGTTCCGCGCCTTCGACGAGCGCAATCATCCGGTCGATGAAAGTCGAGCCGGCAGCGGCAGTGATACGCACGCGCAGCCAGTCCGACAGGACCTGGGTTCCGCCGGTGACAGCCGAGCGGTCGCCGCCGGACTCGCGGATGACCGGAGCGGATTCACCGGTGATGGCAGATTCATTGACCGAGGCGATGCCTTCGATGACTTCACCGTCCGAGGGGATGATATCACCTGCCTCGACCAGCACGATATCGCCGACCTTCAGCTTCGTGCCGGGCACCAGTTTGAAGCTGGTCCGGTCGTCTCCGGTGAGAAGCTTGGCCTGCGTTTCCGTGCGCGCCTTTCGCAGTGAATCCGCCTGCGCCTTGCCGCGGCCTTCGGCGACGGCTTCGGCAAAATTGGCGAAAAGCACGGTGAACCAGAGCCAGACGATGATCTGGAATGAAAATCCGAGATCGCGGCCGCCGGTCGCCAGGTCCTTGAGGAACAGCACCGTCGTCAGGAACGAGACCACAGCAACCACGAACATGACAGGGTTTTTGATGAGGCTGCGTGGATCAAGCTTTTTGAAAGCTCCTCCGACGGCCGGTATGAGTATGCGAGAGTCCATAAGGCTCGCGGATTTGGACTGGCTCATTTGAGACTCCAGTTTTGAAATTCTTGTAACGGCACAGCGGCGATCATGACGCTGTGACTGTGTGAAGACAGGCGTATGCCGCAAGCCAGACGATCAGCATCACCAGGGTCATGCCAAGGATGATGTCGGAGGCGCGCACGCGCTTGGCTGCCCCTCGCGCCAGCTTGCCGGCGCGAGGATGGACGTTGAATTGCAGGTAACCGTGACGCATGACTGGCTCCATCAGAAGGTCTGGCCGAGACCGATGGCGAGGTGCTCGACAATCGGTCCGACAGCCAGGGCCGGGAAGAATGTGAGACCGCCGACGATCAGGATGACGCCAATGAGAAGTCCGACAAACAAACCACCATGGGTTGGGAAGGTGCCTGCGGATTCCGGAACGGTCTTCTTGACGACCAGCGACCCGGCAATTGCCATGACCGGAATGATCACGAAGAACCGGCCCATGAGCATGCCGATGGCGAGCGTCAGATTATACCAGGTGGTGTTTCCGCTGAGACCGCCGAATGCCGAGCCATTGTTGGCGGCAGCTGATGTATAGGCATACAGGATTTCGGAGAAACCGTGCGGGCCGGAATTGCCGGTTGCAGCAACAGCCGATGGCAGCACGCATGCAATCGCCGTGAACCCAAGCATGGCAAGCGGCAGGCACAGCACGCCCAGCATGGCCATCTTCACTTCCTTGGCTTCGATCTTCTTACCAAGATATTCCGGCGTGCGGCCGACCATCAGCCCGGCAACGAAAACCGCGATCACCACATAGAGCAAGATGCCATAGAGACCGGCACCAACACCGCCGATGATGACCTCACCCAGCATCATGTTGATCATGGGCAGCATGCCGCCAATGGCCATGAAGCTGTCATGCATGGCATTGACCGCGCCGCACGATGCAGCCGTTGTGATCACGGCGAAGAGCGCCGACAAAGCGATGCCGAAGCGGGTCTCCTTGCCTTCCATATTGCCGCCATCAATCCCAAGCGCATGCACCAGCGGATTGCCGGCGGCTTCCGACCAGTAGCAGGCGGTAACACCGGCCAGGAAAAGAACACCCATAGCGGCGAAGAGAGCCCAGCCTTGACGTTGGTTTCCAACCATCCGACCGAAAACATTGGTCAGCGCGGCACCGATCGCAAAGATCGAGACCATCTGGATGAAGTTCGAGATGGCATCCGGGTTTTCAAAGGGATGGGCCGAGTTGGCATTGAAGAAACCGCCGCCATTCGTGCCGAGCATCTTGATTGCCAGCTGGGATGCGACGGGGCCGACGGCAATGGTCTGCTTTGCGCCTTCGAGCGTTGTGGCATCCACATAGGTCCCGAGTGTCTGCGGAACACCAAGATACACATAGACAAGCGTCAGAACGATGCAGATGGGGAGCAGTATGTAGAGCGTGCTTCGCGTCAGATCGACCCAGAAATTGCCGACGGACTTGCCTGACGTGCGGGCAAACCCGCGAATGAGGGCGATGGCAATCGCAATGCCTGTGGCTGCCGATACGAAGTTCTGAACCGTGAAACCGGCCATCTGAACGAGATAGGACATGGAGCTTTCGCCGCCATAGTTCTGCCAGTTGGTGTTGGTGACAAAGCTGACAGCGCTGTTGAAGGCAAGACCGGGTTCCGTTGCCGTCATGCCAGCGGGATTATAGGGAAGGATTCCCTGGAACCTCTGCAAGGCATAAAGCACAATGAGGCCGCCCAAGCTGAAGAGCAGCAATGCAGCCGTATAGGTGGTCCAGTGTTGTTCGTCGCGCTCGCTTGTTCCGGCGATACGATAAAGGCCCCGCTCCACCGGAACGAGGACGGGCGAAAGGAATGTACGCTCGCCGTTAAAAACACGCGTCATGTAACCGCCAAGCGGTTTCACAAGTAAGATGATGATCCCGCAGTAAACGAGAATCTGTATCCAGCCGTTGAGAGTCATAGGTGTAGCTTTCCAAGCCTGGTGTCAGAGGCGATCAGAAGCGCTCTGGGCGAACCAGCGCGTAAGTGAGATAGGCAAGAAGGAACAAGGTCACTCCACCTCCGAGAATGTAATCGATGGTCATTGTCTGATCCTTCCGATCACAAATTTTCGCAGGCTTTTGTATAAGCCAGCGAAATGAGAAAGAACAAAACACCAATTCCAAGAACAATAAAGTCCATCTGGAGAACTCCTTATATAGACAGCATCGATATTGCCGATCATTACTCAAAAGTATTTTCAGACAAATTGCTGAGCAAAGGAGTTATGCCGCCTCGGACATAAGAATTCGAGACGGGACACAGAGAGGAGGTATAAGGAAACTATAAGGATTTGAGGGGAATTGGCTGAATCCCGAGCAACAGCGGAACGCACGCCAAGCAGATGGAATAATTTCATAAAAAGCCATAAGCGCCCCAAGACGGAGGCATCTCGGTCAGGAAATCATTTAAATCCCAGAACTGCTCACCGGCCAACTACTCAGCAAAATGACGGCGATACCAGCGAGAATGACAAGCCATAACCGCAGGAAAATGCCCAATTCCTCACGATAGTCAGCAAGCGCAGATTTTGGACCAATCACCATCACCGCCTTCGGCGGTAATTCAGCACGCATACCATCGTGTCAGTGCAGAGCCGTACGACAGATTCTGGAACGTGGGAATGTTCCACGTGTCCTTTTCAACGATGCGGCCCGTTCAGGAGAACCAGACTGTTGTTAGGACGTTGATCCGCGCCTAAAAGACGCAGATATTTTTCTATTGGATGCGCAGGACAAAGAAATAACCAGCCCATAAGCCATGAAGAGAGCAGCCCAAACAGTCATTGCTGTGATTTGTATACCCCAAACATCTCGGAGATATTTTCAGACGACGAATACTGAATGGTCTAAAGCCGTCCTCAATCAAGGCTCAGACTGCTTTCAAAATCGCGATGAATTCATTACGGGGAAACGGCGTTTCAAAAACTGTCTCAAGTTGCAATTTTATCATGTCCAATTGGGCTAAAGTGTTGACAATCGATTTGAAGCTTAAGGGCGTAAATTGCCAAGCGTGCACGTCAACATACGAACCATTGCTTGAACGCCACTCGACAATCGACGACCGGATTCTTTCGATGTAAGCACTATCCAGGGCAGTATCATCATTGTCATTCTGCCAATGCCTCAAAGGATCGTTGTGCGTCGTCAAAGCCCGATGTTCAATAACACTTTGGGGTGAATGAACTTTTCGTTTCTCAAGATGTGCAGATATGATTTGAGCAATGCTCGATTCTGGTATCTTGTTATCGAAACAATATCTCTTGTCTGGAACAATCACGTAGTATCTGCCGCCCGGATTGAGCAAGCTTCCCACCTTGTTCAGATGGTCAACAAAATCCGGCTGATGTTCAATGCAATGTGCGCTCAGAACAGCATCGAATTTCTTATCAACGACGGACAAATCGCCAATAGGGGATACATAGTCGACAGTTGGAATAGCTTCTGTAGAGTATCCCTCCAGTTCTGCTCGCTCCGTAAGTTCGGCGCTGGTTCGAACGTCAAAATAGGAAACATTGTTTCCGACCAAGACAGGTCGAAAATATGGGCCAATCTCCAGGACAAGGCCAACATTCAACACCACTTCTTTTAATGTTTCTCTGTAGGCCAACTTAGGATTAGCTACGCCCATGAGGTCCATTGGCTGAGGGTGAGAAATATCAGGGGTTGGTTCGGGTTGAGTGATAGCTGTCGATGGATTCCAAAGAACTCTTAACTGCCGCTTGATGCGACCGGGTATTCTTGCAGCCAGTGTTTTAATCATGTGCCCCCCATTGCTCGCACGTACACGTATGCACACACTCCTGCAATATCAAATGAAGAACTATTCTCAAAATTAAGGAACCGATCACCTCGGGACGACCATCACGCAATAGGGTAAGAATTGCTCCAAATATCTCAAACGCTGTTACTTTGACATTACCGCCTCTGCGGCAATCCTCAATAGAGATACGAGAGAACGCTACCGCGAGTCGCAATCCCTGAATTTCAGGCATTCAAAGTGCCGGAACAATACCACCGCGTATTATAGGGCGTTCCTATCTTCTGCGAAGCTCGCCTTGACTCTTGGCGGCCAGCCAAGAGAAAAATCTTCCCGATCGACTGTCAGATTTGGACTGTATGCGGGATCTTCTTGAAGAATTTTACCCCATCGTTGCTGAATAAATTTTGCTTCACTTGCGAAGCGTTGCTTCTTTTCTGGTGTGTCTTCAAGGCCACGTGATGCGGACTCATGATGATAAAGCTCTGCATAGGGCGTCCACACATTGCGATACCCTGCCTCGCGAACGCGAATGCAAAAGTCGACATCGTTAAAAGCCACCTTGAGATTCTCTTCATCCAAACCGCCGACTTCCTGGAAGATATCTTTTCTTATGATCAAACAGGCAGCCGTTACAGCGCTAAGGGTTTGAATAAGCTGCGCACGCCAAAAATAGCCAGGAGCCCCTCGTGGAAGCCCCTTGTGGGAGTGCCCAGCTACTCCACCAAGACCCAATATGACTCCACCGTGCTGAAGTGTATCATCGGGATACCACAAGCGTGCACCAACAGCCCCCACCCCAGGCTGACTGGCTATGCTGATCATCTCACCAAGCCAATCAGCGGAGATGACTTCGATATCATTGTTGATCAGACCGACAAACTCTCCCTTTGCTTCCACTACGGCGCCATTATTCAAAGCGGAATAATTGAATGGTCTCGTATCACGGATAACACGAATCCGATCTTTGTGAGAAATAGCATCAAGATATCTTAGAGTATCCTCATCATCCGAATTGTTGTCGATGATGATTATCTCGTAGTTTGGGTATTCTGTTTTTTCAACTATGCTATCTATACATTGACGCAGCAGTTTTAACCCATTGCGTGTTGGAATTATCAGGCTTACCAGAGGAAGTGGATCTGGCAATTTGTAACGGGCCCGATACATGCCAAAATCCAGCAATTCCGACGTGGCATCAATTCCCATCCGTTGAAAGTGCTCATTGAGAACCTGCTGGCCAACACGAAGTGCATATCCCTTGTTATCGCCCGATTGAGCAGTGCTGTCCGCATGGCTGCGCCAATGATAAAGAACACGCGGAACGTGAATAATTTGATCGGGCTTCAATAGCTCGATAAAGCGCAAGGCAAGATCATAATCTTGAGAGCCTTCTGTGCCTTCTCTGAATCCACCAAGCTGCTTAACCATATCCGCTCGATAAACCCCCAAATGACAAATCATATTGTGCGACAGGAATAAGTCTGGATTCCAGTCGGACTTGAAATACGGACTAAAACGTTTCCCCACTTCATCAATTTTGTCTTCATCCGAGTAGATCAGTTTTGCAGTCGGGTTGCGTTCAAGTGCTTCAAAAATATGGTAAAGGGCCTCGGGCGCCAACACATCGTCTTGGTCCATTAACGCAATCCACTCGCCAGTCGCGAGTTCAAGTGCGCTATTAGAGGCTGCGGAGATGTGGCCATTGGCTTCACGAAAAGTGACCAGTATTCGCTTGTCTAGCGCCGCATATTTGAGAAGTTCTTCGCAAACTTTTGGATTTGTAGACTTATCATCCGCGATGCAAAGTTGCCAATTTGGATAAACTTGGTCACGAACCGATTGAACAGCTTCCTGCAACCATGCCAAGTTAGGATTATAGACCGGCATCACAACGGATATTTGAGGTAGTTGCTTCGGCCCTTTCAGAAGCGCTTTGACTTTCGCAGATTCTAACTGATTAAGAGATCCGTAATTATGGAGCCATTCTGAATAATCATTTCCGAATAAAAGACCTCTCGAGCTTGCAATGGAAGCTTCCCTGGTTCTTTGTATCAAACCTGATATACCCTCACGCCGAATTATCCTGATAGCGCGCCCGACCGCTGGTTTCAGGCCACCGCTGCGACGTATCATTCTCGGAAAGGTGCCAAAAATTCTTACTGCGCTACGGATCCGATTGCCAAAAAATCGATAAGGCGCTGTTAATCTCCAGCTCATTGAACGCTGGTACGCAAGAAGTTCATTAGCTTTCCGCGAGAGCTGATTTTGAAGCTCACTTCCAAGCTGGCTCGTTTCAGAGAACTTAGATTTCAGCGCAGAAATCTCCCTTCTAAGGGTATCAACGCGATGGTTCAGTTCATCGTTCTCTCGCGTCAGTCTGTCGTTCAGACTATGCTTGTCTTCTATTGCAATTTCTAAACTCTGGATATGACGAGAACACTCGTCTAACTCCTTTACTTTTACGCCCAGCGCATCTTGTTTGAGAAGAACCGCGGACTCCGCCTGAACCGCAGCACCGAGCCGGGCATAAAATTCCCTGACAGCGCCCGCTCCAGCTTCAGATTTTGTGAGATCAAACATTGCGCGGATGGCAGTTGGCAACTTCTTGCCAACACCCAGAACGCCAAGCCCATGCCCGTGAAAAAATTCAAAAGATGGATAGGCTGTGCGCAACGTTTCCCATAATTTATAGACGCCAAAGCCCCGTTCCCTGACGTTCGTGTCGTGAAAAACGACCACTGCTCGATCAGAAAGCTTCGGCCTCCAAGTTTCGAAATCGTGTTCCACATCCTCAAGAAAGTGGCGCCCGTCGATGTGAAGCAAATCTATCGTCCCGTCGCTGAAATGCGTCGAGGCCTCGTCAAATGTTGACCGCACAAGGTCGGAAAACACTGAATAGTTTTTGTCGTTGTGAGTCCTTACGGTTTCGAATACCGCATCCGAGTATTGGCCGGAATGCTCATCACCCTTCCATGTGTCAACCGCATAGCAGCGTGTGTTGATTTCAAGCCTTTGCACCGCTTGACAGAACGCGAAATAGGAAAAGCCCCCGTGGGTCCCAAGTTCGACAAAAGTCCGTGGTCTGAGCGCGTCGATGAGCCAGAATGCAAAGGGTCCATGCTCCAGCCATGCAGACTCTGCCACAATATTATTCACAGGCCAGAATGAAGCCCGGGAAAGTGCCTTGTCCAAGCCTTGCAACCCAGCTGCGATCGAGGCCTCGGCTTTTGGGTTAGAACCATGATTCATGAACCTTGTTTCCTTCTCAAGACGATCGTCCAGTGCCTATTATCTCAACCAATTTCGTTTGGCCGGCTACTTCACCAGAGTCGAGTTCAACATATGTGACTACTAGCGTTGAAAAGCCGGAGTTGCCATGGCACCCCACGCTCCCCATCCCCGTCCATTGTCTTCCAGCGTTATACTCAGGTCCAATTTTTCGCCTTCCTTGCAAGTGTCAAACGCATTTATCTGCAAATATTGCCATAAATGGGGTGGGAGCGAATCCAACTGCTTTGTATCGACAAAAATCAGCCTGCCGTTGGTTTTTACAACAAGACTTAATCCCTCGGCTGAAGGTCCGCGCAAGATTGGTACAATAACATTCTGGCACACCGCATCGAGAACATTGTACGTCACGCCACCAACGTCCTCATCGGAAGAAACCCAAGTACCACTAATCTCAGCTCCCTTGTAAGGTGTGCTGATTATGAGCGTTGGCGGTATTCCCGGACTGGCTGCAGCCCCCGAATGTATGACCTCTGTTCGAAGCGGTGCGAACTCACCCGGTTGGATCAGAAAAGGTCCCTTGGGTAAAGGCGGCAAATTCAAGCGGCAGGGCGATTCGTCTTCACCAAAAATAGCCAACAGAGATACGGGGAGAGCTGGGTCGGCAGAAGCCATGTTTACGGGCACGACAAAACCGCGATAGCTGTCGCTTAGTCCAACAGCTTTAACAACATCGGAACGAGGTTGAAGTGGGACCGTGTATCCCAGAACATTCTGACTTGAGTCGACGGCAACTATCCAACTTGGATTTTGCCGTGCAACGTTTGTCACCCAGCCAACCGCTTGCCACCCCGAAGCAGAAAGGCGCTGGACCTTATCGATGGCCCCACGTTCACAAGCTTGAGCCGGTTTATCTGTCCATTTCTTCCACCTCAATGCGGATAGTTCCGGGTTCTCTGCGAATAGATTGAGTTTGGCGTCACGCAGAAAATCAATAGCGGGCCTTATTCGGCCTGGCGTCGGGTATAATTTCAGCAATTGCTCATCAATACCCACACCAGAAGACAGAAAGTATCCAGCCTGGTTTACTGCATTCGCCTGACCGACACTTACAATATTGCCGGGCTTCAAGCTGGTCCATGCTGCAACACTCAAGGCGAGAAGAATGCACAATCCCGATCGAACCTGACGATGTGACGGCCGGTGTGCGGATCTAACTGCCACTCGAAAAAGTATAGCAAAAAGTGTCATCCACAATACAAGCATAGGTGTCGCGTAACGTGATGCCAATGCTGCGCCTGTACCCAGCGCGCTCCTCCCCCAGGCCGCGCCAACAGCCGTTGCAAAGAGAAAACTTGCGAGGGTAAAGAGCCCCACCAAAGCCTCATCAAGCGACCGTCTGCGCAGAAACGGTATTAAAATACAAATTACGAATAGAATGCTGTAAGCGCCAAACAACACCAGACCACATATCGCGGCAATAACCCCTCGATTGCTGATGGGGCTACCAAGCATGCCAAAAAAAAAAGACACAAGATTGCCGAGTGTCTTTAGCGCAGGATCTCCGACGGAGGGTGCACCACGTGTCAAAACGACAAACGCACCAATGAACAATGCCGCGACGAATGCATAAAGCACCGTTTTAATCGGCCGGTAGCGGCGAAGAACAAACAGGATGATAATGGAAACAGGCAATGCGATGCCATTGCCCATCGAAAACACACCCAAGCCCGTTGTCACAAGCAATCCAGCAAACCACCAAGGGGATGTGACTTGCTCACGGTCACTTACTTTCAACCCAATAAGACAGCTTATCAGTGTGAAGATCAGCACGAGATAAAACTGAGGTTGGAAGCCCCAGAGCAAATTCTCCCATTGGGCCAGCGAGAATCCGGATGCAGAGAAAATTAGAAAGAATGGATAGAAATACTTATTCTCTTTATCATTGACAAACAAAAGCTTGGCCAACAGCCACGCAATACAAAATGTTGCGATGCCAATCGACACAATGAGCGGACCATTTGTTAGACTAAAAAAATAGTAATCGAGAAAGAAAAGCAGCTTTGTCGTTGCAATGACATGCTCGTTATGCGCAGCAAAAAGATACTCGAGCGAGAGTGTGTCTTGCTTTGATTTTGCCAGATCAATTGCAAATTCCCACTGATCCCAAAAAAGGGGCACCATATAGTTCCCGCGCACGAATAAAATGGAATAAATTATTAGTACCAAGGAGATCGAGCAGATCAACGCCAAGAATATCGCGTTCCTTGTGACCATTCTAAGCATTGATTATTGTCCATCCTTACGGGCGAAAGTGAATGATTTATGCGCGAGGTAGCTGGTGACAACGGGGCTCAGGACGCCGATGATATGGGCTGTCGTGTCCGCGTTCCACGTGTAATTGATCAGGGGGAAAAACCAGCGGGCCAGACCGACACTGACGAGCCAGACCTGCAGGAGCGACACCAGATTGACCAGGCCGAATCGAATGTATTCCTGGCGCACGGAGCTGCCCGACTGATCAAAGACGAACTGCTTCATCAGGATATAGGCTGTTGTCATTCCAGCCAGGTAAGCCAGCACGATTGCCGCACTGAACGGCATGATCTGCGACAGGGCAATGCGCGAGGCAATGTTCACCGCAGCTGCGATACCACCCGAAATGACAAAACGCAGCAATGGCGAGGCGACGATTGCAGTCACTCGCTCACGCATCAGACGACCGCCTCGGCCATGGACCTGCCAAAGCGGATGCTCTCAGACACACCCCGGTCTTCGGGATAGTAAAAGCATGTGTCGGCAATCTGCAGGCCAGAGATCGGTGTCTGCACCGCTGGCAGTTTCTCGTAAAAATTGGGCTCGCACACCGGCTGGGCATACCGAAGACGGCCCACCGTTGCGTCGATGAGATCGTTTCGGGTAATGACCGGATTGATGCGCTGGATATAGCCGAACGCCTCATCAATGAACTGCTGATCCGTCCACTGCCATTTTGGCTGGCTGGTCGGCATGTAGTAGGGCACGTACACAATCGTGTCATCCACCGGGCGCAGGTTTGAAAACTCGATGATACCGGGAATATCGATGTTTTCATCGACAATGTTGAGCCAGAAATTCTTCGTGACAGACCGCTTGAGCTTGAACAGCAGACAGACAACCCCGATGTTGCGGATGGCGTCGTACCGATCCCGCCAGGACTGCGGAAGATCCGGAGCAAGTTTGGACACCAACGGCGTCGGCACCGTAGAAATCACCGCATCGCCGGGGAAAAACCTCCCGCCTGCCGTAACACCAATGACTTTCCCGTTCTCCGTTTCTATTTTTTCGGCCGGCGCCGCGAGATGCAGCCGCCCGCCCTTTGCTTCAAACGCAGATACCAGTGCCTTGACGAGGGTCTCGCTTCCTCCCTCGATATAGCCCAGCTCCTCCTGAAATATCGAACGACGGGAATTGCCGATGCGCTTGATGCGCGTGGCAATCCAAGATGCGGAGATATCGTCCGACAGTTCGTAGAACTTGAGCTGCATCAGGCGGCGCCAAAGCGTCTCATAGACTTCCTTGCCGGACCCGCGCTCGATCCATTGTCTGGCAGTCAATTTTTCAATGCTGTTGAAGACCTTTGCCTTCGTCGTCAAAAACATCTGCACGCCAGTGCGCAACTTCGCAATGAAGCTCAGATGCGGGAACATCAGCAGTGAAATGGGGCTTCCCCAAGGATGGACCTTGTCTTTCATGTAATAGGCCATGGACGTTGGCGTCCAGCGCATCTTGTCGCCGATACCGAGCTCGTCCATCAAGGCGAAGGTCGGCTTGTCGGTTTTGCAGACAAAGTGATAGTACCGCTCGATCGACAATCCACCGAAGTCAAAGTGCGCGGCCATACCGCCCGGTTTGCTGTCCGCCTCGATCAAATCAACTTCATGACCAAGCGTTACGGCCCGGTGCGCTGCGGCAAGCCCCATCGGGCCAGCACCTATGACAATGATCCTGCTCATATAAAATCCTCAGAAATCCAGAACGATGCCGGAATAGCGGGCATCAAGATATGTTTCTTCCAGCGCGGTGCGCAGCGGTGTTGCTTTGATGCCGAATATTTCCGGCCAATCGATCACCGGAAATGTTTCCGGTATGACCAGCGCTTCGAGCTGCCGGGTGGTGAACGGCGGATTGCTGTTGAACTTGCCGTACACGAACAACAGCGCCCAGAACAGGCGATAGGGCAGATGAACGATCCTGGCTTTCGGCTTAACCGTGTCATGTATCAGTTGGATGAGATCACCATAGTGAATCTGCTCCAGCCCCGATATGTCATAAGTTCCTGTCGCGCGGCTGGCCAAACCGGACGCGATGATCGCAGCGAAATCGCCGACATAAAGCGGTTGACGGATAAACTTGCCATCGCCGGGAATGGGAAAGATAGCGGTCCGGTCCATAAACCTGCGCAACCAGCCCAGATGTTTGCGATCGAACCAGCCAAACATCAGCGTCGGGCGCAATATCAGATGCGGAATGTCGCCGACGGTGTCGATGAATTTCTCTTGGGCCGTCTTGGAGCGTGTGTAGAAATCATCGGCCTGCGAGTGCACGACCGAAGAAGAAATCTGCACGAAATAGGGTATGCTGTGCTTTCGCATGGCCGCGACAATGTTTTCAGTGGCCGTGACATTGTTGTCGGTGAACTCCTGTTCGTGGAGACCGCCAATCTGCGCTTGATTGAGCACCAGGGCATCGGCACCGGCCAGTGCATCCATCCACGGGCCCGGCTTGGCGAGATCGGCTTCGATTGTCTCGATTTCCGGATGCATCCGCCGCAGCAAAGCGGTGTTTGTCGGGTGCTTATCGATCCCCACGATGTTAATATCCGAGTTCGTTTTCAGCCTGGCGATCAGGTTTTGACCAACAAGTCCTGCTGCGCCAGTTATGATAATCCGTCGTGTCATATGCTCATCCGATTGAAAATCACCGTCGGCAGATTGCGGATGATCAGCATGATCAAACGCCAGCGGCCGGGGGCGTAGAAAACTGGGCCAGTGCGATCCGCGGCGCGCCGTGCCACTCGCGCAATCTGTTCGGGCGTTGCCCACAAGGCGCCTTTGCGGTTCATACCCTCCGTCATGGGCGTGATGGTTGGCCCCGGTTTGACGATGGCAGCGCGCGGACCGTTGCTGGCGAAGCGATGGGAGATACCTTCAACGAGTGTGGCAAGCCCGGCCTTGGCCGCGCCATAGACATAATTGGCCCGTCGCCCCCGATCGCCAGCCACGGATCCCAGAACGACAAGCGAACCCCTCGCCTGCCCTTCAAATACATCGGCGACAGCGAGGCACCATGCGGCAACCGAGTTGAAATTGACCTGCAATATCTCCTCTGCAACGTCCGTGGACTGCTCCGCCTCATCCTGCTCGCCCAGCACGCCATAGGCGATAAGCACATGGTCCACGCCGCCGAGCGTTGCACAGAATTGCGCAAGCGCAGAGCGCACATCCTTTGGCACTGCCAGATCATAAACGGCAGTCTCGGCGCGGATGGCGCCCCTTACCTTCAAGTCAGCGGCGATCGCGTCGAGCTTGGCTTGTTGCCGCCCGACCAGCAACAGGTCGGCACCTTCGCTTGCGTAGAGGCGAGCCGTCGCTTCGGCAATCGCCGACGTTGCCCCCAATATGATGACACGCACGAAATTATTCCTCTTCTTTACTCGCTTATCCGGCGCCAAAAGGCGGACGAGAATGCTGGATCGACATGCTGTGCAAACGTTTCCCAAGCGGGATAACCAGCGCGAAACATTGCCGCGGAAATACGCCCGTCCTTCGCAGGGTATAGCCGTCCGCCAGCTTCGCGCACGATGTCATCGAGACGGCTCAATAAATCAAGGGTCAACTGGCCACGGTTGGGGAAATCAAGGGCAAGCGTTGTACCAGCCTGTGGAAAGGACAAAAGGCCGGGCGATACCTTCTCACCGAACGTCTTGAGCACCGCAAGGAACGAGCCTTCGCCAGCCCTTGAGATGGCCTTGAGCATTTCCGTGGTCGCATCCCTTGCCACAATGGGCGGCACAACCGACTGGTATTGGTACATTCCCCGGCGGCCGTATATCCGGTTCCAATGCCCAATGCTGTCGAGCGGATAGAAATACGGCAGATAAGGGGTGGTCGCCTTGCCTGCCGCACGGCGGCCCTTGTAAAAGTACAGGCTGTTGAACAGCCCGATCGACAGATTGTTCAGGACAAACGACGGCATGGAGAAGGGCACCGTTAACTTCGGCTTTTCCACCCTTGCCATCTTTGTTCCTCTGGGTGCATGCCGTGCACGGGTGAACAAGCCTCTTCCGAGAGCGTTTCCCTTTGCCAGACAGTCCACCCACGCCACCGTGTAGTCGGCACTGTTTTCGCTCTCGGCAGCCACGGCAAAGAATTCATCCACATTGGCAAAGGGAAGCGTCTCAACGTCCATGAGTGCGCTGGGAATGCGCATCAGCTCAATTTCAGCCCATGTGATCAGTCCCGTCAGCCCAAGCCCCCCGATCGTCGCAGCGAACAATCCGGTTTGATCATCATCTCTCAGTTCGATCTCGGTGCCATCCGACCGAAGCAGCCCGATGCGGCGCACCCATCTGCCGATCGTTCCGGCAAGATGGTGGTTCTTGCCATGAACATCATTTGCAATGGCCCCGCCCAGGGTTACAAAACGCGTTCCAGGCGTGACCGGCAAAAAAAACCCGCGCCGAACGAACAGATCGAGGATATCGGCAAAAGAGATTCCGGCTTCCGCACGCAACAGTCCTGTTGCCGGATCAAACGAAATAATCCGGTCAAGCGCAGTCATGTCGACAAGCGCCCCGCCGGGATTCAGCCCACTGTCACCGTAAGAGCGGCCAAGGCCTATGGCGAGAAGACTGTGATCGGCATCACGTGCCTCTGCAATACTGCGAGGCAACTGATCCCGCCAATTCGGCCTGCTGACAAAATGCTGCCCCTGCAGGATCCCCCCCCACGAGCGGATATCGTCTGTCGAGACAAATGATCTCATAGAGCAGCCACGAAGAGCACGGCAATCAAGAAGCCGAGCAGGACACTGGGCTTGTCACGCAAAGCGAAACTGACGGGATCGTCATTCATCCGCCCCCGGTGCGCCAGCAGCCAAATCCGGCCAACCCAGATCGCAAGAAGAACGGGAATTCCACCGAGCAGATTCGGATGGGAATAAACCGATCCCGGAAGCATTTCCTCAACGATGAACAGGACCATGACCAACAGGGACGCCACGGCGGACGCTATGCCAAACGCGAGGGTTAGTGGTGCATCCTCGAGCATATAGCCCCGGCTGGCTAGGCTGTGAGACCCTGTGGAGGCGGCACGAATAATTTCCGTATGACGCTTGGCGACCGCCAGAGAGAAGAAGAAGAACACTGAAAAGGTCAAAAGCCAGGCAGATGCAGGCAGCCGAAGCAGCGTGATCCCCATGATGAGACGCGTTGTAAACAAAATGCCGATGACCAGCGTATCAAGAATAGGCACGCGCTTGAGGCCAAAGGAGTACGCAAGCGTCAGCACGAGATAGCTTGCCAATGCGAGGGTAAAATAAGGCGTTAGCAGGAGAGAACCAACAAACGCCACGACGAGACCGATGCAGGCCATCGCCAGGCCGATGGCGATCGGAAGCCGTCCGCTGGCCAGCGCGCGATTGCGCTTCGACCAATGCTGCCGATCAGCACTGAGATCGGCCAAATCATTCAGAAGATAGGTCGAGGATGTGACAATCAAGAGACAGAAAAGACCCAGAACCGTATCGCGAAGAACGGTGAAATCGCCCCAGGCATGAGCCAGAATGAGCGGAACGAAAATTAGAGCGTTCTTCGACCAGTGATGCACCCGCAAGGCTTTGAGACTATCCTTCAAAGTCAGAGGATGATTGCTGAATTCCGCTTCAATCGGCTTGCCCAGATCACGCGCTGCCTTTGCGACGCCGGTGGAAACGCCTGCTAGGACTATTCCCGCGGCCAATTTCCACACCGCCAAGTCTGCCCTGCTGTCGCCGACATAGACAAAGCCATCAGGAAAAGTACGCGCTAGATGTTCTGCCTTCACACGTCCCTTCAGATTTGCGGTATCGGAGCCGATGGCGCTCGCAAAAATGCCGATACGCCGCGAAATATTGTCAACCACTGCCTGATTTGCCGCAGAACAGAGATGAACCTCCCGGCCGGCAGCAGCTTGCTCACGCAACCACTTCACAAGGTCTTCGCGAAGCGGCAGGACCGTTGATGCCAGGTCAACCTTTGACGCCAAAGCGGCCTTCAAGGCAGCGCGGCCCCGCAGCATGCTGGGAGCAGCGCGAATAAGCGTCGCGGGTTGGGTGAAAAGAGCTGCAACCACTTGTTCGTGCAGCGTGTCAGTCAGGATAAGTGTCTTATCCAGATCAACGACGATGGGGTACCGCGTCAACTGGACACCGGCGTTCTCTGGAGTGACCTCTCCATTCAATTCGCGATATGCCAATTCCATAGCGGGCTATAACTTTCCAAGGTGACGCTGAACTCATAGCCTTCTGGCACAAATGGCTTATCGCCACAAGTCCAGGTTCCTCATGCAGTCTGCGTCAGGCCAAGCCGATATTGGGCAAACCATTGCCTCCATCAGACACGGGCGGCAGGTGCCTTCTGCATTATTCTTATCATGATGCAAGGCCGGCTGCGGCTCCGTTGCGCGCCCTGAAGCCGCCTGATCAATCAAACCGTTTGTGCCGGCCCTTCGGTCAAATTCCGGAATCGAAGATCAAAATCACGCGCGATATCGGAAAGCTTCACCTCGGCAAAACGCGACAGGAGCATTTGTTCCGCCGCGTCGAAAGCGTCAGTCAAGGCTGCGTTGACCGATTGCTCCACAAGACAATCCGGGTGGTCGATGGCTATGCCGATTGCAAACATTTCCGGTCGCCCCAATGCCTGGTGCACGTCAAGCAGCGATATTTCCTCAAGCGGGCGCGCCAGTATCCAGCCCCCGCCATGCCCCTTATCGGAACGGACATAACCGGTATTTCTCAAGCCCGCCATGGTTCGCCGCACCACCACCGGATTGGTGTTCAGCATCTTCGCAATATTGTCGGACGTGATCGAACCGTCGTGCCGATCCATATGGATCAGGACATGGAGCATTCTCGATAGGCGGCTGTCATGTCTCATACTGGTTATTCTCCTTCTGTATGCATAGCACACGCGAACGATACGTAATAGAATAAGTTACATGACTATTGACGGAAATTTTCACGTAACTTATGTTGTTATTTAATTCGAACTCCGATGCGGTCCGGCATTGGAGATATCCTGCCTCCCGCAATGAAGGAGCTTCCATGACCTATGATGCCATTGTTATCGGTGGCAGTTTTGCCGGTCTTTCCGCCGCCATCCAGATTGCCCGTGCCCGCCGGCGTGTGCTCCTGATTGACTCTGGGCTGCCCCGCAACCGCTTCGCCGACGCATCCCATGGTTTTCTGGGTCAGGACGGCAGGCGGCCCCGCGATATCATTGGCGATGCGCGGCGGCAGCTTTCCCTCTACCCGACAGTGGAGTTTATCGATAGCGTGGCTGTATCGGCCGACAAAGCCGACGACCATTTTGCCGTTGCGTTGGCCGACGGCACCGAAAAACGGGCCATGCGTCTCATTCTGGCTACCGGCGTGAAAGATGATCTGCCGGTAATCCCTGGCCTGCCGGAGCGATGGGGCGTGTCGGTTCTTCACTGCCCCTATTGCCACGGCTATGAAGTGGGCGGCCAGGCACTGGGCGTTCTGGCCAATACACCCCTGTCGGCACATCAGGCACTGCTGATATCGGATTGGGGACCGGCCACATACTTCACTCAAAATACGTTTGAGCCGGATGCGGAGCACCTATCCAGTCTGGCGGCGAGGAATGTGCCGATCGAACGGACACCGGTTGTCGAGCTACTGGGCAATGCACCCCGGCTTGAAGCGGTCAGACTCAGTGATGGCAGGGTTGTACCTGTCGACGCTATTTTCACCGCACCGAAAACCAGCATGGCCAGCCCGCTGCCGGAACAGCTTGGCTGTGCTTTCGACGACGGTCCGCTTGGGGCTTTCATTCGTGTGGACGACTGGATGCAGACAACGGTCAAGGGCGTCTATGCGGCCGGCGATGCAGCCAGTCCCATGGCCAATGCAACGATGGCCGCAGCGGCTGGTGTCAAAGCCGGGGTTGGCGCGCATCAGTCGCTCGTCTTCGCAAGATAGAGCAGGCGCCCCTGTCGCACCTTATTATGGCGACGGTTTCCGCTTGACTCAGCTGCGCGCGAAGACTCAACTATGACGAGGAAACCGCTAAGATGGAGCGACGATCATGGATGCCGATGAAGCCATTGCACTGATCTCCGCGTCTGGCATCGAACTCACCGACCGCCGCCGAAATGCCGACAATGACGGCTGGTCTTTGAGCTTTGCCAACGGGTCCGTTGTCGATGTGAAAGACAGCGGTGCGCTGTCTGCATCCGGCAACGGAGTTGCAGAGGTGGCAAGGCTGCTTGACCTGCCCGGACAATCCTAGAGCTTTGCTGTTTGAACAAAGAAGTCTGCGCTATTGTTCGGGCGGGGTGTAACCATCGGTCAGCGTATTGAGAAAACTGATGACGTCCTGGATCTCGTCCGGCGTGAGAGCCGGCGCTTCTCCGGCATGCCGGTCGAAGGGCGGATCCATGTTCACATTGGCTTTGGCGTCCACTGGCAGATCGTCATATTTGTCAACGCTGCCATCAGACTTGCGTGGATACCAACGCTCTGGCCTGGTTTCGCGCTCGACATAGAATTCAACGGCTTGCTGCAGAGAGTGAAACACGCCGTTGTGAAAGAATGTCTTGCGAAGCGCCACATTGCGCAGTGTGGGCGTGCGGAAAAGACCGCAATAGTCCATGCGGTTCAAGAAATCCGTCCGGAGCGGGCCACAAAGGCCCAGATCAAAATAATGGAGGTCCCTGTTTGCGGGAATCTCGGGATTGCGCGGCGCACCCAAGGCAATCAAACCGTAATCGGTAAACTGCGGCGGTGTCCCGTCATTGCCGCGCTGACTCACATGGCATGAAGCGCAATTGCCCTTCGCGGGCGCATTGAACAGATCCAAGCCTCGGGCTTCCTGCGGGTTCAGCACGGCTTTCCCGGCGAGCACCGCATCGTACTTGCTCGTATAGGGGTAAAAGGTGCGGTAGTCCTGTTCGAACACCTCCAGTGCCTTGAGGGCGGTATTGACCAGAACAGACGAGTCCACCATGCCTTGCAGACCGGCGACTGCTGCAATCCTGGCGCCGTAATCTGCCGCGAGCAGCCGCCGGGCAATGTCCTCATCATTCTTGTTGCCCATTTCGAAATCGGAAAGCAGCGGGATCCTCGCCTGTTGCTGGCCGCGGTCAACCCGGCCATCCCAAGTCAGCCCGCCCGTCGGGCCATTGTCGATGCTCTCGTCCGCATCATCTTCCGATTCAAAAAAATGTTCGGTGAACGGCGGGACAGCCTGCAAATATTTGAGCGACGGCACCGCCCTCACCCCAGGCTGCCGCAGATCGCCGCCGCCCAGCTGAACCGCAAGGCCATTGGCGGCGGCAAAGCCGTGGGCCGGATCATGGCAGGACGCACAGGAGAGCTTGCCGGAGCCTGACAAGGCAGGGTCGGAAAACAAGGCCTGACCGAGCGCGCCAAGTGCTTTCACCTGCTCGCGCACCTGCGCGCGCGATGGTTCCGGCGTGGCTCTGCCTGAACTTTCCGTGACCGCGCTGTGCGCCGCCGCCGCAGCACCGATCGTCGCGACGATGCAAAGGATCACCGCCCGGTGCTTTGTGCTTGTGTATCCAAGAGGCTTTATGATTAGCTTCCTCCGTCAGATCCCCGGGCACGTTTGGACGGCTTGTGGGTATGGTGGAGTAAACTTGAAAAGTTATCAACATGTAGCCGACAAGGAGACTGCCAGCATGCGGATAAATATGATTGCGACCGCTTCGGTGATCAGTGCCGCCATGGGTGGGCTCTCTCCCGCATCGGCGGCCGGATACAATGACGGTCATTCCAACTCTCTGAACCTGATCGACACCGTGGTGGTGATCTACGCAGAAAACCGCAGTTTTGATAATCTTTATGGCAGTTTCCCCGGAGCAGACGGCCTGCAGGGGGTTTCGGACGCAGCGCTTACCCAGCTTGACCGCGACAACACTCCGCTACGCGAATTGCCGCCTGTTTGGGGCGGATTGACCGCAAAGGGCGTTACTCCACCGGTCACGCAGGCGGAGACCGAGCACCTTGCCAATCACCCCTATCGGGTCGACGATCCCCAAGGGTTCAATCTCCCCCTCGGCACAATCACCCACGATTTGTGGCACCGGTTCTATCAAAACCAGATGCAGATCAATGGCGGCAAGAACGATAAGTTCGTCGCCTATGCCGATTCCGGCGCAATGGTCATGGGGCTTTGGGACGGCTCGAAGACGGCGATGTGGAAGGTCGCGCAAAAATACACGCTTGCCGATGAATTTTTCATGGGCGGCTTTGGCGGCTCGTTCTTCAATCACCAATGGCTGATATGCGCTTGCGCGCCCCAATACGCCCATGCCGACACCAGCCCGGCCAAGCCTTCTGTCGCCGTGGTGGAACCGGATGGCGTCTCGTTGACGCTCGCTGCCAATTCACCCAAATCGGCAATCGATGGCATCCCAAAATTTGCCGGCGATGGCAATCTCACCCCGGACTTTTACGCCGTCAACACCATGCAGCCGCCCTATCAGCCGAGCGGCAACACGCCCGCAAAGAACGCCGACGCGGCGACCGCGGACCCTGCAAACCCTACAACCCTCCCGCCGCAGACCGAACCGACGATCGGCGATATGCTCAGCCTGAAGCATATCAGCTGGGCCTGGTATGGCGGTGCGTGGCAGGATGTGCTGGACCACGGCAACAAAACGCCGGTTCCCAATTTTCAGTACCATCATCAGCCGTTTAACTATTACGCGAATTTTGCGCCGGGAACAGCGGCACGCACCGAGCATCTGCTCGATGGCGGCTTGGCCGGATCGCAATTCATCAAGGCAATCGATACTGGCACACTGCCGCAAGTTGCCTTCTACAAACCGCAGGGTGATCTGAACGAGCACTCCGGCTATGCGGATATCGAGGCGGGCGATGCGCATATTGCCGACATCATCGGTCATCTGGAAAAAAGCCAGCAATGGCCGCATATGCTGGTCGTTGTCACCTACGATGAAAATGGCGGTATATGGGACCACGCCGCACCGCCGAAAGGCGACCGTTGGGGACCTGGCAGCCGTATCCCGGCCATCATTGTCTCGCCGTTCGCCCGCCGCGGTTTCGTTGATCACACGCCGATGGACACAACCTCGATTCTACGCTTCCTGACCAAGCGTTTCGAATTGCCGACATTGCATGGGATCACGGTCCGTGATGATGCGGTTGCCTCCCACAATCAGCCGCCATTGGGCGACCTGACCAGTGCTCTCGACATGACAAACAGCCAGTAAGCGCCTGGAAAGAGGCTCAGCCCTGCTGGCTCATGCTGTATTTTATCTGGCGCATCTGGGTGATGACACGCTCCATTTCCTCGTCTGACAGGATCGGCGGTTCGCCCAAAGGGAGTGCCTGGACATAGATGCGCGACAAGGTTTCAACTTCGATTGCAAGCCAAAGGGCGGATTCAAGCGTCACCCCCAGGGATATCTGACCGTGCTGGCTGAGCAGGCATGCCAGCCTGTTCTCCAATGCGATGATCGCATTGTCGGACAGCGCCTGCGTTCCAAAGGTGGCATAGGGCGCGCAACGGATCGTCGTTCCCCCGGCAATCCCGGTCATGTAGTGGAAACTCGGGATTGTCCTGTTGTGGCACGCAAGCGTTGTCGCATAGACCGAGTGGCAATGCAGAACCACATTGATATCGGAACGCTTCTGCAGGATATCGCGGTGAAAGCGCCATTCGGACGATGGCGGCCGCCCCACATAACTGCCATCGAAGTGCATCTCGACGAGATCGTCCGGCTGCATGGTCTCATAAGGCAGGGACGACGGTGTCACAAGAAATCCGCGATCCGTGCGCACGGAGAGATTTCCCGACGTTCCCTGGTTGACGCCGCTCGAGTTCATCAACCGGCACGTCGTCACCATTTCCCGGCGAAGATCGATGGAATCTTGTACTGATGTGGTCATTCAGGCATCTTCCCGCTGCTCATGGCATCCCGACGGATTTATCACCGCTTACTTTGCGGAAACAAGGCGCTTAAACCCTCCGCCGAGGCTTGGGCAACGCCACGTTCGGTAATCAGCCCGGTTATGAGACGCGCGGGGGTCACATCGAAAGCCGGATTGGCGGTGGGGCTGCCCGTCGGGGAAATCTGCACGGAGGCGATTTTACCGTCGGCTGCCAGTCCCTGCACATGAGACACTTCCGCACCGGCGCGTTCTTCGATCGGAATCTCGCTGATCCCGTCATGGACAGTCCAATCGATCGTCGGAGAAGGCAAGGCCACATAGAAGGGAACGTTGTTGTCCTTGGCCGCCAGGGCTTTCAGATAGGTGCCGATCTTGTTGCACACATCGCCGTTGGCCGTCGTCCGGTCGGTACCGACAATAACCATGTCCACCTGACCATGCTGCATCAAATGTCCACCTGCATTGTCGACGATCAGCGTATGCGGCACACCATGTCCGTTCAACTCCCATGCCGTCAGTTGCGCGCCCTGGTTGCGCGGACGTGTCTCATCAACATAGACATGAACGTTGATCCCCTCCTCCGCCGCAACGTAGATAGGAGCGGTTGCTGTGCCGTAATCGACGGTTGCGAGCCAGCCTGCATTGCAATGGGTGAGAATATTGACCGGCTCGCCCGGCTTTTTTCTTGCGGCAATATCGCGAATGATTTCGAGGCCATGCAGGCCGATCTGACGATTGAGCTGTACGTCTTCCTCGGCAATGTCAGCCGCCCGGCGATAGGCGGCCGCCATGCGGTCCTTTTCCGGTAGCGGCAGCAGATATTGGCGCATCGTATCGAGCGCCCAGCGGAGATTGATTGCCGTTGGCCGGGTTTCATGCAGCTTGTCCCACACACCGTGCAGCGCGGCATCGGAAGGATCATCCGCCATGGCGATCGCAACGCCATAGGCCGCGGTCACCCCGATCAACGGTGCGCCGCGCACCCACATATCGCGGATGGCAATGGCGACATCATCGACCGTTTTCAGTGTCACCACCTTGAATTCATGGGGTAGCCAGCGCTGATCGATAATATCGACGGAGCGACCATCATTGTTGAGCCAGATGGTGTGATAGTGACGGTCTGCGACTTTCACAGGGTAATCTCCTTTTCAAGCCGCTCAACCAAACCGTTGATTTCAGCCAAACTATGGATATGGCGCCGGTTGCAGGCCAGATGACGGCCGAATTTAAGCGCCTTGGATTCGCATCGCGCTCTCAGTTCCGGATCCTCGATCAGTTCAAAATCGGCGTTGTGGGCAAGGCCGAGAATGCGCCGGTGTATTTCAATTCCGGCGAACCCCAGCATGTCCTGCCAGATGTCATGCAGCACTTCGTCGAGCGCCTGTTCGGCACCGAGGCTGTCATCCTGATCCTCGAACAAGGCGCGTTGATACAAGATGCCGTTGCGTTCGGTACGCCAGAGATGAGAAAACTCGGAACGGAACGTTTCCCAAATCGTCTCAATGGCTTCAAGCAGGTAACGGCCCATGTCGCGACGGTTGTCATCCTGCTCGTGACCGCGCTGCGCCAGATAATTCATCCAGAAATTAGCGAGCAGCATGCCGACATCGAAGGCGATGGGCCCGTAGAACGCAAATTCCGGATCGATGACCCGCGTCTCGCCGGGTGTGACCATCACCGATCCGGTGTGCAGGTCGCCGTGCAGCAGGGTCTCGGCCTTCGTGGCGAACAGATGCTTGAGCCGCTGCGCTTCCACCTTGAGGTCACGGTCGGCACGCAATGCCGCGACAAGCCCGTCCAGCTGCGGCGCGGTATGCCGGTTCAATGGGGCGTTGAAATAGGGATCCGAAAAAACCAGGCTCTCGGTGATGTCGCAAAGTTCCACGTTGTCGGCAAAGAGCGCGACATCAGCCTTGCGCGTCGCCGCTTTCATTGAAAAATCTGAGCCACGGAACAGGGTACGGGCGAGAAACAGGCCGAGATCACGGGCCGCATTGGGATACTGATTGCCTTCAATCAGCCCTCGCCGCAGAATGATATGGGGTGACAGGAATTCCATAACGATGATGGCCTGCTCACCGTCGAAATGGAAAACTTCAGGCACCCTGCCCGGATCCCGAGCCGCCTGTCGTGTCAATGCATGGTACTCGAAGAATGAACGTTTCAACGGCAATGGCCAGCTCTCGCCGACCAGCCGCACATAGGGCAGCGCCTGTTTGACAATTGCACTGCCCGCGCTGCCTTCGACAATGAAGACCAGGTTTAAATTGCCGTCGCCGACTTCACGAACCTTCCAACTCTTCCAGTCTTCACCGAGCCGTTGCAGCAGCATGGTATTTTGACCGAGACGAAGCGGCAGCGTTTCCACATTCAGGGCCTCAAACACAGGCATTTCGATATTCCTCCCTGCAGACAAGAACCGTTTCTCAGCTTTTTGTGCCCTTGCCCTCCATTTGTTAAGGCAGCAAACTGGCAAATGTCAATGGCCTTGACATTTGATGATCCGGCGTCCTAGCATGTTCGCAAGGGGAGGAGCAGATGGTCGAGGAAACCGTCTTCCGTATTGAAAAATTGCGCAAATCATTTGGTTCAATCCAGGTACTGGATGGGATCGATCTGGAATTGCGTGCGGGAACTGTCACAATTCTGATGGGTGCCAACGGCGCTGGAAAATCCACGCTTGTCCGGATTATCAGCGGTGTATATGCGCGAACGTCGGGAGCAATCAGCCTCGATGGCCGGGAGTTTTCGCCGGCATCGCCCGCGGAAGCTATTCGTGCAGGCGTTGTAACGGTTCACCAGAATATCAATGATGGCGTCGTAGCCGATCTGGACGTTGCAACGAACCTGACATTGGATCGATTGAACGGGCGTGGGGCGCGGGCAATTTTCAACCCGCGTCGCGTACGGCGGGAGGCTGCTGTCGTCGCCGAGCGCATGGGGCTGCATATCGATCTAGGTGCGATTGTTGCCGATCTGCCGCTGGCGGAGCGGCAGATGGTCGCCATTGCCCGGGCCATGGCGCATGAGCCGAAGGTGCTCATTCTCGATGAGCCGACATCGTCCCTGTCGAGCGTGGAAGCAGAACGGCTGTTTCAGGTGATCGACCGTTTGCGCGCCCGCGGGGTGGCGATCCTGTACATCTCCCACCGCATGTCCGATATACGCCGGCTGGCAGACATTATTGTGACGTTGCGCGACGGCCGGATCAGCGGTGTTTTTGATGGCCCCGAGCTGGACTATGGCGGCGCAGTCAACGCCATGCTCGGTCAAAAGATCAGCCTCGGCAACGTCGTCACCAGAGATGCCAGCGCACCGGTTCTGCAGATCGAAAATCTGTGCATCGCTCCGGGAAGCCGGCCATTCTCGCTCACGCTGGGCGACGGCGAGATCGTGGCCGTCACCGGCCTCGTCGGCGTGGGCAAAACGGCCCTTGCCGAGACGCTTTTCGGCGTCCGAAGGCCGATATCGGGCAGCATGCGCCTCGACGGCCGGCCCTATGAGCCCCGCACAACCAGACAAGCCATCAATCAGGGTGTTTTCCTTGTCGCCAAGGACCGCGCAGACAGCGGTATCGTGCCGGACTTCAACATATGTGAGAACATCAGCTTGCCGTTTCTTAAACGCAGCAGCTTCTTTTCGGTTTCCAACCGGCGGCGGGAAAGGAACAGGGCGCGCGAGCAGATCGCGTCGCTTGGCGTCGTCTGCCGCACCGAGCGGGACGAAATGGACACCTTGTCCGGTGGCAACCAGCAGAAAGTCATGGCTGCCCGCTGGTTGAGCGAGGCATCGCGCATGCTCATTCTCGATGAACCGTTTCAGGGCGTCGATATCGCCGCAAGACGGGATATCGGCTCGAAACTTCGCGCCTCCGCCGATGGGCGTGCGACCCTGGTCTTCCTGACCGAGATCGACGAAGCCTTCGAAATTGCGGACCGGATTGTCGTCATGTCGGAACACACACTCGTCGGCGAGCATCGCAACGCCGATGTCAACATCGATAAGCTGCTGGCTGAAATCGCCGGCCAGCACAGAATGGTCATTTGAATGAATACCGATACACCATCGACCTCCGCTGTTGCCCCCGCTTCAAAGCACGGGACGAAAAGCAGCGCCCTGCCTGTCCGCGATCTGGCAATCAAATACGGCTTTCTGTCTCTGCTTGCCGGTCTGATCATCTATTTCTGTATCGTGACCAACGGGTTTGCCTCGCCGCAAAGCGCGGTGTTCATTCTCCAGTCCGTCTCTATCACCGGCATATTGGCACTTGGCGTTACGGCAACGCTGGTCGTTGGCGGTTTCGACCTTTCAATCGGATCCGTGGCGACCACCGCCATGATGGCATCGTCCTACGTCATGGTGGTGATGGGCGGAGACGCCCTGACCGCGACGCTCGTCTGTCTTGCCATCGGCATCATCGTCGGGCTCATCAATGGAATATTGATTGTCTATATGCGCGTCCCCGATCTCCTCGCGACCCTGGGCATGATGTTCCTGCTGGTGGGGCTTCAGCGCATTCCGACCGAAGGACGCTCGATCGCCACGGGAATGACGTTGCCGGACGGCAGCGTCGCCAACGGTACGTTCAGCCCGGTTTTCCTTGCCCTGGGTCGTCACCGCTTCGACTTCATCCTGCCAAACCTCCTGCCGGTATCGGTCGTCGTGTTGATCGTCCTGGCCGTGCTGATCTGGTTTTTCCTCGAATACACCCGCTTCGGACGCATGATGTATGCCGTTGGCTCGAATGAGCGCGCGGCCGAACTCGCCGGCGCTCCGGTCAAAGCATACAAGATCAGCGCCTATATCATATCGGGCGTTTTTGCTTCCGTTGGCGGCATATTGCTCGCTGCGCGTCTTGGCCGCGGCGACATCGCCTCGGGCAATAATCTGCTGCTCGATTCCGTCGCTGCGGCATTGATCGGCTTTGCCGTGCTGGGCGCGGCAAAACCCAATGCTTTCGGCACCGGTATCGGTGCGCTGTTTGTCGGTGTGCTGCTGCAGGGGCTGACCATGATGAACGCCCCCTACTACACGCAGGATTTCGTCAAGGGCGCGGTGCTGGTGGTCGCACTCGTGTTTACATTTGCACTCTCCAAAAGAGGCAAACGCTGAGCGGGCGGATGCCCCGAGGCAATTGGGACAAGTATAAAAAATCAAAAATGGAGGAAATGAAATGAAGGTGACGCGGAGAATTTTTGCCAAGCTCGGGTTCGGCTTGCTTGGTGCGACCATGTTGGGCGGCGCTGCATTTGCCGATGGCATGCCCGCTCCGTTTGATAATCCCGGCAAGGTCAAGATTGCCCTGGTGCGATACCTTTCGACGGGTGACTTCTTCCAGTCCTATCTTTCCGGCGTCGAGGCGCAGGCAAAGGCGCTTGGCGTTGATCTTCGCGTGCTGGACAGCCGGCAGGATGCTGCCTTGCAGTCTGACATGGTCGATCAGGCGATTGCCCTCGGTGTCAATGGGATCATCATCCAGCACGGCTTGACGGAGTCCATGAAGGATGCCGCGCAACGCGCCGTGGACGCCGGGATCAAGGTCGTTGCGTTCGACGTGAATGTCGGCAACGACAAGATACCGCAAATCGAACAGTCCGATCGCGACCTTGCCCGGCTGGCCCTGGAGCAGGCCGTCAAGGACAATGGCGACAGCTGGAAAGCCGGCTATGTCTATGTCGCAGGGATCGCGCCTCTCGACCGTCGCGACGAGACCTGGAAGGAATTCAAGAAGAAATATTCCGGCATTCATGAAGCCGCCATGTTCGGAACGATGGACAATCCGATCGCCAATTCGGTAGCCAATCAGGCGCGGTCGGTCATCTCTGCCAATCCGGACATTACCGTGATGTTTGCGCCCTATGACGAGTTCGCCAAGGGCGTAAAAATTGCCGTTGACGAGGCCGGACTTTCCTCCAGTATCAAAATCTACTCGGCGGATATTTCGACATCAGACATCGCGGCAATGCGTGAACCGGCCAGTGCCTGGACAGCGACCGCTGCGACCAATCCGGCCGTTGTCGGCCAGGTTTCGGTGCGCGCGCTGGCCATGCTGCTTGCCGGTCAGGATCCCGGTCACAACGTCATTGTGCCCCCGACACTGATCACACAAAGCCAGCTCAACAGCGCCGATATCAAGAACATGGAAGAACTGGCGGCCAAACTGCCGCAATTCGCCCATGCTGATGTCGCGGTGCCCGCATGGATGCCGCTTCCCAAGGGAAAATAACAAACGAAAAAGGCGGCCCGAAAGGCCGCCTTTTTGTTGTGTACCAGCACGTCCCGATCAGCGCAGAGCCGCTGCGATGTTCCCGCCATCAACGGTCGTCACATCGGCTGTTGTCCGCTCCGCCAGTGCGTGATGCAAAAACGCCTGGGCCACATCATCGGCCGTGACTTCCAGCCCGAGCAAATTGCCCGCCATATATTCGCTGGTCGAAAGCCCGCGGGATGCCGAACGGTTTGCAATCATCTCGTCGTTCAACAGACCGGACCGGATGCGGTCTGCGTTGACCGCATTGGAGCGTATGCCGTCCGCACCATGTTCCAAGGCATACTGGCGCGACAAGAAAAGGGTCGCGGCCTTGGGCAGGCCATAGGCACCAAATTTGGCACCCGGATTGACCGCCTGCTTGCTGGCATTGAACAGAAGAGCGCCGCCGGTCCGCTGTTGTTTCATGATGCGTACGGCACATTGCGCCACGGTCTGGTGTGCAAAAAAGTTGAGTTCGAAACTCTTGCGCAGCAAATCGTCGTCAAGGGTTGCAATCGGGCTTTCCCATGCGGCCCCCGCATTGGAAACAACGATATCGACACCGCCATAGGCGGCAACGACAGCCTCGAACGCCGCACGGACGGACGCGGGATCGGTCACATCGCAGGCCAGGCCGATGGAATCATTGCCGGCGGACCGGGCAACGGCCTCCGCCTTTGCCGCGTCGAGATCCAGCACGGCAACGTGAGCGCCCTGCTGGGCGAACAGCCTGGCGGTTGCAGCCCCGATGGCGCCCGCTCCACCGGTCACCAAGGTCACCTGGCCCGTGAGCGGCTTTGCCTTCGCACTGGCAAGCTTGGCCTGCTCCAGCGACCAGTATTCCAGATCAAACAGATCGGGCCGGCTCACCGGTTCGAACCGCCCGATGGACTCCGCATCCCGCGCCGCTTCGATCCACATCTCACCGACATCCGCGGCAATTCTGGCGTCCTTGAGCGTACGGCCGTGTCCGAACATGCCGAGGCCTGGTACCAGCGTCAGCCGCGGCATCGGATCGAGCATGATCCGCTTTCCGCTGCTGCGCTTATCATTCGTTGTGAAATAGTCGGTATAATCCGCCATATAAGCCGCAACAGCGCGATCCACCGCCACCTTGAACGCATCGAGATCACGGCCATCAGGCGCTGGCAGCACCATCGGACCAGTCTTGATCCGTATGGACAAGTCAGGGGTCGACACGCCGCGCTGCGCCATCTCGTGAACGGTAGTCGCATTGACAAACTCGAGGATCGCCGGCGACGAGCGGAATTCGCTGACCATGCGATCAAACTTGCCTTCGCCCCGATTGACGGCGACGGCGCCGCGCACGATAGCAGCGATATCACCGGATTTGGCGAGTGTTTTCGGCAATGCCGCCGGTGTGAACGGGTTCCGCCCCTTGTCGCGGACATAGGTCTCGGCGAGCGAGACATAATGAATCATGCGGTCGTAGGCTTCCCGAGCCGTCGCGCCAAACGTGAAAATGCCGTGCTTGTCGAGAATGAGGCCGTCAACGGTGGGATCCGCATCAAAAACCGCGGCCGCCCGCTTTGCCAGATCAAAACCGGGCATCACATAGGGCACGAAGCCCATTTTGCTGCCAAAGATTTTCTCGCTGAGGGCCCGGCTCTCCGCCTGGTCAGCGATGGCAAGAATTGCGGTCGAGTGGGTGTGATCGACAAATTTATGCGGGATGAAGGCATGCAGCAGCGCTTCCACTGACGGGTTTGGCGAAGCCGGATCGATCAGGTTTGCCCGTTGCAGGGTGACCATATCCTCGTCGGACAATTTGCTCAGCTTGCGGGCCTTGAGCAGGGGGGCGATCTTGACGGCCGGCAGGCCGGCTGGCTCGATGATACCCATGTCCCAGCCGCTCCCCTTCACGCAGAGCACATCCCACTCGTCACCAATCAGATCCTTGACGGTGGTTTTGACGGAGGTGTTTCCGCCGCCGTGCAATACCAGCTGCGGCACGCTTCCAAGAAGCCGCGTGGTATAGGTTCTCAATGCGAGATCGCGGTTGATACCCTTGGCGGCATAGACCGCCGCCATGTCTTCCGCCTCTTTGTCATTCCACAAATTTTTCATGCGAACTCCTCCCGTCCGGCAAGTGGTCTCACGGTCTGGCAACGGGCCAGGCGATCCGCCAATGTTTCCAACTGTTGCTATGCTTGTTTGAGCCCGACGCCCTTGACGCGTTTGAGCAGGCGTTTCGCCATGGATGCCGTGACCATGAGATGGGACGCGAACCCGCCCTTGATGGCTGCCACAAGCGGTTCGTACTTGCTGTCCTCCTGAACCACCAGCATCCTTTTGGGGATTTTCCGGATGGAATCGAGGTCTGCAGAAATACAGCGCCGGTTATGGGCGCAGTCCAGCCACTGCCCGTCCACGTCGATCAGTTGCCCGGCAATCACACCCGCAGCGCCGGCCTGCCCGAGCGCGTGCATTTCTGCCGCGGTGATCGCGCCGCATTTCACCAGATGGCTGTCATCTTCGATGCCACCCACGGAGTAAAGTGCCAGCTGACAGTCGGTGATTGCCAATAACTGCTCCCGGATGACCGGCTCCCGGCGCAACTCCTCCGCCAGACGTTCAGAGCTGAGCACGAGCGGTGCGTAAAGGTTGATGCCTTCCGCGTTCAACCGGCGGGCAATTTCAGTCGTGCATTGATCCGGGCGATAGGAATAAGGCGCCCCGAGATTGCCGCAGAGCTGCACGACCGCCACGCCCTGCAGGTCTGCGTAAGGCATGACGTCGGCAATATGATAGACGGTCCGCCCCCAGGCCACGCCGACACGATCACCCTTGTTGATCAGCTCAATAAACGCAGCCGCTGCAACAACGGGCATTTCAACCGATGGATTGAAAGCCTGTCTGTCTTCGGGAATGATCCAAACGGTTTCAAGGCCAAGGGCATCCTCGGTTTCGCGCGCAAGAACATCATCGGAAAACAATTCCGTCGATGTGGAGATGGTAACAATGCCGATTTCGCGGGCACGGCGCAGATACATCGCCACGGACGCGCGGGAAATATCGAGATGCTTGGCCACTTCGTCTTGCCGCAAACCATGGGTATAATAGAGCCAGGCGGCCTTATGGATTATCTGATCGGCGGACCGGACAGGCATTGAAGTTCCTCACAAAATATCGCTGATTAGACAATATTCATGTGATCTGACAAAAGTCAAATAGCGGATCATCTGCTGTCTGCATTGCGCGCGTTTCTCTCCTCAGTTTTATGGGAAAGTCGCGTTGCCACCCTTGCCCCCGGGTGGCAAATCAATGCGTGAGCGCCTCAGGCGAGCTTGGGTATGGCGTTGAGGAGCGCGCGCGTATAGGCCTCCTGCGGCGCGTCGAATATTTCCTCCGCCGTCCCCACTTCGATGATCTTACCGCGATACATCACGGCAACCCGGTCGCAGAGATGACGCACGACGGAAAGGTCATGACTGATGAACAGCAGCGTCAGGCCCAGTTCCTTACGCAATTGCAAAAGAAGATTGAGAATCTGCGCCTGAATGGAAACGTCGAGCGATGCCACCGGTTCGTCGCAGACAATGACGTCGGGGCGCATGGCCAAGGCGCGGGCGATGGCGATACGCTGGCGCTGACCGCCTGAGAACTGATGCGGATAACGGTCCGCAAATGCCGGGTCGAGCGAAACAGCCTTCAGCCACTCCGCCACATATGAACGGGCTTCGGCCTTGCTGGTCAGACCATGCGCTATCGGTCCTTCCGCGATGGACTGTCCAATCGTGCGGCGCGGGTCAAGTGATGCAAAGGGATCCTGAAAGACCATCTGGACGTTGGTGGTCAGCTTTCTCGGCTGCGGGCCGGCGGACATCACCGGGCTGTTGTTTAGCGTTACCGTGCCTTCGGTCGGCTGATAGATGCCGCAAACAATACGTCCGAGCGTCGATTTGCCCGAACCGGATTCCCCGACCAATCCAAGCGCCTCTCCCTTTGCGAGGGTCAGATCAACGTTTTCAACGGCAAGCACCGGCTTCTTTGATTTGAGCAGGCCGGTCCGCTCACCCAGCCGCGCCCAAAAACCACGCTTCTGTTCAAACACTTTGACGAGCCCATGCATCGCCACGAAGGACGGATCGGCCATCGTCGCGGCAACGGGATGCGCAGCGCTTTCGCTGTCAACGTCGTTGGCGCCAGCACCCAGCCGCTGACCGGGCTTTGACCGCGATGGCAATGCATCGAGCAGAGATTGTGTATAGGGATGGCTTGGCGTGCGCAGGACCTCCGTGGCAAGGCCCGTTTCCACGATCTTGCCCGCCTTCATCACGGCGATGCGCTTTGAGATGGAAGCCACGGTTGCCAGATCATGGCTGATCCAAATCATGGAAATGCCAAGCTCGGCAACCAGCGACTTTACTTCAACGAGAATTTCCGCCTGGACCGACACGTCAAGCGCCGTGGTTGGTTCGTCGGCAATGACAATTTTGGGCCGGTGCAGCAATGCAATGGATATGGCAACGCGCTGGCGCATGCCGCCGGAGAACTGGTGCGGATAAAAATCCACCTTCTGTTCAGGATCGACAATGCGAACCTTTCGCAGCGCCTCGACGGCACGCAGGCGCGCATCGGCGTCTGAAATCCGTTCATGCGCCTGCAGCGCCAGGGTCATCTGATCCAATACGGTCAGGACCGGATTGAGTGTCATCATCGGGTCCTGGAAGACCATGGCAATGTCCCGGCCACGGATCTTGCGCAATTCCGGCTCGCTGAGGCCAACAAGCTCGCGGCCGTCAAGTTTGATCGAACCGCTGACAATGCGCCCTGGCTTGTCGATGAGACCGATCAGGGAAAAGCCGGTAATGGACTTGCCAGAGCCCGACTCGCCCACCAGTCCCAGAATCTCGCCCTTTTCCAGATGGAGCGAGATGCCGTCGACTGATTTCACGGTTCCCGTCCGCGCTTCGAAATAGGTGCAAAGATCAGTCACTTCGAGAAGGGGAGCGGTCATCGTTTCAACCTCGGATTGAGCTGACTCCGCACCTGATCACCGACAAGGTTGATCGCCATGATGAGAATGATGAGAGCCACGCCCGGATAGATGGAAATCCAGTATCGGCCGGAGAGAAGATACTGGAAGCCGCCGGAGATCAGCATGCCAAGTGATGGTTCGGTGGGCGGCAGACCGACCCCGAGAAATGACAGGGTTGCTTCTAGCGAAATGGCGCTCGCCACCTGTACGGTCGCCACGACGATAAGCGGCGGCAGCGCGTTGGGCAGGATATGCCGTGTCACCACAAACCAGCCGCTCATGGGTACGGACAGAGCCGCCTCGACATAGTCCTTGTTCCGTTCAACAGCTGCCGCGCCATGGGCAGTGCGCACGAAATAGGCGTATTGCGAAAAGACCAGTGCGACAATCAGCTGCCCCTTGCCCTGCCCGAGGAGTGCCGCCACCACGAAAGCGAGCAGGATCGCCGGGAACGAAAGCTGCAGATCCACCAGCCGCATCACGAGGGCTTCAAAGCGGCCGCCCACATAGGCGGCGGTACAGCCGACCAGCGCGCCGATTGAAAAGGCTATCGCTCCCGCGAGAAGGCCCATCTCCAGCGAAATGCGCAGGCCGTAGAGGATGGCGGAAAAGAGATCACGGCCCTGGCTGTCGGTTCCCAGAATGTGGGTATATCCGCCGGTGCCGATATATCCCGGTGCCCTGCGTGCATCGCGCATCACAAGACTTGAAAGATCGTAGGGGTCCTGCGGCGCAATCAGCGGCGCGAAAACAGCCAGCACAATGACAACGAGCAGTATGATGGCAGCGATGACAGCAACGGGATGGCGGGCAAACTCCGCCCAGAAATCGGATGATGTACGGGCTTTTTCAACGGATAGGGTCATTTGCCGCCCCCATGGCGCATGCGCGGATCGAGGACGGCATAAGCCAGATCGACAACCAGGTTGATCGTAATGAACATGAGCGAAACCAGCATGAGATAGGCCACCATCACCGGCCGGTCCAGCGACGTGATGCTGTCAATGATCAGCTTTCCCAGACCCGGCCACGAATAGATCGTCTCGGTCACGACGGCGAACGCAATGGTCGAGCCCAATTCCAGTCCGAATACGGTCACGAGCGGAATGGAAATCAACCGCAGCACATGCCGGCGCAGGATCGTCCACTCATGGATACCTGCCGCCCGGGCAAACTTGATCGTATCGGTCAGCATGACTTCCCGCGTGCCAGAGGCCGCCAGCCGTATCATCATCGACATCTTGAAGAGGGACAGATTGACTGCCGGCAGGATGAGGTGGCGCATGCCATCGAACGTCAGAAAACTGAGGGGAACGCCGAAAACAGAAACCGTCTCGCCGCGGCCGCCTGCCGGCATGATGCCCAGTTGCACGGCAAAGACCATGATGAGCATGAGCCCGATCCAGAAGGTGGGAACCGAAAAGCCGAGAATGGACAGCGCCATGATCACCTTCGCGGTCCAGCTTTCCGGTTTGTACCCCGCATATATTCCAAGCGGTATGCCGATGAGGCTTGCCAGGAGAACAGCGATAACCGCGAGCTCCATTGTCGCGGGGAAGCGCGAGGCAATCAGCTGGGAAACCGGCATGTTGTAGACGAATGAACGACCCAGATCGCCATGCAGAAGGTTGCTTGCGAAGTGCAGATACTGCTGCCAGATGGGCAGATCGAGGCCATACTGCGCAATGACGCGATTGCGGATATCCTGGGTTGCATCCGGAGAAATCAGCACATCGACCGGGTTTCCGATGACGAAGACACCCAGAAAAACCAGCAATGACATGACGAGCATGACCAGTGCCGCTTGCCATAATCGCCTGACAATGAACGCAACCATTCGCTCAACCTTCCCCTGCACATTCGTGCTTGTTTGAATTGGCTGTCACCGGCGGGTTTTCCTGCCTCCGCCGGTGACAACAATCAATGCCAGCCGTTTTCCAGCTCTTCCCGTGTTTCCCCGACGGCAACATCCCAGATCGCCAGCATGTCCGCATCGGGCCGCTCGAACAGTCCGTGGTAGTTGCCCTCGCCCTGAGAAAGCTGTGCCCGCTTGCCGCCGGCGCCGACGCGGGCTAGCGCGCCAAAATCAACGCGTTCCTGTGCATGGTCTGGCTGGGCGACACCCGGAAGGCGCGTCCAGGGGAAATTTTCCATCCAGGAGGCGTGCGATGCGCGATTGTCGATTTCGAGAACCTTGCCCATGGTCTTGGGTGCACGCCACCAATCGTGCATTTTCACACTGGCATCGCGATTGCGATTGAGCCATTCGGAAACAACCGTTGCCGCCGGCGTGTTGCCCCCATGGCCGTTGACAATGAGGATACGGCGGAACCCGCCATGATAGAGGCTATCAAGGACGTCCTCGATCACACCGACATAGGTGCGCAGGCTCAGCGATACAGTTCCCGGAAAATCGGCAAAACTTGAAGCAAGCCCATAGGGCAAGACCGGGAAAACCGGAACGCCGAGCGGCTCGGCTGCATCGACCGATACTTTTTCCGCCAGGATCATGTCGGTCGCGAGACTCAGCCGCGCGTGCTGCTCCACGCTGCCAATGGGCAGGATGCACCGGTCATCCCTGCGGATGCGTTCCTCAACCTGACTCCAGTTCATCGCACTTATGCGCATGCCTCTTACCTCTGCTGATTTCGTCCCCAAGCATAAACACAAGGATCACGCGCATACAAGTTCCAAATGGTACAAAAATTACGTTTGACATACAGCAATAGCAAGATATTTTGTCCCTAATGGAACTTAATGGCGAGGAGCGCGCATGCAGAACCTGATCGATATCGCGCTGCTGGAGGGCCGTGCCGGACGCACGACAGCACCGAATGAGAGTATTGCGGAAAGCGATATTCTTTACGCAAAGCTGTGGTCGAACCCCTGTTGGCTTTCCTTCCGCATCAACTATCTGGCACTGCACTACAACAACCCCGTATATGGCACGATCAATGCGGATCATGACCTGCTGCGCCCCGAATTCGTCGTGCTCTATTCGCTGTTTCTGCGGGACCGCACCACGCTTTCGGAAGTGGTGGCCGGTTCCGGTTTTCCAAAGAACACGTTGAGCCGCGCAACCAAGAAGCTCGACCGCCTCAAGCTGGTCCGGCGCGAGGAGGATCTGGGAGATCTTCGCCGCGTCGTCCTGTGCCTGACGCAGGAAGGCCGGGCGATTGTCGAAGCCAAGATGGCGCCCATGATCGACCGGGAACGCATGATGCTGGAGGCACTCAGCCCCGCCGAACGCATGATGCTGTCCGACATCCTCGCCAAAATGGTCATCGCTTCGCGCGGCTGGCCCGATACGATTTCTTCCGAAGCAACCGCATTCGAAGAATAAGAAGCAACCTCTGGAATAGGGAACAACAATGCAAAGAAGACTGAGAGCCCTCTTATTGGGAACCGCACTCCTGCTGGGCACAGGCCAAGCCATCGCCGCAGACCTTATCATGGCGATCAAGGCCGGGCCGGCCTCGATGGATCCGCATTTCACCGCCACCGCCGCCAATGCGGAAGCAACCAAGCATATTTTCGATACACTCATCCGCTCGGGCAGCAATCTCGAGCTGGAGCCATCGCTTGCGCTCAGCTGGACAGCCGTCGACCAGACAACTTGGGAATTCAAGCTGCGTCAGGGCGTCAAGTTTCACGATGGATCAGATTTCACGGCGGAAGATGTGAAATTCTCCATTGAACGCATTCCTCATGTCACCGGCCCCAACCCCGCGACAATCTTTGTGCGCCGGGTCAAATCGGTGGAGGTGGTCGATCCATTCACCGTGCGTGTCAAGACAGAAGGCCCGGCGCCCACCTTGCCGAATGATTTTGTGCGTCTGTTCATCACCTCGCACACGGCAGCCGCCAATTACTCAACGCAGGAAACAGCGGCCGAAGGCTTCAATTCGGGCAAGGCAACCATCGGTACCGGCCCTTACAAGTTCGTTTCCTGGGCTCCGACACAGGATCTGGTTCTCCAGCGCTTCGACGGCTATTGGGGCGGAGCACAGCCCTGGGATCGCGTCATCCGCAAGGAAATCCCCAACGATGCAGCGCGCGTTGCACAGTTGAAGGCAGGACAGGTCGACGTGATTTCGAAAGTGCCTGCCGCGGATGTGCCGGTGCTTGAACGGGATGCGTCGCTTGCCGTGATCAAGAACGAGAGCATCTATATCAGTTATCTCGAATTCGATTTCCGCGAGAAAAGCCCGCAGGTCTTCGACAAGAGCGGCGCGAAGCTCGACAAGAATCCCCTGCTCGACCCGCGTGTGCGCCAAGCCATCGATCTCGCACTCGACCGCCAAACCATCGTCGAATTCGCCCTGGAAGGGATGGCTGTCGTGCCGACCCAATTGGTCACATCGAATATCTTCGGCTATGACAAGTCGCTCCAGGCACCGGCCTTCGATCTGAAGCGCGCCAAGGAATTGCTGAAGGATGCGGGTTATCCCAACGGCTTCAAGATCACGCTCAGCTATGCCAATGATCGCATGCCAAACGAGCTTGGGCCGACAGTCGCACAGATGCTGGCTGCAATCGGCATCACAGCCGATGTTAATGGCGTGCCTGCGACTGTGTTCAATCCGGCAAAGACCCGGGGCGAGTATTCACTCTATATGGCCAGTTGGGGCACGTTGACGGGCGAAGCAAATTACATGCTCTCGTCGCTGATGCACGCCCATGACACCGCAAAATCGCTGGGCGCTTTCAATGTCCGCGGTTATGCCAATCCGCAGATGGACAAACTGATTGAAGACGCCGGAGCCGAGATGGATACGGACAAGCGCCGCGTCCTTCTGGAAAAGGCCAACAATCTCGTCGCAACGGACCGCCCCGACCTGCCTCTCGCAACCCAGCTCAGCGCCTGGGCTGTGAAGAAGGCCAAAGTCGTCCTGACACCCCGGGCGGACGAAGACACGCTGGCGATGAATATCCGTCCGGCGCAGCAATAAGCATCGACGTGAAGGGGCCGGATACTGATCCGGCCCTTTTGTTGTTTCACACGCAGGAAAGACAGACATGACGAACATAGCTCTGGCCATTCACGGCGGTTGCGGCGTGATGGCCAAACTTGATCTGAGCGAGGCTGAGTGGGCCGGCGCCCGCGCCGATCTGGCATCGGCACTGAAAGCTGGTTGGGCAATTCTGAGTTCCGGCGGCTCCTCGCTCGATGCGGTGGAAGCTGCGGTGGTGGTGATGGAGGACAGCCCGCATTTCAATGCAGGATATGGCGCCGCGCTTAACGAACATGGTATCCATGAACTGGATGCATCCATCATGGATGGCTCCAGCCTGGCTGCCGGTGCGGTCTGCGCCAGCAGGGCTATCCGCAATCCCATAAGGGCAGCACGCGCAGTCATGGAAAAGGGAGATGCGGTTCTCTTGAATGGAACGGCGGCCGATCGTTTCGCTGAAGTGGCTGGATTGGCCACGGAACCGCAAGCCTATTTCACGACCGAACGCCGCCTCATCGCTCTTGCAGCCATGAAAGCCCATGAGGCCCGGGGCACGTCCGCGCTGGCGAAGGAGGCTGAGAAACACGGCACGGTCGGCGCGGTTGCGCTTGATTCTGCGGGTCACCTCGCAGCAGCGACCTCAACAGGCGGCTACAACAACAAGCCCGATGGCCGTATCGGCGATTCCCCGATCATCGGTGCAGGCACCTATGCGCGGGATGGAATCTGTGCCGTATCCGGTACCGGCAAGGGTGAAGTATTCATCCGCCATGTCGTCGGTCACGAGATCGCAAGCCGGATGGCCTATCTCGGAGAAGACCTCAAGACAGCTTCGGACAAGGTCATCCACGAAGACCTCAAACGGCACAATGCGGGTGCCGGGTTGGTTGCCGTAGGTGCCGACGGCTCCATCGTCGCGCCGTATAATACCGATGGCATGTTCCGCGGCTGGGTCACCAGCACCGGTGATGTCTTTGTCGGCACGCACGACAAAGTTTTCCAGCTCCCAGGTCTTCCGCGCTAGGACCTGGGCGGCACGGTTGATGGCACCTTATGGTTAAAATCGGGATTCAGTCTTTCTTGGTAATTTCCTGTTAGCAATTGCAGCAGTGAAACCGATTGGCCTCGTTCGCGCCATCGACAGTTATTTCGAGTACGGGTGCCTATGCGTGTTTCGTGTGTGCTGACAATCATGTTTTCGTGCCTCGTGCTGACGAACTGTCAATCCAGTTCGGGCGTGGACGATGTGCTGGCGCAACGGCCTTCGCAGGAAATGACCAGTTCGGTGGTCCGGCCAAGCCGTTCGGTGAAGCGTATCGCCATGGCAACCGTTCCCCCCTCGCCGGTACCCCAGCAGGAAATTCTGGCTTGGGCCGGACCCGTCCCGGAATCGGCAGCGATACTGCCTCCGGCACCATCCCCTGTCATGGCCGCCCCAACGGAAAGGCCGGTCCCCCAGCCTGCCCTCGCGGATCCCATGGTCAAGGCTGCACCGCAGGCCCGAATGCAGATCTACAGCCGCCGTTTCCGAGATGCCAAACCCATTAATTTCGGGCCGGCATCGCCGAAGAAACTCGCCGTGCACGGGGTTGACGTGTCGCGCTGGCAGGGTGACGTGGATTGGGCGAACCTGCGTACGCAAGGCGCCAATTTCGCCTATATCAAAGCTACCGACGGCGGCGATCATATCGACCCGATGTTCAAGACCAACTGGCGCAAGGCCAAGGAAGCCGGTCTGAAGCGGGGCGCCTATCACTTCTTTTACTGGTGCCGCACGGCGGGCGAGCAGGCTGACTGGTTCATCCGCAATGTTCCCCGGGAACCCGGTGCGCTTCCACCTGCGATAGATGTGGAATGGAATGGCGAATCGAGCTGCAAGCGGCGCCCTTCCCGCGCGCAGGTGCTGGAAAAGATGCAGGTCTTCATGGACAAGCTGGAGAAACATTATGGCCAGCGGCCGATCATCTACACCGCCCCGGATTTCTATCGGGACAATCTGAGGGGCGAGCTTGCCGACTATCCCTTCTGGTTGCGCTCGGTCGCCGCTCATCCCTCCAAGGTTTATCCCGGCCGGCGCTGGCTGTTCTGGCAGTACTCCGGTTCGGGCCTTTCCCATGGCGTCAGCGGCCGAATTGACCTGAACGTGTTCCATGGCAGTGAGGAGGAATGGCACAACTGGGTGACGGCGCGGGCCGGTTAACCCAAGTAAGCGTAGCGCCAATTACATGCAATTTGCGTCCCGGGTTTAACCTAATTCTGACGAATGGCCGCTATTCAAGGTGTTCCATTCTGAAGGGGGAAACAATGGCGTGGAGACTTATGCTGGCAAGTGCCGTACTTGCCATGACACGGACGGTACCGAACGTTTTCACAGGGCCGCGCAGTTCTGGTCTCGTATCGGACAACGCCCTCGAAATGCAGTTGAACCCCGCTCCCATCAATCCCGACTGGATATTGGACGGTAACCCGCTGGCGCGCGCACGCGAACAATCTGCAAGCCGCGACCGGGCGGCCTACACCGCGATATGGGATTGCACGGCCGGAACCTTCCGCTGGTATTTCGGTTGGGACGAAACCGTCTGCATTCTCGAAGGTGAAGTACACGTCACGGACGCGGAAGGGATCACCCGTACCTTGCGTGCGGGAGATGTTGCCTACTTTACCGGCGGAACATGGGCAACCTGGAAGATAGACCGCTATCTGAAGAAGGTCGCGTTCATGCGCCGTACCCTGCCTGCACCGGCATCATTCATCTATCGCGCCAGTGATGCCGCCCGCAGGCGTTGGGGCCGCACCAAAGGCGGCGCGCTGCAATAGGGCAGCCCCTTCCAGCCAAGATTTCCCGATCTATCGCAGCTTGAGATTCTCCCGGGTCAGTTGATCGACGGAGGTGCAGCCCATGAGCTTCATCCCCCGCTCTATCTCGATCTTGAGCTGATCCAGCGCGCGGTCGACGCCCGCCTGACCGGCCGCGGCAAGGGGATAAAGATAATAACGTCCGATCCCGACCGCCTTGGCGCCCATGGACAAGGCCTTGAGCACATGCGTCCCGCGCTGGATTCCGCCGTCCATGATCACATCGATTTTGTCGCCCACGGCATCAACGATCTCAGCCAGTTGGTCGAATGCGGCGCGCGATCCGTCGAGTTGCCTGCCGCCGTGATTGGAGAGAATGATGCCCGTGCAGCCGATATCGACTGCACGCCTTGCATCCGCCACCGACATGATGCCCTTCAGGCAGAACTGCCCTGACCAGTGCTGCACCATCTCGGCAACATCGTCCCAGGTCATCGAGGGATCCAGCATCTCCGTGAAATACCGGCTGATCGACATGGCGCCGCTGCCCATGTCCACGTGTTCTTCCAGTTGCGGCAGACTGAAGCGTTCATGCGTGAGATAGCTCAGTGCCCATTGCGGCTTGATGGCAAATTGCAGCATGCCGGCAAGATTGAGCCTGAACGGAATGGAAAAGCCGGTGCGTAAATCACGCTCGCGATTACCCCCGGTAATGCTGTCGACTGTCAGCATCATCACCTCGACGCCAGCGTCCCTGGCCCTCTGCATCATCGCCCGGTTCAGGCCGCGGTCCTTGTGAAAGTAGAACTGATAGACCTGCGGGCCGCTATAGGATTTGCGCAGTTTCTCAAGGCTGACTGTACCAAGCGATGAAACACCGAACATCGTTCCGTGCCTTGCCGCAGCGGCTGCAACAGCATGCTCTCCCTGATGGTGAAACAGCCGCTGCAGGGCTGTCGGGGAGCAGTAGAAGGGCACGGCAAGCTTTTGTCCCATGACAACAACAGATGTATCGACACTCTTTACCCCGCGCAGCACATTGGGAATGAGATCGCAACGGTCGAAACTCTCCGTATTCCGGCGATAGGTGACTTCATCATCCGCTGCCCCGTCGATATAGTCGAAGATTGGCCCCGGCAGCCGCCGTTTGGCCAAAGTCCTGAAATCGTGGAAATTGTGGCAATCGCTCAGACGCATCATTCAACCCTTGTTTGATTCACGCCTCAGAATAGGCGGGAATTGCTGCGGATGCACTAAGTGTGGCGACAAGACATCATTTTCCAACAGGTATGAGGCTGAGCCTCGGCTATATTGCCCATGCGTCATTTGTGGCGGCAATATCACTCAGCGCAAAATCTTATGCCTGCCCGGTCGCACTTAACGTCACCGCGAAGACGCCTGAAAAAGCTCGAACCCGAATAATATTCTTCATCTGAATGATCTCTTCTGCTGTCTTCGTCCTTCTGCCAGCAATAGTCGGACTTGCAATCTGTCGAAAAATGGGCTGCCTATACTGAAAATGGAATAAGGAGCGGTCCCTTGCAGCGCACTTTTCTCCGGTTGGTCGGTTCCTGCTTGCGGTCGGCACTTCTTTCCACGGAGACAAGGGGAAATTACTTCCGGTTCACGATTTTTCAAAAGATTTATCTGTCAGTTATATTATCAATAAAGTTCTTGATCTTGGCGTTATATGATATCGTCAAACGTGTGATGGGCAGAGGACGGGGGTTCAAAGCAAAAGCAAGTTAGAGTTGCGGGCTTTTCTTTTATGGAAGCTTAGGCTATTCCGCCGTCCATGACTGAAAGGTCAATTGCAGCTACCGCGCACAATCAGCCGATAGACAGTGCTCGCTGAAGAGGCAGCACGGTGTTTTCTGCGGGCATAAGCCCGGCGATGCTCGACCTACGACGAGAGAGTTTGGAAATGGACCATGGTGTTGACGGTGCCGGACGCGACAGGGGCGCGGCGGAAAATTCAAGTAACCAGCCTGTAGCAAGGACTGGCTTCGGAAGTATTGATGCGATTGTAAAAAACGCCTCCGACTCCGGAACGATTGCGCGCCCGCAGATTTTGACGGGTGCTGACTTTGCTCAGGAAGGGCGCCCGGGTGAACGGCTCGACCGCTTCTTCGAGGAGCTTGCACAAACCTATGATGCGTCACCGGCGGTTATCTCCGAAGGACGCGTCTGGACCTATCGCGAGCTGAACAGGCGGGCCAATCAGTTCGCCTGTCTCCTGGCGGATCGGGGCGTGCAGCCCGGCGACCGGGTCGGACTCCTGCTCGACCGTTCCGCCGAGACCTACGTTGCATTGCTGGCCGTGATGAAGGCCGGTGCGGCGTTTGTTCCGCTCGCCACCGCCTTTCCCGAAGAGCGGATGAAGCTCATCATCGAAGATGCCAATGTCGGACTGATCATCACCATTGCGGCCTATTCTTCCCGGGTCGAGCAGTTGCCTGTTCCCCATGTGCTGATCGACGGGGCTGCAGCCGAAATCACCGCCAAGCCCGACAAGCCTTTGCCGTTGAATCCAGCAGCCTCCACGGCCGAGGACATCTGCTATATCCTCTACACCTCGGGCACCACCGGCAGGCCAAAGGGCGTGGCGATCACGCATCAGAGCATCTGCAACTTCGTCCGGGTCGCCGCCGCATCCTACGGCTACCGGCCGGGCGACCGCGTCTATCAGGGCATGACCATCGCCTTCGACTTCTCTGCGGAAGAGATCTGGGTGCCTTTCGCCGCCGGTGCAACGGTGGTGCCTGCGCCGGGACCGCTGACACTGGTTGGCGAGGAACTTGCTGATTTTCTCCGGGCGAATGATGTAACATGCATGGCCTGCAGCCCGACCCTGCTTTCCTCCATCGAGAGCGATGTACCCAGTCTGCGGGCGTTGCTGGTGGGCGGCGAGGCATGCTCGCACAACCTTGTGGTGCGCTGGTCGAAACCCGGACGGCAAATCCTCAACACCTATGGCCCCACCGAAGCCACCGTTACCGCCACGATGGGCCTGCTCACACCCGACAGGCCCGTGACCATCGGCGCGCCGCTGCCCACTTACTCCATTGTCGTGATCGATCCTTCCGTGTCGGCACTGACCGAGCCCGGTGAGCTTGGCGAAATCGGCATTGCCGGCATCGGTCTTGCGGTGGGCTATCTCAACCGGCCGGACCTGACGGAACAGAAATTCATTCCCGATTTTCTCGACCTGCCGAACAATCCTTCAAAGCGCATCTACAGGACGGGTGATCTTGGCCGGATCAATGACGATGGCGAGATTGAGTATCACGGGCGCATCGATACCCAGGTCAAAATCCGCGGCTACCGCATCGAACTCGGAGAAATCGAAACCGTGCTGCTGGAGCAGCCCGCAATCGCACAGGCCGCCGTCACGACCTGGGAAATTGAACCCGGCCGTGTCGAACTCGTTGCCTATTATGCTCCCAAGAGCGGCATGCCGCCGATCTCCCGCGCCGACATTGCCGGAGAGCTGAAACGGCGCCTGCCCGACTACATGGTGCCATCCTATCTGGAAGAGCTGGCCGCCATCCCGATGACCGTCTCGAACAAGGTGGACTTGCGCCAGCTTCCCAAGCCGACAAGCGTGCGTTTGTCGGCCGAACGGACCATCACCCCGCCCAGCAATGACGACGAACGCTTTTTGGCCGACGTGCTGGCCGAAGTGCTGAAGTTCGACCAGGTATCCGTGGAGGACAATTTCTTCGACGATCTCGGCGCCAATTCTCTGCTGATGGCCCGTTTCTGCGCGCGCGTCCGCACCCGGAAAGAATGGGCGACGACGTCCATGCGGGATATCTATCTCTATCCCACCGTCGCCCGCCTTGCGCAGCATCTGCGCATACCCGAGGAGATGGCGACCGCCGTCAACGAGCGCGTTCTTACGCACCGGGCGTCGAACATTGCCTATTGGACCTGCGGAGCGGCACAGCTGCTTTTCTACGGTCTCTATAGCTACTTCGGACTGTGGGCACTGGACCGCGGACTCAACTGGACCTACGACAAGCTCGACGAGCCGCTGCAGCTCTATCTGCGTTGTGTGCTGCTTTCGGGTGGCATCTTCTTTGGAATGTCAGGCGTTGCCATCGTTGCAAAATGGGTGCTTGTCGGGCGCTGGAAGCCGGAAGTCTTCCCCATCTGGGGCTGGCGCTATTATCGTTTCTGGGTTCTGCAGACGTTGATCCGTACAGCCCCCGTTGTGCTGTTCCGCGGCAGCCCGCTCTATAATCTGTATCTTCGGCTCCTCGGAGCCAAGCTCGGACGAAACGCAGTCATTGAGTGCCGCACCGTTCCAGTGTGCACAGACCTCATATCCATTGGCGACAATGCGATACTGCGCAAGGAATCGATGATTCTTGGCTATCGAGCCCAAGCCGGCTATATCCAGACGGGATCGCTGACCATCGGTCATGATGCATTTGTCGGCGTGGGCTGCACGCTCGACATCGACACCAAGATGGGCGACCGCTCCCAGCTTGGCCATTCTTCTTCGCTTCAGCGCGGGCAGAGCATTCCCGACGGTATCCGCTGGCATGGATCGCCGGCAGTGCCGACGACGGCTGACTATTGCAAGGTTCGCAACGTCAATCCGTCCAATATCCGGCGCTTCCTCTTTGAAGCCGTTCAACTGGTGGGCTTGTTTACCCTCGTCACCCCGATCCCGCTGCTGTTCCACAGCTATTGGCAGAATGTCAGCGACGACTACCAGGAAACCATCGGCATCGTGGCGATCGGCACCACCGTCACGTTGTTCGGATATATTGTCGTGGCTTTTTTGGCAGCAACAATCGTGCCTCGCCTGCTCAGTCTGATTTTGAAATCTGGCCGCACCTACACGCTTTACGGGTTCCGTTACTGGTTGCAGACTGTGGTCGAATTCACCAGTAATTCGCGCGTTCTCAATCTCATGTTCGGCGACAGCTCGGCAATCGTCCATTACATGCGCGCCATCGGCTGGAACCTCAACAAGGTGGTACAGACCGGTTCCAACTTTGGCAGCAACCAGCAGCATGAAAATCCGCTTCTTTGCGAAATCGGCAGCCAAACCATGGTGTCGGATGGGCTGTTCATGATCAACATGCACAAGTCCGCCTCCTCCTTCCGGCTTGAGCATACGAAGATTGGCGAACGCAACTATTTGGGCAACAACATCTACTATCCGCCGGACGGACAGACGGGCGATAACTGCCTGCTTGGCACGAAAGTGATGATCCCCATTGACGGACCGGTCCGTGAGAATGTCGGCCTTCTCGGCTCGCCGTCCTTTGAAATCCCTCGCATGGTCAACCGCGACAAGGAACTTATTGCCGGCATCAGCGAAGAGGATAGGCGCCATCGCCTCAAGTTCAAGAACCGTTACAATGCGATGACAGCGCTGCTTTTTCTGGCGGCGCAATGGGTCATGCTGTTTGTCACGTTGGTGATCTGGGACCGTGCGCTCAACTACTACACCGAATGGGCGCAGACGGCGCTCTTCGTCGCCGTGCTCCTGACGTCGGTCATCACCATTCCATTCTATATTCTGGTGGAGCGGGCAAGCCTCGGTTTCGGCAAGCTGAAGCCGCAGATGACAACCATATATGACGTTACTTTCTGGCATCACGAACGTCACTGGAAGCTGGCGGATTCGCCCATCATCCGCTTGTTCGCGGGCACGCCATTCCGGCCGATGATCCTGCGCCTGTTGGGCGTCAAGATGGGCCGGAGGGTTTATGACGGCGGCAGCAATCTGACCGAACGTTCGCTGGTGGAAATCGGCGATGATGCCACCCTCAATGAAGGTAGCGTCATTCAGGCCCATTCGCTCGAAGAAGGTGCATTCAAGTCCGATTTCATCCGCATCGGCCGCGGCTGCACGCTCGGACCTGCTGCCTTTATCCATTACGGTGTCGTGATGGGCAACGGGTCGGTGGTGGATGCGGATTCATTCGTGATGAAAGGCGAAGTGCTGGAGCCCAACTCCATATGGCGGGGTAACCCGGCCAAGCTTCACCGCTTTGTCACGCCTGTTCTGAACGGTGGTATGAAGACAACCACCTGACCCTCGCCTTCGTGATGTGGATTGTTGAACTGCAAAACACTCCTGGGATGCTTGTATCCCAGGAGATTGTGTCGGAGATCACATATTGACAGACCGCCAGGGGAAGCTTGTTGACGTCCAGCTCGCACCCGTTACCGAGGCCATCAGGGCCCTGGTGACGTTGCTTGAACTTGCCCCGGAGCAGTTGGATTTTGTTGCAAGCAATGCGGAATCCCTGGATGAGGCCGCTCTTGATACGGATGCACGGCCCCGCGTCGTGATGGCCGGGGACCGCGTCGTCGGTTTCCTGATGTACGAGGCGCCCGCAGATGATGATGAGGCGACGATCTACCGTTTTATGATCGATCGCGCCCATCAGGGCAAAGGCTATGGCAAAGCTGCCTTGCGCAAGGTGCTGGACGAAATCAGTGGCCTTGGACACGTGCGGCACGTTTCGATCTGCTATGAACCGGAAAACGAAGGTGCGCGGCACCTCTATCGCACCGCAGGCTTCGTGGAAGAAGGATTGGACGAAGACGGAGAAATGATTGCCGATCTGGTTCTGCCGACGCAGACGGTTGATCCGTGACACATCCACCCCGCATCTCCGCAAATCCGTCAGCAGAATTAATCCTCCTGGAAGCCATGAATGGTATTGCGCCGGAGGGCGTCCGGGTCGGATGCCGCAGTATCCGTGACGGAGATGAGGCCTGCCTGCTGTCCCGGGAAGCGCATTCCATTCCGTCACGCCACCCGGCCAGGCGCCGGGCCAGTGGCGCGGCGCGGCGGGTCGCACGGGGATTGCTGGCGGAACATGGCTTGAACGACGTTGCGATCCTGCGCGCGTCATCCGGTGCGCCGGTATGGCCCATGGGCATGACCGGTTCTCTCGCCCATGACGAGGAAATGGCCGTAGCCGCGGTTGCAGCCCTTTCAGCCAAGATCGGCTCAATCGGCATCGATGTCGAACCTGCCACGGCGCTCCCGGATGACATTTTTGCGCTCGTTGCAACCCGGGACGATGTGACAGACGCGGTGGAGCCGAGCCTTGCCGGCCGTGTCCTGTTCGCGGCCAAGGAGGCCGTCTACAAGGCTGTGTATCCGCTCGACCATGACATGCTGGACTATGACGATATCGCGGTGGATTTGAACGCAGGCCACGCGATGACCAGCACGGGACGCAGGCTGAGTCTCACATACTGCATTGCGCCAAGAGTGGTCGCCCTCGCCCTTGTTCGCGGCAGTGGTCCGGTCGGATTCGCCTGACCCGCTCCACCCACGCGACCGCACGATTTAGTCGGGTGAACCGGATATCCGTTGGAATTTGACTGCAATCCCCACGTCAAATCACCATCTCGGGGCGCAGTGGCTTGCTGCCGGCGGTCAACCATTTTGCAAAATTGATCATCCGCTTCTCCACGACCACAAATACGGCCCATGAGACCAAAATCGTAAGAAGTACACACAAACTCATAACAAGCAGATCGCTCCATTGCCCAGTCAATGGAAAAACCCGGTAGACAAGCGTGCAGACGATCCAATGGAACAGGTATATCGAATAACTGATCTGACCAATAAACGAGAGGAACGCAAAGTTTGGTCGCGCGCTCCGGACCGCAGCAATGAAAACAACCGCCGCGAGCCCATAGGCTCCCAGCACCGGTTGCAATCCAGTGATGACAAAACCATCGTCACGCCCAAGTGAAAAATCTGATACTGCCGCTATTGAAGCAAACTGCACACAAAGCAGGCCGATCGCTGCAAGCCCAGAATATCTAACCTTTTCCATGATGGCGAGACGCAGCAGCAATCCGCAGAACAAGAATGACAGATGCAACCCGATATATTGGACGGGAATGTTTGCAGAGAAATAAAGCCGGGCCAAAATCGGCAGAGCTGTCGACGCCACGAGGAGAAGTCCAAACGCAAAGATCGCACGAAAATCAAAGAGCAATCCGGTTGCAAACAATGCAGCAGACAGAAAATAGAACACAAGCTCGATGAACAATGTCCAATAAATACTGGAAAGCCAGGCTTTGCCGAACAGGGTCGGCGCCATCGTCAGGTTCGCTGTGATCGTCGCAAGGCTCGGCGTGTTCCCGTCACTCCAGTACAACACCGTCAGCGCAGCAATCGCAACCCATAGCGCCGGATACAGCCGGAACAGGCGCGATATCGCAAACCTCTTGAGAGGCCGATCGCCGCGAATGCTGAACGGGACAACGAAACCACTGATCAGAAAGAATAGAACGACGCCGAACCGTCCAAGGTCGATATTGTCAATCGACTGGCCAGCGAAGCTGAACAAAGCTCCTGGTCCAGCAGCACTGCTGCGCAGCATGTCGCCGAACATATGTTGAACCAAAACGGAGAGCGCAGCGATGGCCCGCAGGCCATCGATATGTGATAGTCGGTTTAAAGACATGGTTCATCATTCAGCAGTTAGAGAAAATTGTCAGCCTAAAGCAACGAACCGTTACCCGACCCCCCAGCCAACACCGCGCATTCCCCTGAAATTTCGCGTCATGTTGTAGTCTTTGAATATTCTTGTTTCACCCTACCAGTCAGTTGTTACCTGTTGCGCCGATAGTTCGGTCAAATTGTCTTAACCTGCTGTAACGAATTTGATAGTGGAGCGCTGAGCATTTGCAGCGGGCTTTTCAAGCGGTGTCAAGCGGTATTGAGCATGATAGCTTATTACGACCGGGTTCTGTTCTTGTCGCTGAAACAATAGATCAAGTTCAAATCGCAAAAGCGACCGATAAGTCTCCCGCTCCGGCGCGAGCCAAGCACATCGCCGAAATAATGCTCGTGGGTTGTCCCCAAAGCCCATCTCATCTCTCGTCATCGCTTTCATTGCCAACGGTCCGCTTTCAGCGAAATTGTACGCACGCCTAACGCGAGAGCGCCTGGCTTGGATAACGCAATGCCGGATCAAAAGGATTGAGTTTCGCACTGATCGCAGCGGCTTCTGACTTCAAAAGCTCTGTCATCGTAGCGCGACGCGCATCAGTCAAACGATCGGACAGCGTGCCGATACTGAGAGCGGCGACTGCGCAGCCCTTGTTGTCAATGATGGGCACGCCGAGCCCCGCCATGCCCGCTATCATGTCAAAATTGATGTGTGCCGCCCCGAGACGCCGCACTTCCTCTATCTTGATACGCAGATCGACTTCATCAATCTGCGAGCGATCCAGAATGCGTGGCATATTGAACTGAATGATTGCGTCACGCTCCGGCTCTGGCAGAAAAGCCAGGATTGCAATACTTCCCTGGCCGATTCCAAGGGGCACCTTCCCACCGATATCACCTGTGAAAGACCGTATTGGAAACGGCCCTTCCACGCGATCGAGGCAGACAGCGTCAAAGTTGCTGCGAACGAGAAGAAACACCGTGTCATTCAGGGTCGCCGAGAGCCGAAGGAGCGACGGCCTTGCGATCTCCAGAATACCGTCGCGGCGGCGTGCCTGAGCAGCCATTGAAAAGAACTCGAGGGACAGGCGGTATAGTTTGCTGCCTGGCAATTGCTCGACCAAGCTCTCGGCAACCAGTGATTTCAGCAAGCGGTGGGCCGATGGTTGATTCAACCCGACAGTCAGGGCCAGCTCTTTCAGCCGCATGCCTTGTGCTGGCCCGTGCGAAAGCGCCTTCATGAGGTTTACAGCCTTGTTCAGGCTCGTGCTTGTTTCGATCTGCTGTTTCATTTCCACAACCATTTTTCTGTAAATTGGCACAGTAATTTTGTATTTCAGAATTTTTATTAACTTTATTCCAAAATACAAGATTTCATTTGATGAACCCTCCGGATTTGGGTCACTAATAGTGAAACTGCCACAAAGCAACCACGATGGCGGATCTGAATTCAGGGGATTGCGGCATGGGATTCTTACACCTCGAACGGGTTTCCAAACTTTACGGAGAGTTTGCTGCCGTTCGTGATTTTGATCTTGAAATCGAACAAGGCGAGTTCATTTCGCTGCTGGGGCCGTCCGGTTGCGGCAAGACAACAACCCTTCAGATGATCGCCGGACTGGTGGCGCCGACAGACGGCAGAATTGCCCTCAACGGCCGGGATATCACGCGGGAGAAACCGGCCAGACGCGGACTTGGCGTTGTTTTCCAGAGCTATGCGCTTTTTCCGCACATGACCGTCGCGCAGAATGTCGCCTTCGGACTGGAAATGCGGAAAATTGCAAAGGCCGAGCGTGACAGACAGGTTGCGGAAATCCTTTCGCTGGTTCAGCTGACCACCCTCGCCGATCGTTATCCGCGCGAAATGTCCGGTGGCCAGCGCCAGCGGGTGGCAATTGCCAGGGCGCTCGTGATCAAGCCCCCCGTACTGCTTCTCGATGAACCTCTCTCAAATCTCGACGCCAAACTGCGTGAAGAAATGCAATTCGAACTGCGCCGCATTCAACGCGTCGTCGGTATTACCACGATCATGGTGACCCACGATCAGGCGGAAGCCCTATCCATCAGTGATCGCGTCGTGGTGATGGAAGGTGGCAGGATCACGCAGGTCGATCATCCCTACAGTCTGTACGAACACCCGAAGAACAACTTCATTTCCTCGTTCGTCGGCAAGTCGAATTTTCTGGCCGCCCGCGCGGTGAAAGAAACTGCTGGTGTATTGCTGCTCGTTGACAACACGGATCTGAAGATACCAGCAACGGGAAACTATCCGGGCGGCGAACTTTGCCTCTCGGTCAGGCCGGAAAAGATCCGCTTGACGGATCCCGCCAGCGGTATGCTGCGTGGATCGATATCGAGCCGTTATTTTCTCGGAAACCAGTGGCTTCTCAGTGTTGCGACGCCAGCGGGCGAAGTATCCGTCTCGGTGGCCAATCTGGGCGCTCCGCCGCCATCTGAAGGAGAGGTCACGGGGCTCGCATGGAACATGGAAGAATGCCGGATACTGGCCGCTGAGCAGGAAGGCATTCTGCAATCATGACAGGCGTAGCGACCAGACCCTCGCCGCGCCTGCCGGCACCATTCATTCTCGCAGCACCGGCCACACTGCTGTTCATCGGGCTTATTCTCTTACCCCTCGCATTGACGGCCGTTCTGTCATTCAATGTCTATGACTACAGCAGTGGCGTGCAGAACCGGTACACAACGGCAAACTATCTGACCGTTCTCCAGGATCCCTATTACCTCGCTATATTCTGGCGGACGTTGCGTCTTGCCTTGCTCACCACGGTGATCGCGGTCCTCTTGGGAACACCGGAGGCCTATATTCTCACGCGCATGGGCAAGCCGTGGCGCTCGATCTTCCTGCTTGTCATCATCGGGCCGCTTTTGGTGTCCGTCGTCGTCAGGACCTTTGGCTGGAGCATGCTGCTTGGCCGCGATGGCCTCGTCAATCACGCCCTGGCCATGCTCGGCCTCGAGCCGGTACAACTGCTTTATACGGAAACGGCCATCGTCATTGCGCTCGTTCACATCATGCTACCCTTCATGGTCATTCCCGTGTGGACGGCTTTACAGAAGCTTGATCCGACGGTTGAAGCCGCCGCACTATCGCTGGGCGCTTCGCGGTTTACCGCCTTGCGCCGCATTGTCTTTCCACAGGCAACACTCGGTATTCTCTCCGGCAGTCTGATCGTTTTCGGACTTTCGGCCAGTGCCTTCGCCATCCCTGGCCTCCTTGGCGGTCGGCGGCTCAAAATGGCGGCAACGGTGGTCTACGATGAATATCTGATCGAACTGAACTGGCCGCTCGGAGCGGCGATTGCGATCATCGTGCTGTTGGCAAATCTTGCGATCATGCTGGCCTACAACCGCATGGTGGAGCGTCAGGCAAAGCGGAGGCTCGGATAACGCCATGCAGAAGAATGGTCTCTTTGCCCTCGCGTTTCACAGCCTGATTGTCCTCTTCGTGCTTGCACCCCTGATTGTGGTCTGCCTCGTCGCCTTCACGCCTCAGAACACGCTTTCCCTGCCATGGGATGGCGTGTCCCTGCGGTGGTTTTCGGCGGTCTTCCATCATCCCGACTTCGTCGCTTCATTTTGGAACAGTGCACGCCTGGCACTCTTCTCGGCAACCATCTCCACGACACTCGCCGTACCCTCGGCGCTCGCCATCACCCGGTATTCATTCAGAGGCAGGGACGCGCTCAATGCCCTGTTTCTGTCGCCGCTCATCATTCCGCATCTGGTGATTGGCGTGGCCTTCCTGCGGCTCTTCTCGTTCATCGGCGCAACTGGTTCTTTCGGCTGGCTCGTGGCTGCCCATGTGATGGTGATCATGCCCTATGCCCTCCGCCTGATATTGGCCGCCCTGAACGGCATGGACCTCAGCGCTGAAATGGCGGCGCGTACGCTTGGCGCCGGTGATTGGACCGTGTTCCGGCGGATTACCTTTCCGATGCTCCTGCCCGGCATCAGCGGCGGATGGCTGCTCGCCTTCATCAACAGCTTTGACGAACTGACCATGTCGATATTCGTGACTGCACCATCAACCGTCACCCTGCCGGTGCGCATGTACATGTATGCGAGCGAGTCGATCGATCCAATGATGGCTGCCGTCTCGACCCTGATGATCGCCCTGACGGGCGTCACCATGATCATTCTCGACAGATTGTTCGGGCTTGATCAACTGCTGGTTGGAAAAGGCTGATGGCCGCACATCATTCCCGGTCGCAGTTTCAGCGTCACTTCAGACACGATGAAGCGCCCATCCCATTCACGATCGATGGCATTGCATATTCCGGACGGCGCGGCGACACGGTTCTCGTGGCCATCATGTCCGTAACAGACCGCCTGCGCCAGAGCGAGTTCACCAGTGAGCCGCGTGCAGGGTTCTGTCTTATCGGAGCGTGTCAGGATTGCTTCGTGACCCTTGCCTGCGGAGCACGGGTGCGGGCGTGCACCACGCCTCTCGAGGCGCAGATGGCATTCATAACAAGAGAATCCGGCAATGAATGATACGTCACCCCCGGTGGTTGTTGGAGCCGGGCCTGCAGGCATCTGCGCCGCAAAAACGCTTGTCGCTGCGGGGTTGTGCCCGATCGTGATCGACGAAGGTTTCCGTGCCGGTGGTCAGATCTATCGCCGTCCCTACCTCGATGACGGCCGCAGCGCCACAGATCTTTATGGCTCGGAAGCAGCCAAGGCCACCAGACTGCACCGTGAATTCGATGCCCTGCTCCCGTCCATCGATTACCGGCGGCAGACACTGGTCTGGAATATTGCGGACAATCAGCTCCACCTTATGGCCAATGGAGATCATCAGCAGATCAGCTTTCAAAATCTGATCCTGTCGACCGGCGCCACCGACCGTGTGCTGCCTTTTCCCGGCTGGACTTTGCCGGGCGTCTATACGTTGGGCGCAGCCCAGACCGCACTGAAAGCACAGGGCTGCACCATCGGCAGAAAGGTCATCTTTCTCGGATCAGGCCCGCTTCTCTACCTTGTCGCCTGGCAATATCTGAAGGCCGGCGCCAGCGTGGCCGCTGTACTCGACACAGCTCCGTTCACCGCCAAGCTCAATCTTCTCTCCGCATTCCGGTTCGATCCGCGTCTCGTGCTCATCGGCATGTCCTATGCGGCAAGGCTCGTTCGCCGCGGCGTAAAGATTCGCTACAACGTTCGCCCAACGGGTGTGGACGGCTCTCAACATGTCGAGGGGCTGAGTTTTAAATCCGGCGCAAAGACATATTCCATAGCGTGTGACGCAGTTGCATACGGTTTCGCGCTTCGTCCCGAAACACAATTGGCAGACCTTGCGGGCTGTTCATTCCGCTTTGATGGCCGGGATCGTACTTGGTTGCCGGTAACGGATGAGACTGGCCGCACGAACCGCAAGGGCGTTTACCTCGCCGGTGATGGCAGCGGCATTGCCGGTGCCGATGCTGCGGAGATTTCAGGCGAACTTGCCGCCCTCGCCCTGATCCAGGATTCCGGAGCGGTGGCTGATCGCGGGCGAATGTCTGTGCTTGCGAAAGCACGCCGACGGAAAGCCAAACTGAGGGATGTTCTTGAAAAGGCATTCCCATTCCCGGAAAACTGGTTTGAACAGGTTCCGGGAGAGACAAAACTCTGCCGCTGTGAGGAAATCACCGTTTCCTCCGTTGTCGACACGGTGCATGGAAACGACCTTCGTGAGCTCAACCGGCTGAAAGCGCTGAGCCGCGCGGGTATGGGGCGCTGTCAGGGCCGCATGTGCAGCGCGGCTTTGGCGGAAGTTCTTTCATCCACGCAAAAGCTCACACTAACGGAAATCGGACGCTTGCGGGCGCAGGCGCCGGTCAAGCCACTACCGCTGTCTTTGCATGAGGGCGGCTCATGACCCGGCGTTTCTCTGCAGATGTTGCTATCGTGGGTGGCGGCCTTGTCGGCAGCTCTGCCGCACTTGCACTGCGCTTGGCTGGCCTGTCGGTCATCCTCATCGACAAGGGCTTTTGCGGGGCGCAGGCAAGCGGTGTCAACTATGGTGGCGTGCGGCGTCAAGGCCGCTCCGTAGCGCAGCTCCCGCTCTCACAACGCGCCCACCAGATCTGGCCGAGATTGAAGGAGTTGATCGGGATCGATGGAGAATACCAGCGCAGCGGGCATCTGAAACTCGCACGCACGCCGGAGGACTTCGCAAAGCTCGAACAATATGCGGAAACCGTAAAATCCGTTGGTCTTGATCTCGAACTGTACACCGGCGCGATGGCAAAAGCCCGTTTTCCATGGCTGTCCGGAAACATCGCTGGCGCTTCGCTGTGTCCGGATGACGGACAGGCCAATCCCCGGCTGGTATCGCCAGCCTTCGCCAAGGCAGCACGGGATGCTGGGGTGATTGTCCTTGAACAGACCGCTGTCCATGCGGCGGTGCGCGCAAATGACGGGTTTGCCCTTCAGGCGGGCGCGGACTGTGAAATAACCTGCCGCTTCCTCATCAACAGTGCCGGGGCATGGGCCAACAAAATTGCCGCCAACTTCGCCGAGCCCGTGCCGCTCTCCCGCATATATCCCTCAATGGTCGTGACCGAGCCGCTTGCACCGCGGTTGTCCGTTAGCCTGGGAGAGGAAGGCGGCGGTTTCTACTGCCGGCAGGTGACACGCGGAAACTATATCATGGGCGGCGGGCGTGGTTACGCCCTTGCCGATCCTGATTTTTCCCGTCCATCCACCACGGCCGCGCAATCCGTCATGAAACGGGCCACCACACTTTTCCCGCATCTTGCCGGCGCGCACGTGATCCGTTTCTGGTCGGGTACGGAAGGCCAACTTCCCGACAGCAATCCTGTCATTGGCCCAAGCGGCACGACACCGGGCCTTTTCCATGCGTTCGGTTTTTGCGGCGCCGGTTTTCAGGTGGCACCGGCAGTTGGTGCCGTCCTGTGTGACCTCGTCACTTCAGGCGAAACAGCAACACCGATCGAGGCTTTCTCGATCGAACGCTTTCAGAACATGCCTCCACAACACAACGAGAAAAAGGGAACTCACAATGAAACAGTTGAATAATTGCCTGGTGTCCACGATCGCTCTGACAGTCGCGGGATTAGCCGCCTCGCACGCTCAGGCTGATACGAAAACGCTCTACGTGGGAATGAATGGCGGAAATTACGAACGCACATTCACCCAGGACGTCTTTCCTGAATTCGAAAAGGCCAATGACGTCAAGATCGTCGTCGTGCCCGGCACATCCGCCGATATTCTCGCCAAGGCGACGGCGGCGAAAGATAACCCGCAGATGCATGTCATGTTTCTGGACGACGGCGTCATGGTCCGGGCGATTGGTACGGGCCTGTGCCAGAAACTGCAGCCTTCACCGGTTCTTGACGACATTACGCCCGGTGCACGGCTGAAAGACGACATGGCTGTCGGCATTGACATGGGCATGACAGGCCTTGCCTACAACAAGCAGATGTTTGACCAGAATGGCTGGAGCGCACCCACATCATGGATGGATCTTGCCGATCCAAAATTCAAGGGCAAGGTGGTCTTCCAGTCGGCTTCCGTCTCGACGTTTGGTCTCCATGCGTTTCTGATGTTCAACCGCATCCAGGGCGGCGATGAGAACAATGTCGAACCGGGATTCGAGAAATTCGCGGATACGGTTGGCAAGAATGTCCTGGAGTATATCTCCAGTTCGGCAAAAATTTCGGAAATGGTCCAGACCGGCGATGCAGCGATCTTTCCGCTCACGCCGACAGCCGTCAACAATCTCAAGGAGAAGGGTATTCCGGTTGAGTATGCCCAGCCAAAGGAGGGATCTGTTGTGCTGACGGTCTCCGAATGTGTGATCGCAAACAACAGCGAGCCGGAACTCAGCCAGAAACTGGCCCAATATCTTCTTTCTGCCGAGGCGCAAGCCAAGGCGCTGGACAAGGGTAACATCGTCCCTTCAAACGTCAAAACCCACGCAGGAACGGCTGGAGGCGAAGAAAAGCTGACTGCCTTTCAGACCTATATGAGCAATGCTAGGGTTGTGGATTGGGACGCAATCAACAAGAACCGGCCCGAATGGAACAATCGCTGGAACCGCAAGATCGAACGGTAATCCATGGTGGTGAAGCGCAGCGCCGATCAGGGCTGCGCTCACCGCTTTGATGGACGAAGGCGCTGCACCGTCAACCCGCAGGCACCACCCGAGCGGCTGCAACTTTAATATCGTCGATCAACCGGCTGACAAACATGTCCTCCATCCGCTCGTGAAGGACATAAATTCCCACATTGAACCGCTCAAGCACATTCTCGTCTTCGATAATGACGGGATAGACGTCCCGTTGCCTGAACGTGTGCGACATCACTGCCGAGTGACAGAAGACGGCATCGGTCTCCTTGATGTAATCAAGGCAAGCCGCCAGTGAGTTGGAGGCGAACGCAAACTTGTAGGCATTGGAAGCGATGTCCGCCCGTTCCCTGACATTGTAGCCAAAGAGCCTCAGGTGCCTTGTTTCTGGAGAGTTGCTCACCACCGCCGGATATTCCTCCAATTCGGCCAGTTTTCGCGGTTTGCCGAGCAAAGGATGACCCGCCCGGACAAAATAGCCATTGTGCACCTGTGTCAGCGGGAGGAAGGTCGTCCCCGTATCCCGCGCCATGCCCTTCACCTCATGGCCGATGAAGAGTGAGGTATCGCCGGAGAGCAGTTGATCCATGCAGCGCAATTGATTGCCGATGCTCACATAAATCGGCGCATTTGGATTTTTCTGGCGATAATCAAGGATGAGGTCCTTGAGAAAAAGTGACCACCAGGAATAGCCGGTGCCGATATTCAGACCCTGTTCGCGGCGTGCGCGCTGCTCCTCGATGGATGCGATCGTATTGTCGTAGAGGCGGCGCATGACGCGGGTGTTTTCATACAGCGTCTCGCCATAGCTGGTGAGGGTAATGCCGCGTGATGTGCGCACGAACAGCGGCACGCCAAGGCTATCTTCCAGCTTTTTCATGTTGAACGTCAGCGTGGGCTGGGTCACGAACAATGTGGTTGCCGCCCCGCTGATGGTGCCGGCTTCCGCAATAGCAAGAAACTGCTGGAGTACCTTGTCCATGACATTTGCTCCCCTACAAAGACTGGCAGATGGCTGCCGGTTCGTTTGCTTCCGGCGTCAACACGGCGATGACTCTACTTCACGATATAGATTTTATCTATAATACGATGCTCATTTCGTATTTTTCCATAGTCTGGTGAACTGTTACAGTTGCATGCCGTCATCCGGTGAGGAGACCGATGCCGGCTCGTTTCAGTGGGAGGCACTATGAACGGACAAATCGACAGGCGTCATTTTCTCAAGGCGACAAGCGCATTGCTGGCAATGGGAGCCATGGGAAGCCGGATGGCCTTTGCAGAAGGCAGCAATCTGCGTCTCATTTTCTGGGGAAGTCAGACGCGAGCCCAAGTCACCAACGCAGCCGCCGACCTTTACGGAAAGAGAGAGGGGGGCAGCATTCAAAGCGAGTTCCTGTCATGGAACGACTACTGGCCAAAACTGGCCACGCAAACCGCCGGCGGCAACGCGCCGGATGTGCTGCAGATGGATTACCGCTACATCGTCGAGTACGCCGCGCGTCAAGCGATTGCACCGCTTGACGAGTTCATCGGCAACGCACTCAATCTCGGTCAATTCGACAAGGATCAGCTTGCGGGCGGCTCGGTCGGCGGAAAACTGTATGGCATCAGCCTGGGTGCCAATTCATGCGCCACAATGATTAATACGGATGCTTTCAAGGAAGCAGGCATTGCAGTCCCGACAAACGCCCTCACCTATGACGGTCTTCGCGACATTGGCGCGGCGTTCAAGAAAGCCAATATACGCGGCGGTATCAAGGCGATTGCGGATACATCCGGACTGGAACCAGTTCTTGAAAATTGGCTGCGGCAGCGTGGCAAAGCGCTCTACACGACAGACGGTAAACTTGCATTTGATGCCGACGATATCGTTCAGTGGTTCAAACTGTGGACCGACCTGCGCGCGGCCGGAATCTGCGTGACCGCGGAAGACCAGGCGCTCGATACGGGCTCGCTCGAGACCTCGATGCTTGTGACCGGCAAGGCTGCGATGTTCCCTGCAAATTCCAACCAGCTTGTCGCCCTGCAGGCGCTCGTCAAAGACAAGCTCGCACTGTGCGGTTATCCGCGCGTCGCGGCAACCACGGGCGGCGGCCACTACCGCAAGCCCGCCATGCTGTTCTCCGTCGCCGGTTCATCCAAGCAAAAGGCGGCAGCGGCCAAGTTCATCAGCTTTTTCGTCAGCGACCCCGATGCCGCCAAGCTGCTCGGTACGGAGCGCGGCATCCCCTGTTCGGCTGCCGCTCGCGAAGCCATTGCAGCAACCCTCAACGAAAACAGCCGGATGGCACTCGACTTCGTCACCAATCTCGGCGACCTGCTTGGGCCAATTCCTCCGTCACCGCCCAAAGCTGCCGGGGAGATCGAACTCTCGGTCCTCAGAACCCTCAGCCAGGAAGTCGCGTTCGGGACCAAGACACCCGAAAATGCCGGACCTGAATTTGTCGCACTTGCCAATGATCTGCTGAGCAGGGGCTGATCATGGATATCACCGCCTCTAATCCAGCTGCCCGCACAAACCGGCGGGCAGCGACAGGAGAGCTATCACGCGGTTTTGGCTCCAGGGAACGCTACGGTTATCTGTTCCTGGCTCCCTGGTTCATCGGTTTCTTCGGCTTGTCGGTCGGGCCGATGATCTGGTCCTTCTATCTGACATTCACAAACTTCGACCTGTTGACCGATCCCAAATGGGTCGGCGCCAGCAATTATATCCGCATGTTCACGACCGATCCGAAATTCATGACGTCCATGCGTGTCACGCTGTTCTTCATTGTCCTGTCCGTGCCCCTGAAACTGATCGCGGCCTTGACTGTCGCCCTGCTGCTCAACCGCGGCATGAAAGGCCTGCCGATCTACCGCGCCCTGTTCTACCTGCCGTCGCTTTTGGGAGCCAGCGTGGCAATCGCCATACTGTGGCGGCAGATTTTTGCGGGGAACGGGCTGGTCAACAAGTTTCTGGCGCTCTTCGGAATCACCGGGCCAAGCTGGATATCCAATCCCTCCTATTCGCTGTGGACGCTTATCATCCTGTCGGTTTGGCAGTTTGGCTCACCGATGATCATTTTTCTCGCCGGCCTGCGGCAAATTCCTGCGGATGTGTATGAGGCTGCCAGCCTTGATGGTGCCGGACGCTGGCGGCAGTTCATCAAGATCACTCTGCCCCTGCTGTCCCCGGTGGTTTTCTTCAACGCGATCATTCAGACCATAGAAGCATTCAAGAACTTTACTCCGGCCTTCATTATCTCCGGCGGCACCGGCAATCCGATCAACTCGACCCTGTTCTATACGCTTTACCTCTATCAGGAGGCGTTCGGCTTCTTCCGCATGGGCTATGCCTCGGCGCTTGCCTGGGTTCTTCTTGCGCTCGTGGCAATCTTCACCGCCTTTGCCTTCCTCACAGCGAAGTATTGGGTGCACTATGACTGACATCGCAAAACAACCGGCTGCATCGGCAGAGGCGTCACTGAACGCCCGAAAATACCTGTCATTGGGCGCAACGCATATCGTCCTGATCATCGCCTGCGTGGTGATGCTCTATCCGCTGTTGTGGATGCTGTCGGCCTCCTGCCGTCCGGAAGAGGAGATTTTCACATCGGTCAGCATCTGGCCGTCATCCTGTCATTTTGATGCCTATGTCCGCGGATGGAACGGACTGAAGGTCGGTTTCGAGACCTTCTTCAAGAACTCGCTCGTCATTGCGCTCTTGTCGGTGATAGGCAACGTGCTCAGTTGCTCCATGGCGGCTTATGCCTTTGCCCGGTTGGAATTCCGGGGGCGCAGCTTCTGGTTCGCCCTCATGCTGATGACGATGATGCTGCCCTATCAGGTCACGCTCATCCCGCAATATGTGCTGTTCCGGCACCTCGACTGGGTGAATACCATCCTGCCGCTGGTTGTCCCGAAGTTTCTCGCGGCCGACGCATTCTTCATCTTCCTGATGGTGCAGTTTTTCCGCGGGCTGCCGAAGGAGTTGGACGAGGCGGCCATGATGGATGGCTGTTCGCCCTAGCGGATTTACTGGAAGATTATCCTGCCGCTTTCAACGCCGGTGCTGGCGACCGCGGCAATCTTCACCTTCATCTGGACCTGGGACGACTTCGTCGGCCCCCTGATCTATCTCAGCGATATGCGGCAATACACCGTGATGCTGGGACTTCGCACCTTCACCGACTCAACCGGCGTTTCCGACTACGGCAGCCTCTTTGCGATGTCGGTTCTCTCCCTTGTGCCGATCTTCGCCTTTTTCCTCTTCTTCCAGCGCCTTCTGATCGAAGGCATAGCAACCACAGGAATGAAACGATAAGCCATGTCCCATCTGAATTTTGCAGCCATTGGCATCAATCACAGCCACATCTATGGCCAGGTCGAGTGCCTGAAACGAGCAGGTGCGCGGCTCGTCTCCTTCCATGCACGGGAAGATGATCTTGCCGCCGCATTTTCCAGCAAATTTCCGGAAGCCATACGCGTTGCCGATCCGCGCGCGATTTTCGACGACCCGTCCATCCAGATCATAACGACAGCCGCAATTCCCGCCGAGCGCGCCGCGATATCGATTGCCGCCATGCAGCACGGCAAGGATGTCCTGTCTGACAAACCTGGAATGACAAGTTTTGAACAGCTGTCGGACATTCGCGCGGTCCAGAAGGCGACCGGGCGAATATACAGCGTCCTGTATTCCGAGCATTTTGAGGTGCCGGCCACGGTCAAGGCGGGCAGCCTTGTCGCCCAAGGAGCGATTGGCGAGGTTATCAACACCGTCGGTCTCGGGCCCCACGCCATCCGCAACAACCACCGGCCTGACTGGTTCTTTGACAGAGCACAATACGGTGGAATTCTCTGCGATATCGCCAGCCACCAGTTTGAACAGTTTCTGTTCTTTTCCAATGCGATCGACGGGGAAATCATTTCGGCCACCGTTGCCAACCGGGCCAATGCCGGTCGGCCCGGCTTGCAGGACATCGGCGATGTCCACATGAAGACAGAACGCACATCCGGCTATGTCCGCGTTGACTGGTTCACGCCGCAGGGACTTCCCACCTGGGGCGACGGCCGCCTGACCATCCTCGGCACGGAAGGGTACATCGAGCTTCGCAAATATATCGACATCAATGGACGTCCTGGAACAGACCACCTTTTCCTGGTCAATGCGGATGGTATCCAGCACCTGGACTGTACGGCCGTCGACCTGCCTTTTGGGCGGCAATTCCTCGAAGACGTGCGCAACCGGACCGAAACGGCCATGCCGCAGGAACGCTGCTTCAACGCCATGAAACTTGCCTTGACCGCTCAGCAACTGGCCGAGCGCGCTACGGAGTGGAAACAATGACACGCCTCAGAACAGTCGCCGTCGTCGGATGCGGTATCGGCAGAAGCCACATTGTCGAGGGCTATGTCCCCAATGCCGACAAATTCAGGCTCCTCGCCATCTGCGACATCGACGAGAAAAAAATGCACGCGCTTGCGGATGAATTCGCCGTCGAGCGCCGGATCGCTGATTTCGACGACCTGCTGGCCATGGACGATCTGGATATCATCGATATCTGCACGCCGCCCAAACTGCACTTCCCGATGGTCATGAAGGCGCTGAAGGCAGGAAAGCACGTTATCTGCGAGAAGCCACTCGTCGGGTCGCTATCCGAGGTGGATCAGGTTATCGCCCAGGAGAAATTGTCCAAGGGCCGCCTGATGCCGGTGTTCCAGTACCGCTTTGGTGATGGGATCGAGCAGGCAAAGGCCATAATCGACGCCGGCATCGCCGGAAAGCCCTTTATCGGTTCCGTCGAAACATTCTGGACGCGCGGACCGGACTACTACGAGGTGCCATGGCGCGGCAAATGGGCAACGGAACTCGGCGGTGTGTTGATGACACACGCCATTCACCAGCACGATCTGTTCAATTATCTGATGGGGGATATCAAACGTCTGTTTGGCCGGGTCGCCACCAGGGTCAACAAGATCGAGGTGGAAGACTGCGTCACCGCCTCGATCGAACTGACCAACGGCGCGCTTGCCAGCTTCACCGCCACCCTGGGCTCTGCCGATGAAATCACCCGTATCCGTCTCACCTTCGAGCACGTGACGTTCGAAAGCGACCACGAGGCCTATAACCCCGGCGCAAAACCCTGGGTTATCCTGCCACGGGATCAGGCAACGAAGGACAAGATCGACGTCCTGCTCAAAGACTGGAAACATGTTCCGTCGCGCTTCCAGACGCAAATGGCACGGTTCTTCGATGCGCTTGAAAATGATAGCGCGCTTCCGGTGACAAGCGCCGATTCACGCAGGGCACTCGAACTGGTCACCGCATTCTACTATTCATCACTGACGCATCAGGATGTGGAGTTGCCAATTCCAAACGACCACCCGAACTATGAAAGCTGGGTTCCCGCCGCGTTCCGTCAGACAGATGAGGTCCCGCATGGCAACCGCAGTTGAGCTTCAGAATGTTGTAAAGAGCTACGGTAATCTTCAGGTCATCCACGGCGTCAACCTGACGATTGATCCCGGCGAATTCACCGTCTTCGTCGGTCCGTCCGGTTGCGGCAAGTCGACATTGCTGCGGATGATTGCAGGTCTTGAAGCCATCAGCGACGGGGACCTGCTGATTGACGGCGAGCGCATGAATGCTGTCACGCCGTCAGAGCGGGGAATTGCGATGGTTTTCCAGTCATACGCGCTCTACCCCCATATGAGCGTCTACAAGAACCTTGCTTTTGGTCTCGAAACCGCGCGGCTGCCGCGGGCTGAAATAGCAAAACGGGTTCAGCGGGCCGCTGAGATTCTGCAAATTGAACCGCTGTTGGACCGCAAGCCGAAGCAGCTCTCCGGCGGGCAGCGTCAGCGTGTTGCCATTGGCCGCGCCATTGTGCGCGAACCGAAAATCTTCCTGTTCGACGAACCTCTCTCAAACCTGGACGCGGAACTGCGGGTTCAGATGCGCGTGGAGATCGCCAAACTCCAGCAGCGACTGGGTAACACGACGATCTACGTCACGCATGACCAGGTCGAGGCAATGACCATGGCGGACAAGATCGTTGTCTTGCGCGATGGCAGGATCGAACAGGTCGGTGCGCCCCTTGATCTGTACAATCATCCGCGCAACCTGTTTGTCGCCGGCTTTATCGGCTCGCCGAAAATGAACTTCCTGCAGATCTCCACCGCGGAGATCAAGGCCGATGCTGACGCAACTGGATCAGCAGCGGGCGGGCGGCCGGACATCCCGATGACATTGGGTATCCGTCCTGAACATATCACCATCGACCCCAATACCGGTGCCGCCCTCGGTTCGTTGAAAGTTGTGCTCGTCGAGAGCCTGGGCGGTCAAACCGTGGTCTACGCGACCGCGGCGAACGGACAAACGATTACGATTGTTCTCGATGGACAGGTCGCTGTTGGAGAAACGCTGGAGGCCTTTTTTGATCCGGCCAAGGCCCATCTTTTTGCCGCCGATGGCAATGTGGTGGCGGGCGCCCGACTGCCACACATCATAAAGCTCGTTTGACAGAAACGGGCGGTCTGGCACGGATGGGCCGTCCCGCGTCAGACCGCTTGCCATGCTCTGCTTTGCCGGTATTAATCCGTGCATGGCATTCACACTCCGGCAGTTGCAATATTTCGTCGCGGTCGCGGAACAGGGCTCAATCACCCGCGCCGCGCAGAACCTGTCGATTTCGCAGTCGTCCATCACCGAAGCCATCAAGGAGCTTGAAACCGATCTGGGCGTCGAGCTGTTCGAACGCCACCCGCGCGGCTTGCACATCACCTATAACGGCCATCAGTTCCTGCGCCATGCCACCAAGATACTGGCCGACGTTTCCGACGCACGCCGCTCCTTCTCCGAGGACAGGCCGACCGATGCGGGCAAGCTGCAATTGGGTGTCACCTCGCTTGTCGCCGGTTATGTCCTGTCCGATCTGCTCGCCCGCTATCGCCGTGCGTGCCCGGGAGTGGAAGTCAGCGCCATCGAGGATAATGGCTCTTATCTCGAACACCTGCTGATCGGCGGCGAGCTGGATGTCGCCGTCATGGTCATTTCCAACCTGCGCGACCGCATGGCCCTGCAGGCGGAAATCATCGAGACCTCGCCCTACCGGCTGTGGCTGCCGCTTGGCCATCCCCTGGTCAGCGCCGATATCATTTCCATCAATGATATCGCCAAGGAACCGCTGATCATGCTGACGGTCGACGAAATCGAGGAGAATACCGGCAAGCTGCTGACAGCATTGGGCGCCCGCCCGCATGTCGCTTTCCGTACCCGGTCCGTCGAAGCGGTCCGCAGCCTCGTGGCGACTGGCGCAGGCATTGCGCTATTGCCCGATCTGGTCTACCGCCCCTGGTCGCTGGAAGGCGACCGTATCGAAAGCCGTGATGTTTCCGGCGCGCTCCCGGTGGTGCAGGTGGGCATGGTCTGGCGCAAGGGATCCAGCCTGCCGCAGGCGGCGCGTGACTTTGTCGGCATCGCCGAAGCGCTGCGCAGCGGCCGTACGCGATGATATCGGAAAAACCGATAGCGCCCTTCTGATTAATGAATTTGCGAAAGCGGCAAAAGAGAGGCACTTTTTCTCCCGGGAACACACGCCGCAAAGGCGGCACCACAATCGGGAGACTCAAGATGAAGCAGTTTCTGAAATCCTGCACGGCGCTGACCCTTTCGCTTGCCTTCTGCACGCAGGTCATGGCTCAGGAGGCCTTGAAGCAATTGGGCAAGGGCGAAGGCGAACTTTCCATCGTTGCCTGGGCCGGCTATATCGAGCGCGGCGACACCGACAAGGCCTATGACTGGGTTACCGGCTTCGAAAAGGAAACCGGCTGCAAGGTCAGCGTCAAGACGGCCGCCACATCGGACGAGATGGTGGCGCTGATGAACGAAGGCGGCTTCGATCTCGTAACCGCCTCCGGTGATGCCTCGCTGCGCCTCGTGGCCGGCAAACGCGTCCAGCCCATCAACACTGATCTTATCCCAAGCTGGAAGACAATCGACAAACGCCTGCAGGATGCTCCTTGGTATACGGTCAAGGGCGTGCATTATGGCGTGCCCTATGTCTGGGGTCCGAACGTCCTGATGTACAATACCGAGGTCTTCAAAGGTAAACCGCCAAAGAGCTGGAACGTTGTCTTCGAGGAAATGACCCTGCCGGACGGCAAGTCCAACAAGGGCCGCGTGCAGGCCTATGACGGTCCGATCCATATAGCCGACGCCGCCAACTATCTGATGTTCCATAAGCCGGAACTTGGCATCAAAAGCCCCTATGAGTTGAACGAAGACCAGTACAAGGCAGCCCTTGAGCTGTTGCGCGGGCAGCGCAAACTCGCCGGCCGTTACTGGCACGATGCAATGATCCAGGTCGATGACTTCAAGAATGAAGGCGTTGTCGCTTCCGGTTCGTGGCCTTTTCAGGTCAATTTGCTGAAGTCGGAAAAGCAACCCGTTGCCTCGAATTTCCCGGAAGAAGGCACGACCGGCTGGGCTGATACGACCATGCTGCATGCGGAAAGCACCCATCCGAACTGCGCCTATATGTGGATGGAACACAGCCTTTCCGCAAAGGTGCAAGGCGATGTTTCCGCGTGGTTCGGCGCCAACCCATCCGTCGGTGCAGCCTGCAAAGGCAATGAACTCCTCACGGACGAAGGCTGCGCGACCAACGGCTACAATGATTTTGACAAGATCAAATTCTGGAGGACGCCGGTTGCCAAGTGCGAAAGCCAGAGCGAATGCGTGCCGTATCACCGCTGGGTGTCCGATTACATCGGTGTCATTGGCGGCCGCTGATCCCCGGTATCGCGCTGCGGTGTGTGGTTCGCCCCGGCAAGCATGCCTGAAACATGGAGTGAGACATGACAGCTGCTGTCTTGTTTGAAAACGTATCGCGCCATTTCGGAGCGGTTCGCGCCGTCGATGCGGTTGATATTGCCGTTGCCGAAGGGGAATTCTTTGCCATGCTTGGCCCCTCCGGCTCGGGCAAGACCACCTGCCTGCGCCTGATGGCGGGGTTCGAACAGCCAACCGGCGGCCATATCGAGATTTTCGGCGAGACGGCGGAGGGCGTGCCGCCGTACCGGCGCAACGTCAATACGGTGTTTCAGGATTATGCATTGTTTCCGCATCTGAGTATCCTCGACAATGTCGCCTATGGCCTGATGGTCAAGGGCGTGGCGCGGGAAGAACGGCGCAAGGCTGCGGAAGATGCGCTTGCGATGGTCAAGCTGCCTGGGTACGGCACGCGGCGGCCCGGTCAGCTTTCCGGCGGCCAGCGCCAGCGCGTTGCGCTTGCACGCGCCCTCGTCAACAAGCCTAAAGTCCTTCTGCTGGACGAGCCATTGGGTGCGCTTGATCTCAAGCTGCGTGAACAGATGCAGGAGGAATTGAAGATCCTGCAGAAATCGCTCGGCATCACCTTTGTCTTTGTCACCCATGATCAAGGCGAAGCCCTGTCCATGGCCGACCGCATCGCCGTGTTCAACGAAGGCAGGATCCAGCAACTTGGTACGCCGGAAGATGTCTACAAGCGGCCGAAGACGCGGTTTGTCGCCGATTTCGTCGGCTCGTCCAATATTCTGCAACCGGAATTTGTCACCCAGCTCGGCGCAGGCCGGCAACTCGCCAGCCTGCGTCCGGAAGCCATAGAGCTTACCGGCAAAAAGGACGGCCAGCTTTCGCTGTCCGGCATTGTCCTGTCGCGCAGCTTCCTTGGTGCATCGAACCGTATCACCGTCGATGTCAGCGGGACCAAACTTCATGTGACCAGCCCGGCGGCAAGTCCTGTTCCAAAAGAAGGCAGCAAGGTCACATTGAGTTTTGCCCCGGCCGATCTTCATCTCATGGAGGCGGTGTGATGAGCGCCATCACCAGCGAACAGGCCATATCAACGCAAAGGTCCGGTCTCGCCGGTCGCATATCGGATTTCTTCTGGAAACATCCGCATGTTTTCCTGGCAGTGATGCTGGCTCCGCCGCTGCTGTGGCTCGGCATCATCTATTTGGGTTCGTTGCTCGCGCTCCTGTTGCAGAGCTTCTTTTCCATCGATGATTATTCGGGCCTGGTGAATTACGAGTTCACGCTTGCCACCTACGGGCAGCTGCTGAACGAAACCAATCTCGACATCATCATCCGCACCGTGTGCATGGCGGCGATCGTGACCCTGTTTTCCGCACTGATCGCCTTTCCGATCGCCTACTATGCGGCGCGCTATGCCAGGGGAAAATGGAAGGCGCTGTTCTATCTCGGGGTAATGCTGCCGCTGTGGTCGAGCTATCTCGTCAAGATTTACGCGTGGAAATTGATCCTTGCCAAGGAAGGTATTCTGACCTGGCTCTTGACCAAGCTGAACCTGCTCTGGCTGCTGGATGCGTGGCTGTCACTTCCGGTGATCGGCGGCAATTCCCTCTCGGTCAGCTATACCGGCACCTTCATCGTGTTTGTCTATGTCTGGATGCCCTTCATGATCCTGCCGATCCAGGCGTCGCTGGAACGCGTACCGGTCAATCTGATCGAGGCCTCCTCCGATCTTGGCAGCACCCCCCAGCAGACATTCCGCCACGTGCTGTTTCCGCTGGCTCTGCCCGGCATCGTTGCCGGATCGATCTTCACCTTTTCGCTGACGCTGGGTGACTACATCATTCCGCAGATCATCGGCTCATCGCGTCTGTTCATCGGCCAGGCCGTCTATGCGCAGCAGGGCACGGCGGGCAACATCCCGCTTGCTGCCGCTTTCACCGTCGTGCCCATCGTCATCATGGGGCTCTATCTCTGGGCCGCCCGCAGAATGGGAGCTTTCGATGCGCTCTGATCGTTCCGCCTCGGCTCCGCTGGCCTTGAAGATTGCCGCCGCCGGCGGGCTGCTCTTCCTGCATCTGCCGATCCTGCTGATTTTCCTCTATGCCTTCACCACGGAAGAAAAGAGTTACCAATTCCCGCCGCCCGGCCTGACACTGCAATGGTTCGCGGTGACCTGGAACCGGCCGGATGTGTGGCAGGCGCTGAGCCTCTCGGTCCGGGTCGCCTCGATCGCCACGGCCATCGCATTGCTGCTTGGCACGCTCTGCGCCGCCGCTGTCAGCCAGACCCGGTTCTTCGGGCGCGAGACGATTTCACTGCTGGTCATCCTGCCGATTGCCCTGCCCGGCATCATCACCGGCATTGCTCTGCGGTCAGCCTTCAGCATGGCGGACATTCCCTTCTCGATCTGGACCATCGTGCTTGGTCACGCCACGTTCTGCGTCGTGGTTGTCTATAACAATGCGGTCGCCCGCTTCCGCCGTGTTTCGGGTTCACTGGTCGAAGCGTCGATGGATCTCGGGGCCAACGGCTTCCAGACATTTCGGTATGTCATCCTGCCGAATATCAGCACGGCGCTGCTGGCAGGCGGCATGCTCGCCTTTGCCCTGTCCTTCGACGAAGTCATCGTCACCACATTCACCGGCGGCCAGCAATCCACCCTGCCGATCTGGATGCTGCAGGAACTCATCCGCCCGCGCCAGCGGCCCGTCACCAACGTGGTCGCGATGGTCGTGGTGCTGGTGACATTCCTGCCGATCCTTGCCGCCTATTACCTTACACGCGACGGCGATCAGATCGCTGGTTCCGGCAAATAATGCAAAGACTATGGGAGAACGACACATGGATACGCAACTGCTGATCGGGTCGACATTCGTCGCCGGAACCGAGGCCGAGGAACATATCCTCAATCCGAAGACCGGCACGACAATCATTGATCTTGCCGAAGCCTCCCACAGTCAGATCGATGCAGCCGTCGACGCGGCCGAACGGGCCTTTGCGACGTGGTCGCTGACGACGCCTGCCGAGCGCTCCGGTTATCTCCTGCGGATTGCCGATGCCATTGAAAAACAGGCGGATGATTTCGCCACGCTTGAAGCGCTCAACTGCGGCAAGCCGATCAATGCCGTGCGCAATGACGAACTTCCCGCCATCATCGATTGCTGGCGGTTCTTTGCCGGAGCCATCCGTTCCATGCATACGCCCGTCGCGGGCGAATATCTGCCCGGCCACACCTCAATGGTTCGCCGCGATGCCGTCGGCATTGTCGGATCGATTGCGCCGTGGAATTACCCGCTGATGATGATGGCGTGGAAACTTGCGCCTGCCATTGCAGGTGGCAATACGGTGGTGTTCAAGCCGTCCGAACAAACACCGCTGACAGCGCTGAAAATGGCGCGGCTTCTGGCGGATATTCTCCCCGAAGGAGTGGTCAACGTCATTCTTGGCCGCGGCGACACGGTCGGCAACGCGCTGATCAACCACCCCAAGATTGGCATGGTGTCCATCACCGGCGATATCGCCACGGGCAAGAAGGTGCTGCAGGCCGCCGCCAAGACGGTCAAGCGGACTCATCTGGAACTGGGCGGCAAGGCGCCTGTCATCGTCTATGACGATGCGGACCTTGACGCGGTGGTCAACGGTATCCGTACCTTCGGTTATTACAATGCCGGCCAGGATTGTACGGCCGCCTGCCGCATCTATGCGCAGGATGGCATCTACGAGAAACTGGTGGCTGACCTCACCTCGGCCGTTTCCACCATCCGCTTCAACGACGCCGACGATACGGTCAACGAGATCGGGCCACTTATCTCCAGCCGCCAGCGCGACCGCGTGGCGAGTTTTGTCGAGCGCGCAACGGAACAGAAGCACATCGAGATCACCACGGGCGGCCATGCGGGCAGCACCAATGGCTTCTTCTTCCAGCCCACAGTCGTTGCCGGTGCGACACAGGAAGACGAGATTGTCCGGCGCGAGGTGTTCGGCCCGGTGGTTTCCGTGACGCGTTTCCGTGCCGATGATGAGGCGGTAAGATGGGCCAATGACAGCGATTACGGCCTCGCCTCTTCGGTCTGGACGAAAGATATTTCCAAGGCGATGAGAACCGCATCCCGGCTGCAATATGGCTGCACCTGGATCAACACCCACTTCATGCTGACCAACGAAATGCCGCATGGCGGCGTGAAGCAGTCAGGCTATGGCAAGGACATGTCGATCTACGCGCTGGAGGATTATACGGCCGTTCGCCATATCATGATCAACCACGGCTGAAGGCCCGTTTCCTGCAGCGTGACGGCATCAAAGGAATAAAATATCCATAAAACATTGAAATCGGGAATTTATTATTCTAGCCTGATTCTACTGACCTGACTTATCCATACGGTAGAATGAACATCCATCTCGAAGTCACAGAAGCCCCCTCGCCAACCGATCTCAAATTCCTGGGAGATCAGCTGACGGCATTCAATGATGGCGATGTCGGGCCGAGCCAAAGAGTGGCCCTTGCGGTCTTTGTGCGCGATGAAGCGGATAGGGTTGTCGGTGGAATATCGGGCTACACCGCGTGGGGATGGCTCTACATTCAATGGTTGTGGGTGGATGAGAGTTTTCGCGGACGGCACATGGCAGGCAGAATGTTGGATGCCGCAGAACAGGAAGCCGCGGCACGCGGATGCCATGGCGCATATATTGATACGTTCAATCCAAGAGCCGCGAATATCTACCAGAAGCAGGGATACCAGACCTTTGCGACCCTGCCCGATTTTCCGATGGGGCGTGACCGCATCTTCCTGCAGAAACGGCTCTGACTAGTGGTCCGATTCTGACATTCGCATGCTGTGCGTCATGTCAAATGGGATGCGAATGTCAAATTCGTTCCACTAGCCTGCAATGCGTCCGCCGCGCGTGGGCTCGCGAACGCCTGTCGTGGTCGGGAAACTGATCGGCAGGTCCCTGAGAACACGCACCGCAAGAAAACCAAAGCATTCCGCCTCGACCGCGTCGCCGCGCAAACCCAAGGTTTCGGCGGACAGGACCTCGACGCCGGCGCGATCCGAAAGCATGGCCATGATCGCCGGATTGCGGCGGCCGCCTCCGCAAACCACCAGCCTGCTGGGCCGCTGCGGCAAAAGATCAAGCGCTTTCCCGACGGCAGATGCGGTAAATGCCGACAGGAGCGCAGCCCCATCCCATGCATTGAGGCCATCGGCCATTTCCGCGCCAAAATCGAAGCGGTCCAATGATTTTGGATAAGATGCTGCCAGATAAGGATGCTGCAGGAGCTTGGAGAGGCGTTCTTCATCAACCGTTCCGACCAAAGCCAGGGCGCCGTCCCGATCCATTTCGCCCAGCCCTTTCGACTTGACGAAATCGTTGAGTGGCGCGTTGGCAGGCCCGGTATCGAACGCGACAAAGCCACCATCGCCATCCCACCAGGTAATGTTCGCAACACCGCCCAGGTTCAGCATGGCGGTGTCCTTTCCCACTCCGGCAGCCTGCAGCAGTGCAGCATGATACGCGGCCGACAAAGGAGCACCCTGCCCGCCCATGCGCATATCAGCCGAGCGGAAATCATAGGCGACCTTCGTTCCAAGAATGGCGCTCATCAGTTCGCCATCGCCGAGCTGGCGGGTCGCGCCAAGACGGCCACCCTGGGGTGCGCGGTGCAGGACAGTCTGGCCGTGAAAACCGACGATGCCGATGTCGGCCATTGTCAGGCCGGCACCGTTGACCAGGTCCTGGACTGCCGCGGATTGCGCGCGCGTCAGTGCCTCTTCGGCTTGCCGGAAGATCACCGGTTCGGGACCGTTGAAATTCCAGACACGGGCCTGGTTCAACGTCTCCTCCAACAGGCTTCGAACGGATGCGTCGTAGGGGGTCAGCGCGTAAGCGCCGAACGCCTCTATGCGTTCGCCGTCTGTTTTGATCAGGGCAACGTCAATGTTGCCGTCAAGTACGGTACCGGTCATCAGGCCAACGGCCCACATTGGTTCCATGGTTGAATTCCTACTGTCCGTTGACGAGATTGCCGACTTCCTGCCGAAGCAACGTTATTCCGCTGTCGAAATGGCGTGTCGGATGAATGCGATTGGTGAGCAGTGTCCAGGCCCTGCCTTTGTCGAAATCAATCCACAGGCCAGTACCTGTAAAGCCCGTGTGACCGATCGTGTTCGCAGAACACAATGCACCACCTGACCAGTCCTCATAGGGCCGCTCCCACCCATGGGTGCGTTTGGCGGACAGAGGTTTCTTCATGAGCGCAATCGCATGCTCGGACGCTCCGGTTCCATCCAGCAGACCTTGCGCGAAATCCAGAACGGAATGGGCCGTTCCGAACAGCCCGGCATGACCGGCTCCCTGCAAGGCGGCGCAGTTGTCGTCATGCACCTCGCCCGACAGCATCCGGTGACGCCAGGTGCAGTCCTCGGTGGCCGCCGCAGCATCAGATGCAGCAGAGAACGCAAAGCCTGCTCCTGGGTCCATGTCACGGATGGAGCACCTGGATAGGCGCTCCAGCACAAAACCCAGAAGAATGAAATTGATATCGGAATAGACCGGTTCCCCGGCCTGCCATTCACGCTGCAGGATGAAGCTGCGCAGCAAATCCGGATCGCGGCCATAGGTGTATATCGGGGCAACGGCCGGCAAGGGCGTCTGATGGCCGAGACATTGCCTAAAGGTGATTTTCCGCTCCCAGGCGTTTGCGTCATATTGGCGTAGATCCGGCAGCACGGAGATGAGCGGTGCGTCGAGATCAATGATGCCCGCTTCCGCCAAAGCAAGGATGCGCGGTGTCGTAAAGATGACCTTGGTCAGCGATGCAAGGTCGAACCACGTGTCGATCAGCATCGGCCTGATATTCGGAATGAGTTGAGCTGAGCCAATCGCCTGGATGATCCGGCGCTGATCCCGATCAACAATGCCGAACACGCCCCCGGGAATGCGGTTGGTTGCTATGGCACTGGCAAGTGGTGCAAAAGCGCGATTGAACAACCGGGAAAGCGCGGCATTGGCGAACTGTTCCGAACGATCAGATGCACTCATGATCTATCCCGCCGCTTGCGAATATGGTGGAGCTTCGGTACGTGCCTTGTGATCGGCACCAAAATGGGTCCAGTCGGCCGGGGCGGGTTCAAAACCCGGCTGGCGCACCAGGGACGGAACCTGCCGCGTATCCAGTTCAAAGTGCTCCTTGCGGCGGCTAACCGTCGGAACGGCGGCAATGAGCCTTTGCGTATAGGAATGCTGCGGATTTGCCAGCACTGCTGCAGCACGACCGATTTCAACAATCTGTCCGGCATACATGACGGCAATCCTGTGGGCGATCCGCTCGACAACGGCCATGTCATGCGAGATGAACAGATAAGCCAGATTGAATTCCCGTTGCAGGTCGACAAGCAAATCCAATACCTTGGCCTGCACGGACACATCCAAGGCCGAAACCGCTTCATCCAGAACCACAACGGAAGGGTTCAGCATCAGCGCCCGGGCAATGCACAAGCGCTGGCGTTGACCGCCGGAGAATTCATGCGGATAGCGGTCAAGGCTGTTGGACGGCAGGCCAACGCGCTCGATCAGCATGGACATTCTCTCGCGCGTCTGGACATCGAGCCGCCCGCCTGCAGCAATCACCGGCTCCGCAAGAATGCTCGCAATGGAGAGCCGCGGATTGAGCGAAGCATAGGGGTTCTGGAAAACCATCTGCACCGGCCGCTGGCTTTGCCGCGCGGAGGCTTCCTGCCTGACGGCAGAAAAGGTGCCCCGCGTGGATTTTGTCAGACCCAGAATGGCGCGCGCCGTTGTCGATTTCCCCGAGCCGCTTTCACCGACAATCGCCAGTGTTTCCCCTGGCATCAGGTCAAAATCCACGCCCTCCACCGCGTGAACCGCACCGGCGGGGCGGCGAAAAATGCCTGTCGTAACCGGAAACCGCACCGTAAGCCCGTCAACCCTGAGAGCCGGATCGACCGATGCCTCGCTGTTGCGTTTGCCGTCGGTACGCGCTGCCTGCCCGCTGGCGAAGTGCAGGACGGCATGCAAGAGATGTTGCGTATAGGGGTGTTGCGGGTGATCGAGTATCTGGTTCAACTCCCCTTGTTCCACCGCCTGCCCGTTCTGCATCACCATGACCCTGTCGGCAATTCCCGCGACCAAGCCGATATCATGCGTGATGAAAATCATCGACATCCCGGTTTCCCGCTTCAATTCTGCGAGAAGCGCCATGATCTGTGCCTGCACGGTGACGTCCAATGCCGTGGTGGGCTCATCGGCAATCAGCAGACGGGAGTTGCACGCCAAAGCCGTTGCTATCATGACGCGCTGGAGCATACCGCCCGATAGCTGGTTCGGATAATAGTTCAAGCGCCGTAGAGCGTCGGGAATCCGCACGCGATCGAGCGTGTCCTTGGCAGCCGCACGCGCCTGCTTTCCGGTCAGACCCCGATGGAGCCGAAAGGATTCTTCAATCTGCGTGCCAATGGAAAGTACGGGATTGAGCGATGTCATCGGCTCCTGAAAAATCATGCCGATTTCAGCGCCTCGCACTTTTGTCAGTTGCGGTTCCGTCGTGGCCGTCAGGTCCAGAATGCTGCTATCGGCCCGTTTCAGCTTTATGGAACCGGAGACGATGCGGCCTCCGCCAAAATCAACGAGCCGATTGATCGAGAGCGCCGTGACGGATTTTCCGGAGCCGCTTTCACCGACGATCGCCAGCGTTTCACCCGCCGCCAGATCAAAGCTTATGCCGCGCACAACCTGATTAACCTCGGGGTCGTGGCCGAAGCCGACGCGCAGATCACGGACAGAGAGCAGCGGGCTCATGGGTTTGACCTCCGCATTCTCGGATCAAGGATATCGCGCAACGCATCGCCGAGCAGGTTGAAACCCAGGATGCTCACCATGATTGCAAGGCCAGGGAAGACCAGCAGCCATGGGGCGGTTTCCATCAGATTGCGGCTGTCGCTCAACATCAGACCGAGCGAAGATGCGGGCGGCTGTGTGCCAAGCCCAAGGAAACTGAGGCCCGCTTCCGTCAGGAGAGCCCATGCCAGCGCCAGGGTGATCTGAACCGTCAGCGGCGCCACCAGATTGAGCAGGAGATGCCGCGTCAGGATATATGTGCGGCTGCTGCCGAACGTGCGCGCCGCGTCAACGAAATCGCGTGCCTTCAGTGACAGCGCCGGCCCGCGCACGACACGGGTGAATATGGGCGTGTAGACAATCCCGATCGCCACGACGCTGGTCCAGGTTCCCGGCCCGACAATTGCCACGACCAAAAGGGCGAGAAGAATGGCTGGAAATGCCAGCAGCACATCCATCAGGCGCATGATAATGCCATCCAGCCGATGGCCGAACCATGCCGCGGCCAGGCCAAGGACAGTTCCCGCAAGCGATGCAAAGGCAACCGACAGGAAGGCGACGGTAAAGGACTGCCCTACTCCGCGCATGAGACGGCTGGTGACATCGCGGCCGAACAGGTCGGTGCCCATCCAATAGGTGATGGTGGGAGAGTGCAGACGGTCCAAGCGGTTCTGCATCAACGGGTCATGCGGTGTGAAACCCATAAGGCCGAGCAAGGCGATCACGAGGTAGAGCAGGACGATGGCCCCGCCAATTCTGCCACTTGTATGTCCAAAAATCGCGCGGAGGATGCGCATCAGCGTTCTCCCAAACGAATGCGGGGATCAAGCGCCGAATAAGCGAGGTCGACCAGAAGATTGACGACCATGAAGTTGAAGGCAATGAACAGCACGCTTCCCTGTAACAAGGCATAATCCCGCTGCAATATCGCATCGAGAACCACGCGTCCCAATCCCGGCAGCGCATAGATCTTCTCGACGAGAACGGCACCGCCCAGCAGATAACCGAATTCCATACCGCTGAGAGTGACGACCGGGATGAGTGCATTCGGCAGCGCATGCCGCCAGATGACACTGCGCGCCGACGCCCCTTTGCTGCGTGCGGTCCTGACGTAATCATCGCTCAGGACATCGAGCATGGCCGAACGGGATATGCGGGTGACGGAAGCGGCAAATGCCAATCCAAGCGTGATGGCCGGAAAGATCAATTGGCTAAGGTTACGCAGCGGGTCCTTCCAGAAGGGCGAAAACTCTCCCATAGTCGGCAGCGCACCGAAGCCGACGGACAGCATGTAGATAATCAGGAGGCCGACAACGAAGCTCGGTGTTGACTGGCCGACCATGGCAAAGATGCGCACCATCAGGTCGGATGGCCTGCCATTATGGGTTGCGGCGAACACCCCTGCCGGAAGACCGATGGCAAGCGCGATGATCATGGAAAGAAAGGCCAATTCCAAAGTCAGGGGAAAGCGATCAAATATTACGTCGAGCACCGGTTTTCCGTAGGCGACCGAGATACCCAGATCGCCACGGAAAAGCCCGAGCAGCCAGTGCCAGTATTGAACGAGCCAATTCTGGTCGAGGCCGAAATAGGCCGTCAACGCCACGCGTTGTTGCGGCGTCAACAGCCCGGCCTCTGTCCCCAGCATCGCCGTGATGGCATCGCCGGGAACGAGACGGATTGCAACGAACACAAGTATTGAGACGCCGATCAAAACCAGCGGAAACGTCACCAGACGCCGTGTAACATAACCCATCCAGAAACGTCTCCGGGTAAGAAGTGATCGGCAATCCCAGTCCAGCTATTGCTGGACGGTCACCTTGCTGAGACCGAAAAGCGAACCGATGGGCGTTGCGGTGAAGCCCTGGACACTCTTTTGCTGTGCCGTATAGCTGTAGGAGGTATAGAGCCAGATCCAGGGAGACATCTCTGCGAGATGTTTTTCGAAATCACTGAAAATGACCTTGCGCGCTGCAGGATCGGTCTCGGCGCGGCCCTTCTGCATGAGGCTGTCCAGGGTATCGTCAATGTAATTCGCAACCTTTTGCAGGTTTCCGGTCTTGGTCCAGTACCGGCTGTACATCGAATAGGGATCCGCGCTGCCGCCATTCAGGGCGACAGCCATGTCGAAATCGCCTTTCAGCCATGTATCGACATAGACGTTCAGTTCCATGACCTTGATATCGAGTTTGACGCCGATTTCGGCCAGTTGGGATTGGATGACCTGAGCCTCTGCGGCGGCTGTTGGCGGTTCGCCGGTTGCCGCGATGACCGTGGCCGAGAAACCCTTCGCATATCCCGCATCGGCCATGAGTTTCTTGGCCTTTTCGACATCCCGCTTGTAACAGAACAGGCTGTTGGGATCGGTTGCAAAGGATGGTGTCGTTATCGGGCCTGTCACCTTGCCTTCTCCCAGGGAAGCCGTATCGAGAACCTCCTTCCGATCGATGGCGCAGGAAATAGCCTGCCGTACCGCAAGCTCGGTCATTGGCTTGCGCGACGGATTAAGCTGCAGCACGTGATAGGCAAGCACAGGCGCACGGTTCAGGATCAGTCGCTCTTCCCGTGGAATAAGTGTTGCAATCAGAGGGTCGTTCAGCAACGCAAAATCGACCTGGCCGGTGCGCATGGCCGCCAGGATCGCAGTTTCGTCGGGAAGAACACTGATATTGATGCCCTCGACACCTGTTGCACCTCCGGCCCACGCCTTGTTGGCAACCAGTATCTCGCGGGAATTCGGATCCCACTTCTCAAGCTTGAAAGGCCCCGAGCCTACAGGCGTTGTGCTGATCGCTCCTTTTTCAATTTCACGCGCGGAAATGATCGCCGCGTTCAGATTTGTCATCGCCGTCAGAAGCGGCACATCCGGCTGGGACAGATGAAAAACTACCGTGTGAGGGTCAACGGCTTCGATATTGGCAATCGACAGGAAGTTGGCCCGCGCCACCGCACCGGTCGCCTCGTTGAGTATACGCTCAAATGACGCCTTCACATCCGCTGAGGTGACCGGGTCCCCATTCTGGAATTTTGCATTCGGGTTGAGTTTGAAGGTCAATTCCGTACCATTGGACGAAAACTGCCAGGAATCGGCAACAGCCGGAACAATCTGCAGATTGGCATCCAGACGCACGAGCGGCTCATAAATGAGCTCAAGCAGCCTTATGGAAGAGAATGCGGTCTGCTTGTGCGGATCGAGACCCGTCGCGTCCTGCGACCAGGCCATGCGCAGCGTTGCCGCACTTGCTGGCGAACCCACCATCACCACGCCAAGGGCTGCAGCTATTGCAAGACAAGAAACCAGTTTCGCTGTTGAACGCCTTTTCATTTTTCTTTTTCCCTCTGGAGCTATTTTGAGCGGCCTTGTGGACGCTTGATTCGTTTTACTTCCTGCTAAACCGGCATGGTCTTACAACGGCTTTGCATTTATCGCCTTTCGCAGAAAACCTCCTGCATCTTTTAGCGCCACCCGCGCTTTTTCCACGTCCATTCCCGTTTTGACCATCAATATCGCCAGCTTCACATCATTGCTTGTCTGATCGAGAGCTTGGCGCGCCTGCTCAGTGGTACAACCGGTTGCCTGCATGACAATACGCGACGCCCTGGCCACGAGTTTTTTGTTGCTCGCGTGCACGTCCACCATGAGATTCTGATAGCTCTTACCGATCCGTATCATACTGGCCGTCGTCAGCATGTTGAGAATGAGCTTTTGTGCTGTGCCCGATTTCAACCGGGTTGACCCGGTAAGAACCTCCGGACCGACAACGGGAGAAATCGCGATATCGGCAATTCCGGCAATGATTGAATCCGGGTTGCAGGACAAGGCAATGGTCGAAGCCCCCACCTGTTTGGCGTAATTCAGCCCGCCGATCACGTAGGGCGTGCGTCCGCTGACTGCGATACCCACAACCACATCCTGTGCCGTCAGTCCAATGTCCCGCAGCGCTTGTTCCCCCTTGTGCGGATCGTCCTCAGCGCCTTCTATGGCCCTGACCATCGCCTCGGGACCGCCCGCAATCAGCCCTACCACCACGCCTTCGGGTACGCCGAAGGTTGGCGGACATTCCGAAGCATCCAGAACCCCCAAACGGCCGCTGGTTCCCGCTCCCATATAGATCAGCCTCCCCCCGGCTTGGAACGCAGTGACGACCCGGTCAACCGCCGTAGAGATGTGTGGAATAACCTTCTCGACAGCCGATGGCACGCCTTTGTCTTCATCATTGATCTTCTGCAAAATATCGGCAGTCGGCAGAAGATCGATCTGCATGGTCTGCGGATTTCTGCCCTCGGAGACCAGTTTTTCCAACTCGGATATCAACGCTTGCTCAGTCATCGGCCAACTTTCGGGAGAACTGCTTCTAATGAAAATGCGATACCGGCGAAAAGCGATGAGATCGCATCTCACCGGGGTCGTCCGCGCATTGCATGAATTGTCTATTCCGCATCCGGAATGCGGCCGCTCGCTCCCTGCTGCAACAGTTCTCATTCTTTTTATGTTAACTTTTTATGATTTATTATTCCTTATGTCAATATAAATTTGGAATTATATATTCCTAACCAGATGCATTTATCCCTCGGCTGAAACTGGCAGTTCACTTGCCCTCCGCAAACGGACGGCCGTGATTGAGCGCCGCTTACCGACAATGATGATGGGCAGTCGTTATCTGAAGTCTCAGCACGATTTTCTCGCCAGAATGATCGCACCTGAAACCGCATCACCGTCGGCTGGTTTCAGGCAGCGGCGAATGTCGGGAGCCAGCCAAGGCTCCAGCGGCGTCGACAGCCCTCCAAGAAGCGTGACGCGGGGCGCACCTTTTTCGATCAGCGCGCGGACGATGGAGTCAATCTGTTCGGCCGCTCCCTGAACCAGACGCCGCCCAACCATGTCACCCTGATCAGCATGGCGCATCACCATGGGCGCAAGGACGGCATAATCGGTCGCTGTCGCCCGATCCATCCACGCAACCACCTCCACAGGGTCGTTCTGGAACCGCTGCATCACTTCGCCCAGCAATGCACTCTGTTCGTGGCGGCCATCGAAAGCCCGCAACGCGAGTTGAACGGCCTTCAATCCGAGATCCGCGCCACTGCCTTCATCAGATATTGGAAAGCCATAACCGCCAACCCGCAGATCGCGCCCTTCGGCAAAACCGAGGCCGATGGAACCCGTTCCGGCAATGACGATCGCGCCATCCGCGCCGGAGTGAGCTCCCAGACAGGCAGCAACGCCATCGCTCGTGAAAGCGATGCTGGCAAAAGGATGAGGGATAGCCCGAAGCGCCTCAAGCGCGCCCTTCCGGCCGATGCCGGCAAGACCGATACCGGCATGTATGCGCGCGGTTTCCCGCTCCGTGAAACCGGCTTCCGCTATTGCCGAGGTAAAGGCACTGGAAACGGAAGCCCAGGCCGCGTCCACGCCAAGACGGGTTGTCGCAGGTCCGGAGAGCCCTTGGCCGAGGACCGCACCAAAGCCGTCTTCAATGCGGGCGCGGCAGCCCGTGCCGCCACCATCGACGCCAAGAAAAAACGGCTTCTCATGCATGGCGTCGCTCATGAGCTGATCCGCTCGATATCCGCGCCGCAGAGCCGAAGCTTGCGATCCAGTTGCTCATAGCCGCGATCAAGGTGATACACCCGGTTGATGATCGTCTCACCTTCGCAAACGAGCCCCGCCAGAACGAGCGAGACGGAAGCCCGCAAATCCGTCGCCATGACCTGCGCACCATGCAGCGGTTCCCCGCCGCGCACCAGCGCGGTGGTTCCCTGCAGCGTTATGTTCGCCCCCAGACGCATGAGCTCCGGGACGTGCATGAAGCGGTTTTCGAATATGGTTTCGCGCAGCAGCGATGCGCCCTGGCTCTGGCACGTCAATGCCATGAACTGGGCCTGGAGATCCGTGGGGAACCCCGGATAGGGCTCCGTGGTGATGTCCACGGCCTTCAGCGGCCCCTCCCGAGACACAATCAGGCCCCGGTCGCTGGGCCAGACGCTGACACCTGCCGCTTCAAGCGCCTGCACGACGGAAGCCAGATGCTCCAGACGGGCATGGGTCAGCTCGAGCTGGCCGCCGGTGATGGCCGCAGCGATTGCATAGGTGCCGGCCTCTATCCGGTCAGGGATTATAGCATGCCGGGCGGAGCGCCACGTCGTATCGCCTTCCACAAGGATGCGATGCGTCCCGGCCCCTTCAATGCGGGCTCCCATCGCATTGAGGCAGGCAGCGAGGTCAACCACTTCCGGTTCGCGTGCAGCATTGAGGATTTCCGTTTCACCTTTTGCTGTCGTGGCCGCCATCATGGCCGTTTCGGTCGCCCCCACAGAGGGAGAGCTGAGAACAATACGGGTTCCCCGCAGCGAACCTTGCGCAGATGCAACGATGACGCCGTTCTCGATGGCAATATCGGCCCCAAGCGCGGCAAGTGCACTGACATGCATGTTGACGGGCCGGGCACCAATTGCACACCCGCCCGGCAGCGAAACCCTGGCATGCCCGAAGCGCGCGAGCAGCGGCCCAAGAACCAGTATGGTCGCACGCATTCGCCTGACAGTGTCATAGGATGTTTCCTTCGACACAACGGCGCTTGTATCGATGGTTGCCGCATGCGGCGACCGGTCAATGCGCGCGCCGTGGAGCTGCACCACGCCCAGCATGTTCTCGACATCGTTGACAGCCGGCAGATTGGTCAGTTCCAGCGGATAGGGACTCAGCAGCGCAGCGGCGATTTGCGGGAGTGCCGCATTTTTCGCGCCGGAAATCGTCACCGCGCCTTCCAGCCTGTTTCCCCCGATGATCCGTAATCTATCCATGATAACCACTGCCTGATCTGAGGAGCATGAAAACAGGGTGGGTTTCGTTCGACACCCTCTTCACCCGCAGGCTGCGTCCGGTATAGACGGTGCAACCATCATGGCGATGCACAAAAACTAATTGATCATTCCACGGTGTCAATTGATTTAGGAATATATTATTCTACGTCAGATTGTTTTGGGCGTGGTGCTTTTATCGGGAACGCTTCTGACGCCATTGCGAGGAGTAGCCAGTGCTTTGAATTGACGGTAGGTATGTCATTTCGGCGAGCTTGAAGGCTCCGATTATTCCATAGGTCCGCGCTTTGGCGCGAGCAGCCTGAACTGCCAACGCGCAAAGGAACGCATGTCTATACTGCAGAAAATCAATGCACAGTTGGACTCCATGGCGCCTGCCGATCGCCAGATCGGGCAGTTCATCATCGACAATCCGGATCAGATGCTGCGGCTGTCATCGGCTGCTCTGGCCGTGGAGACGGGCCGGAGCCAGTCCAGTGTGGTGAAGTTCAGCCAGAAGCTCGGCTACGCCGGCTATATGGAGCTGAAGCTCGCTGTCAGCGAAGCCAAGGCACAGGAATGGACAGCTCCGGCGGGAATGATCCACGGCACGATCGAAATAGGCGACAGCTATCTCGTGATCCTGCAGAAACTGATCGGCAGCAAACAATTGTCGATGCAGCAGACGGTTGCCGTCAACAATGAAAAAGACATTGGCATCGCTTTGGAAATCCTGCGCAAGGCCCGGCGCATTCATATGGCAGGCGTCGGCGCATCGTCGCTGGTAGCACGGGATTTTGCCTATAAGCTGATGAAGCTTGGGCGCAATGTGCTGCACGACAGTGATAGCCATGTCCAGATGGCCAACGCATCCACGCTTGGAGCTGATGACGTCTTGTTCGCCCTCTCCTATTCGGGCGACAGTATCGAGACGTTGCGCATTGCCGAACTTGCCAGCCAGCGCGGCGCGACCGTCATTGCCGTGACCGGGTTGAAGGACAATCCATTGAGCCGCGTGGCGGACATCCGGCTTTACACCTTTGCCGATGAAGAACGCGTTCGCTCTTCATCCATCACCGCAAGAGATGCGCAACTGACGCTGACCGACCTGTTGTTCATCCTGCTTATTCAGGGGCAACCGGATGCCCATGAATATATTCACAACAGCGAAGTTGCAGTCTCCGTTCTGAAGGCTGAACACCTCTAGAAACCCGGGCCGGCAACCCATACCGGCCGCTACCTTGACGGGTTGATCACGCCAAATTGCCCACCTGCTCCACGTTCGATGCGGGGGACGGCGATTTGATCCGGGGGAAATCATAGCCATTCACCTTGGATGTCTTGTATCCGGCCCCGACCAGCGCTTCGGCAACCTTGACGGCCGCCGTGACGCCGTCAATGACGGGAATACCGGTCGCGGCACTGAGCCGGTCGCACAATAAGGACATGCCCGCACAACCAAGAACGATCGCTTCCGCGCGGTCTTCCAGTTTCGCCTTGCCGATTTCAAGCACGAGAAGACGCTCTGCCTCGACCGGGTCTTCATCCAGTCCCAGCACCGGCAGATTGATGGCGCGCACGTTGCGGCAATGATGGTTCGCGCCGTAAGCGCTGACCAGATCTTCGATGATCGGAATGGATCGGGGCAATGTCGTGATCACCGTGAAGCGCCGGCTGATCGTCATCGCGACCTGTATGGCGGCCTGGCAGATGCCGATCACGGGGCCGCGTGCAATCTCGCGTGCCGCATGCAGGCCGGGATCATCGAAGCAGGCAATGACATAGGCATCCACGCCTTGCGCCTGCCCTTTACGTATTTCGGAAAGCATGGCCGGAACAGCCATGGCCTCGTCGGCCCCGCCCTCGATGCTCACCGGCGTATCCACAGGGTTGACCGCGGTGACGCGCGTTGTCGGATAGGCCACCCGGACGGCACTTTCCAGAACCTGGGAAGTCATGGACGTAGTGGAGTTTGGATTGATGAGAAGAATATGCACGGTCGAGTTCCTTCAGCGCCACTTAATCGCGGCGGGATTTGGTAAAATCGGCAATTGGCGGAGGCGCCAGAACGAACTGTCGATCGGATGTGATGTAATTATCGGCGTGGAGACGGGCGATGGGCTGATAAACGTCCGGATTGACGTAGCGCCCCTCCGCGTCAAGGCAATCGCGGCGCACATGCATGTGGACGACTTCGCCAAGGACAAGCACCCGCTTCGGAAATTCGATCAGGCGCTCGACGCGGCATTCCAGGGCACAGGGAGCCGTGGCAGCATACGTCGCATCGATTTGATTGCATGCGGCTGCCTCAAGACCGGCCATCTCCAGTTCATCGACCTCGCTGTCGAAACCCAGCCCGCAAATGAGCATCTGCTGCGCCATGCTCATATCCACCATGTTGACGGCAAATTCACCCGTACGGCGGATATTGGCGATCGTGTCTTTCTCTTCCCCCGACGGCCGCGGTTGTACACCGAGGATCAGGATCGGCGGATCATGCGAGAACACGTTGAAGAAGCTCATGGGCGCCGCATTGCTGTGGCCGGCGCTTGAACGGGTCGTTACCAGGGCGATCGGCCGCGGGCCGATAAAATTCGTCAGCAGACGATATCGGCTCTCCGGTTCAAGCTCTGTAAAATCAAACTGCATGCCGACTCTCCCGTTTCGCTATATAGTATACAATTATTGGCATTATTGTCTACAATCATGCAGACAAAACGAGTTGACATTTTCCATTTGATCGCGATTGTCTGTCACAATCGGGAGACAGGTACATGACTGAACAAGCAGGGGCTTCAACACAGCAGATTGTTGAACGGGTATGGCTTTCCATTGCCGAGCGCAGGCTTCGGCCCGGCGTGCAACTCAAGGAAGGGCAACTGGCAGCGATCTTCGACGTCAGTCGTGCCCGCATCCGCCAGGCATTGGTCGCACTTGAACGGGATGGGCTCGTCACGATCATCCCGAACCGCGGCGCATTTGTCTGCCAACCTTCGGTGGATGAAGCACGGGATGTCTTCTTTGTCCGCCGTGCGGTCGAACGCTGCATTGTCGAGCGGCTTTGCAAATCAATCTCCAAGGTAAATGTCACGCGGCTGCGAACCCATGTTTCCAAGGAACGAACCGCAAATGCACAGGATAGCACGACCGATATCATCAAGCTGTCAGGCGGCTTCCATCTCTTGCTTGCAGAGGTCGCGAACTCGGACTTTCTTTTCGCCACGATGCGCGATCTGATCGCAAGAAGTTCCCTCATCACTGCGGTCTACCGCAACACCAATCGCTTCAACTGCGGGCCGGACGAACATGCCGAAATTGTGGACGCAATCGCAAATGGCGATCTTTCCAAGGCAACGGGGCTCATGGAACACCACCTTGAACATGTGGAGGCCGAGCTCGATCTGAGCGAAATCCGTGATCTTCCGCACGATTTGCGTTCCGCGCTGGCCTGAACCGCTGACCGTCATTCTGCGGCAGTTGCCATCTTCTCCTCGACCAGATGGCATGCCACGCGCGCGCCGCCCTGGAGAGTACGAACCTCTGGCACTTCAGCCGAGCAGCGTCCAATGGCAACCGGACACCGCGGGTGGAAAGTACAACCGGATGGCGGCTTGAGCGGGCTCGGCACCTCGCCCCCGCCAACGACCCGGTCCCTGTTCGGCTGCTGCACATTGGGGATCGTCTGCAGGAGAAGCCGGGTATAGGGATGCCGCGGATTGGCAAACAGCTCTTCCGTATCCCCCTCTTCGACGATACGCCCGAGATACATGACCGCTATGCGGTCCGACATATGCCTGACAACGCTCATGTCATGGCTGATGAACAGATAGGTAAGACCGAGTTCGTCCTGCAGCTTGCGCATAAGGTTGAGAACCTGCGCCTGAACCGACACATCGAGCGCAGATGTCGGCTCGTCGCATACGAGGAATTCGGGTTCGCTGGCGAGTGCCCGTGCGATTGAAATACGCTGGCGTTGACCGCCCGAAAACTCATGCGGATATTTTTCGCCATCCGAAGCCGATAGCCCGACGGTCTCGAGCAGTTCCTCAACGCGATCAGCGATTTCATTCGACGTTTTGAGCAGCTTCGTCTCGCGTAGCGGCTCGGCAACGATGTTCTTTACACGCCACCGGGGATTGAGCGAGGCATAGGGATCCTGGAAGATCATCTGCACCGAAAGTGGCGCCCCATTGCGTCCCGATGCAAAGCGAAGTTCGCCACTGCTGGGTTTGTGCAACCCGGTTACAAGACGCGCAACCGTTGATTTGCCGCAGCCGCTTTCTCCGACGATGCTGAGGCATCCGCCTGTGGGCACGGTGAAGCTGATGTCATTGACGGCTTGCAGAAGCTGACGTGGCTTGCGCTCGACAACCCGACTCAGCCACGGCGCCGAGACATCGAATGTCTTGACGAGACGTTCGGCGGTAAAAGCCGGCGTTTTTTGTCCGGTCCCGGTCATGCTGTTCCTCCCGCGTTGAGCCAGCAGGCGCTTGCGCCATCGCCCGCCGGCATGAGTTCAGGTTGCTCTCGAATACAGCGAGGCCCGACCGATTTGCAGCGCGGATTGAAAGCACACCCATCCGGAATCGCATCGAGCCGGGGCATGGAACCATCGATCTGATTGAGGCGCTCCACGCGGGCAGCAAGTGCCGGAATGGAAGCCATGAGGCCGCGCGTATAGGGATGCGCCGACGCGTGCAACACCTGATTGACCGAACCAACCTCGATCAACCGGCCCGCATACATGACCGCCACCCTGTCGGCTGCTTCTGCGATGACACCCATATCATGGGTGACCAGCATGACAGCCGTGCGCTTCTCCTTGCAAAGTTTACGCAGCAGCGAAATGATCTGCGCCTGAATGGATACGTCCAGCGCCGTGGTTGGCTCATCGGCGATCACCAGCTTGGGCGAGGCCGCGAGTGCCAGGGCGATGACCACTCTCTGCCGCATCCCGCCCGAGAACTGATGCGGATAATGGTTCACCCGCTCATCCGGGGAAGGAATGCCGACCTCCCCGAGCAATTCGATCGCCCGGGTTTTCGCCTGCGATTTGCTCATGTTGAGATGCTGGCGGATTGTCTCGCTCAGTTGGGCCCCCACCGTGAACAGCGGGTTCAGCGAGGTCAGCGGATCCTGAAAGATCGCACCGATTTTGCGGCCGCGGATTTTTTCCATCTCATAGTCATCAAGCGTATCAATCCGGCGGTTTTCGAGCCAGATTTCGCCGCCGCTGATATGTCCGGGGCGCTCAAGCAGACCTTGAATGGCCAGACCGGTCATCGACTTGCCGGCTCCGGATTCGCCGACCACGCCAAGGATCTCGCCTGCCCGGATGTCGAGACTCACATCCGAAAGCGCGGCCACTGTTCCGTGGCGCCCGGGGAATTCCACCGTGAGATTGCGAACCTCAAGGATGGGCTGATCCATTGTTTCACCCATGTGCGCTGCTCTCTATTGGATAACTCGGAGGGAATATTTCGGCGACCGATGGATGCGCCCAGCTTCGCTCGGGATATTTGGCAATCAGTCCGTCAAACTGTTTCTGTATGCGTTCCCGGGCAGATGTCATATCGATGCCTGCAACCTCACCGAACAGCATGGAAGGACGCCCATCGACAAAGGCCGCCCGTGTCACCTTGCCAGACCCGCCGGTAACAAGCGTCGTGATCGGATCGATCGATGGCGCCATGATCGCATCGTCAAGGCCGAACACCGCAATATCCGCGCGCGCACCCTGCGAAAGATGGCCGAGGTCCGTTCTGCCGAGCGCCCGCGCACCGCCAAGCGTTGCGGCGTCGAAAAGATCAGCGCTTCGCACCCGGTCCGGCACCCCGTCATTGATACGCGATGTGATCAGGCCGATGAGCAGATTCATCAACATGTCGGCCGGTGCCGTGTCGGTACCCATCGCAATATTGATCCCGCGGTTGCGGCATGCGGAAAACGAGTTCAGCGTATTGCCGCCACGGGCAGACACCAGCGGACAATGCACAATTGAAACACCGTTGGCCGCATAAAGGCGAAGATCTTCGTCCGTTGCGTTGGTTGCGTGCGGCGCAATCAGCCGCTCGCTCAAAAGTCCCGATTGCGCGAGCCAGACCGGCGCTGTCGAGCCATGCAGCGCACGGACCGTATCGACCTCCATGGCGCCTTGCGCCATATGCAGGCGAATCTTGCAACCGAGTTCGCGCGCTGCGGCGTCGGTGCGTTGCAGCAATCCAGCCGTGCATGTCTCGACGCGGTCGGGCGCAAGCATCCCCCGCACGAGATCTCCGTGACGCCCGGTCTGCCGTTCGATGAAGCGCACGGCATCTTCCAGACCACGCAGGCCGCGCTGCTCATCGAATACCGGTCGTATCTGGCCCGGGCTTTCAAGGACCATGCCACCCGAACGGTAGGCGGGACTGAGATAGACCCGCAAGCCGAGGTCTCCAGCTGCATCGGCAGCCGCATCGAACTCGGCAACGGTCTCACCCCACTCGCGATAGAACAGCGACGCGATCGGCGCGGCGGTGGTTATGCCGTTCAGCAGAAGCTGACCGAAGGCAAACCGCTTCTGGAAGGCCAGCTCTTCCGGCGTATACATCTCGTAGGGGCCAGCCTCGACATAAGAGCGGGGCCAGACCCGCCCCTTGGCCCAACCCGGATGGTTGTCGATGCCGAGGATCGTCGTGTCGAGATCGGAAAGTGCGTCGAGGTCGATGAAACCCGGACTGATCAGCGATCTCCCGAAATCGACACGGCGTGCCACCTCCCCCGGAAAGTGATGCCCGACGAACAGAATTTCGCCGTTCTCGAACACAACTTCTCCTTTATGGACAAGCCTATGGCCCCCATCACGATGGCCAAGCACCCAATCGGCAGTCAGCAGCGTCCGCCCTTCGGGCCTGCGGCCAAGCGTCAGCGTCTCGAATCCGGCTTTTGTCATGGCATGTCCACAATAGCTTGGCCTTGCCGTGCCGTGACACGTCCGCCCTTGATGACCAGCGGACGCGGGGCAATGTCGACAACCGCATGCGCCAGGGTTTCACCCGTCAAAAGGGTCAGATCGGCCGTACACCCGACTTGCAGACCATAACCCTCGATCTGCATCACGTCAGCGCCGCCCTGCGAAACGATATGCAGAACATGTTCAAGTTCGCGGTCTTTCCGCAGCCCGTTTTTCATACCGATGATCTTGGCACGGTCGAGCATGTCGGGCTGGCCCCACGGCCCCCAGGTATCGCGAATACCATCGCAGCCGCCGCCGACGCGTATGCCGGCTTCCTTCAGTCGCATGACCGACGGAACCGAAGCAGACGGCGCGCCCGTGGTGAGGATCGCCACATCGAGTGCTGCGAGTTCATCCATCAGCTTTCCGGCCCGCAGATAGTCGTTCATCCCGAGTGCGAACGCGTGGCTAATGGCAACTTTACCCTGCATGCCGTTTGCGCGGATACGCTCAAAAATGAGCTCCATGGTGAATGCGCCGAGATCCCCGACCTCGTGCAGATGAATATCGATCGGTCGTTGATGTTTGACGGCAAGCGCAAATATCGTGTCGAGCTGGCCTTTTGGGTCGCGATCTATACCGCAGGGATCGATACCTCCCAGCACCTCACAGCCTTGCCGCAGCGCCTCGTCAAGCAGTTCGGCGGTGCCGGGCATGACCATGACACCGGACTGGGGGAAGGCAACGATTTCGATATCGATGATACCGCGCAATTTCTCGCGCGTTTCCCAAACGCCTTCCACGATGGACAGGCCGTGGGTCGGGTCGATGTCGACATGGCTGCGGATATGGGTTGCACCATGCGCCGCCAGCCCGATCGCATGCCGCATGGACTGCCGGTGCGGATCAATGCCGATCGCGCTGCGGTTCTCGCGCTCAAAATCAATGCGCTCGCGCAGCACGGCCGCCCGGTTGTTCTCGTGCCACGGCATGCCCCATGTCGTCTTGTCGAGGTGGGTGTGGGCATCGATGAGGCCAGGAATGACGATGGAGTTGCCTCCGTCCTCGACCGGCACGCCCGGCTCTGGCGCAAATTGACCGAAACCGGCTATTTTCCCATCCTTGATCAGGACATCACAGCTGTCGCCAGCCATGGGCCGTACATTACGGAGCAATAGATTGGTCATGTGTCATCTACCTCAATTTCGGGTTTAGAGCGTCGCGCAACCAGTCGCCCAGCAGGTTCACCGCAACGACGAGAAGGCAAAGCTGGAGCACGGGAAACAGCACGATCCACCACGAACCGGAAAACAGGAACTGGTTGCCGATGCGGATCAAAGTTCCCAGCGACGGCTGGCTGGGTGGCATGCCTATGCCGAGGAAAGACAGCGTCGCCTCAGTCAAAATCGCCATGCCGAAGTTCAATGTCGCTGCCACAAGGACCGGTGTGAGCGTGTTTGGCAGGATATGGTTGGCCATGATCCGGCGAGCCGGTACCTTGATGAGCCTGGCTGCGTGCACATAGTCCTTGCCGCTCTCCACAATCGTCTGGGCGCGCACCGTGCGCGCATACTGAACCCATGCCGACAGCGCGATAGCAAACACCAGCACGGCCGAAGCCCCCATTTCCCGAAGTTCTGCGGGAAGCATTTGCCGAACGACCGTCGAAACCAGAATAGCGACGAGAATGGTAGGGATCGAAAGCGTGACATCGCCGATGCGCATCAAAAGGTTATCGACAAAGCCGCCGAAATAACCCGCCACGAGGCCGGCACTCATGCCGATCACCAGGGACAAGGCGACTGACGCTATGCCGATGAAAATGGAGATGCGTGTCCCGTAAAGGATGGCCGAGAGCATATCGCGGCCTTGCGTATCGGTTCCAAGCAAGTAGGGCCATTCACCATTTTGCTCCCAAATCGGCGGCAGCTCCGCCTTCCACATGTCAAGCTGTGCTCCGTCATAGGGGTTTTGAGCCGCGATCAGCGGCGCAAACAGGGCCGTCAAGATCAGGATTGCCAGAATGACGGCACCCGCGATTGCGACCTTGCTATGCGTGAATGACCACCAGAGGTCGCTGTTGCGCATGCGCCTGAGTAGCGGCGCGCGTGCAGGCCTTGGCGCTTTCGGTGTCTTCGATACGTCTGTTGTCATCGGACAGGTCCCTGACTCTGGGGCTAGCGTGTGCTGCGCAAACGCGGATCGATGACCGCATAAGCGATATCCACGAGCATATTCAGAACAACGAAAATGAAAGAGATGATGCACAGATAGGCCGCCATCACGGGGATATCGATGAATGTCACAGCCTGGATGAACAGCATGCCCATACCCGGCCACTGGAACACGGTTTCCGTGATGAGTGCGAAAGCGATCAATGAGCCCACATTCATTGCCGTCATCGTGACAACCGGCATGAGGCAGTTTCTCAGCGCGTGGCGGAAATAGATGCGCCAGCGGGGAATACCCCTCGCCCTGGCGAATTTAATATAGTCGGACCGGAGCACTTCCAGCATCTCTGCCCGCACCAGCCGCATGATCAGCGTGATCTGGTAAAGTGACAGCGCGATTGACGGCAGGATGAGGGCGGCCCGTCCAGACGATGTCAGCAACCCGGTCGACCACCAACCAAGTTTGACGACGTCGCCGCGTCCGAATGCCGGCAGCCACCCCATGCTGACCGAGAACACCAGGATCAGCAGGATACCGACGACGAAACTGGGCAACGACACGCCGACAATGGAGAGGAACTGAAGCCCTTCCGTGTACCACTTACCGCGCTTGATCGCCGTAAGAACGCCAAGAGGAATGCCGAACACCAGAGAAATCAGCGTTGCCACCAGCACCAGCTCCAGGGTTGCGGGAAACCGGTCTGCAATCAGCGTCAGGACATCCTGGCCGTTGCGATAGGAGATACCGAAATTGCCCTCAGCCGCATGGATGACAAAGCGAATGTACTGGGTGGGCAGGTTATCGTTGAGACCCAGCCGTTCACGCAGGTTGTCGCGATCGGCCTGCGTCATCTGTTCATTCGCCATAAGCTCAACCGGATCGCCGGCGAGCCGGAAAATCAGGAAGGCGAGCATAGCCACTGCGAGCATCACCAGGATTGCGTTTGCCAAGCGCCTCACAATAAAAACCAGCATCTGTCGCCTCCCTTAATTCTGTCTGCCTTGAACCCGTCAAGGCAGACCGCCACGTCTACTTGGCAAAATGCGTCAACCAGTGACGGGGCTTGTTGTCGGGCAGTTGAACGATATGATCGATCTTGTCCGTCATCACCCAAGCCATGGGCTGCTGGTGCAAGGGAAGCATGATAATCTCATCCTTGACCATCTGCAGGGCCTTGGTCTGCAGCGCCAGACGCTTGTTCCTGTCCATCTCCGTCGAGGCCTGTATGACCAGCTTGTCGATTTCGGGATAGCTCCAGCCGCCCCAATTGAAGACACCGGCATTGTCCGACTTCGTCTCAATCATCTGCAGCAGAATGGAGTAACTGTCGAGCATCGGCTCGTTCGCCCAACCGATCAGATAGACATCAGCCTTGCCATTGGTCCGTTTGGGCGTTTGTGCCGCCACCGGTGCAATGTCAAGCTGCGGCTTGAACCCGGCACGGCTCAGCATGTTGACCATGCCCTGGCAGAGCTCTTCCTCGTTGACATAGGCGTCTGTCGTGCACACGAGCGTGAAAGCGAAATCCTTTGCTCCAGCCTCTGCCAACAGCTTCTTGGACAGTTCCGGATCATAGGAAACCGGCTTGTCGAGCGCCTCGGTATAGCCCGGAATTTCCGGTGCAATAATCGCACCGGCCGTACGCGATTTACCGCGCATGATCCGCTTCTGGATCAGCTGCGGGTCCAGTGCATGGGCGAATGCCTGCCGGACACGCAGATCATTGAACTTATTGTCATCGCCGTTGGTGAGCTTCGGCTTGCGATTGAACCCCATCATGACCGTCCGCAGATCGGTCCGCTCCATGACCTTGAGTTCGGGTTGGGCCGACAGGCGGGGCAGGTCCTGGGAGGGCGCGTTATCCGTAAAATTGATCTCCCCCGACAGGAGAGCTGCAACGCGGGTGGCTGCCGATGTTATCGGGGTGAACTCGATACGGTCTATATTGGTTTCGGACTTGTCCCACCAATTCGGATTCTTGATGAGAACCGTCTTGCTGTCCGGCACCCGGCTTTCAATGGTGAAGGGGCCTGTGCCATTGGCATGGTAGGTCGCATAGCCCTCGAGCTTCGCGCCGACGTCGGTCGGCTTCAACGAATTGTTCTCCGCAAGCCAAGCGGCGTTGAAAATGTGAATGTTGGTCAGATCGTTGAGCAGAAGCGGGTATGGACCCGTCAACTCGATGTCGATCGTGTAGTCATCGACCTTTTTTGCAGATTTGTAGGCGGGCAGATTTCCACGCAAGGGCGAGGTCTTGTCACTCACGCGGGTGAGCGACGCCAAGACGTCATCGGCGGTAAAACCCGCGCCGTTGTGGAATTTCACGCCCTTGCGCAGATGAAACCGCCAGACCGTGTCCGACACCGTCTCCCACGATGTGGCAAGGGCTGGCTCAATCTTCAGCTTGGCGTCGTACCGGACCAGGCCTTCATAGACGTGGTTCAGGAAAGCAAGCGTATAGCTGTCACCGTAGGAATATGGATCGAGCGAGTATATGTCATGGGGCGCGCCCCATTTGAGTGTTGCGGCTTGGCCTGGAAAAATCAGGCTCATTGCCACCGCGGCCGCGAGGCCTAGTTGCTTCAACATTGTGGTTTGCTCCGCTTCTGGACGTTTGCCGCCTCCTTGAACGGAGGTCTTGCCTTGGTTATCAGACAGCGCCAAAGGCGCTGCAGATCAGTCTGTCATGCGTGTCAGCCAATGCCGCGGCTTGTTGTCGGCCCGGATCACGACGTTCTCGATTTTGCTGGTCATGGCCCATGCCATCGGCTGCTGGTGCAGCGGGATCATGATCGCCTGATCCTTCGCAAATTTCAGCGCGGCGGTTTCAATCGCCAGACGCTTGTCGCGATCCTGCTCCGTGGCGGCCTCTTTGACCATCTTGTCGAGTTCGGGATAGGACCAACCGCCATAGTTTGCGACACCATCAGCACCATGACGGGTGGAAAGCACCTGAACTAGGATCGAATAAGCATCGAGCGTAGGCTCGTTGGCCCAGCCCACCATGTATACGTCGGATTTACCGCTCGAGCGCTTTGGTGTCTGCACGGCACGCGGGCCGATATCGAGCGTCGGCTTGAAGCCGGCACGCGTCAGCATGTTGACGACACCAGAGCAAACGTCCTCCTCGTTCACACTTTCATCGCTCATGCAAAGATAGGTAAAGGCAAGATCGCTCTTCCCGGCCTCGGCCAGAAGCTTGCGCGACAATTGCGGATCATAGGTTGCAGGCTTGTCCAGCTCGGCGCTGTAGCCCGGTATCTCCGGCGCAACCAAAGCACCGGCGGGATGCGCCAGTCCGCGCATCACCTTCTTGTTGATCAGGTCCCGGTCAATTGCATGATCGAACGCCTGCCGCACCCGCAGATCGTTGAATGGATTGTCACGCCCGTCCGTCAGCTTTTCCCGGCGATTGAATGCGATGGAAATGGTTCGCAGATCCGAGCGCTTATCGACCTTGATGCCCGGCGTCGATTCAAGCCGGCCGATATCCTGGATAGGCGCCGCATCAACCAGATCGACTTCCCCGGACAACAGAGCGGCGACCCGCGTTGCCGCGGATGTAATCGGTGTAAACTCGATGCGATCGATATTGTGCTTCTTCTCGTCCCACCAGCCGTCGTTCACGACAAGGATTGTCTTGCTGTCTGGAACGCGGCTTTCAAGCTTGAAAGGCCCGGTCCCGTTGGTGTGGTAGGTTGTGTAGCCTTCGACTTGCGCGCCCACGTCGGTGGGCTTTTCGCTCTTGTTGTCGATCAGCCATTGCGCATTGAACATGAAGATGTTCGTCAGATCGTTGAGAAAGAGCGGCGACGGCGCCGAGACTTCAATATCGACCGTATAATTGTCGACCTTTTTCGACCCGACGTAGAGAGGAATGTTGCCCCTGAGCGGCGAGCTCGGATCACTCACACGCTTGAGCGATGCAATGACATCATCAGCATTGAAATCCGCGCCATTATGGAACTTCACGCCCTGGCGGAGCTTGAAACGCCAGTATTTGTTGTCGATCAGCTGCCATTCCGTGGCCAGCGCCGGAACAACCTTGAACTCAGGCGTGTAACGGACCAGGCCTTCATAGATATGATTGAGAAATGCCAGGTTGGATGTCGAGCCGTAGGAATAGGGATCGAGGGAGAATATGTCCCGTTGCCCGGCCCACCGCAGTGTCGCAGCCTCTGCCGCTGTTCCAAACAATAGCAACGATGTCATTGCCACCAAGACGGATTTTCGCAGTCGCGTCATCGGCATTTCCTCCTCGTGTGTGCCCCGTCGTCAGGCTTGCCCGCGACTTTTATTTCCCTCCATAGGCCACAAGGATTTTGCTTTGTCAACGATATTGTCGACAATTTTCTCTATTATTGGCACCAATAAAGTATACAGTTGATGCGCAACCATCACTGAATTCGGCGCAGGTCTTCAACGATGCTGTTGTCGAAATAGCACTTCCCCTTTGCCAGACACCGCAGTATCGCCGCCATATTTTCCCGGCTTTGGACCGAGAAGCGGCTTGTCCATGATTTTCTCATCCATCAGAAAGCGATCGAACAGACGGGAGAAAGCGATATCCGGCTCGCCGCACGGCATGAAAGTTGGCGACAAATTCTCAGGCGGGCGATCAAGCAGCAATGAACCGCGCTTCATGAGATAGCCAGCCATGGCGCCGGTACGGCCGGTAATGACAATTGTTCCGGCGATCATGCGATAGCCGGCATAATCGCCACAACCTTTCACTATCGCGATTGTTCCGCGGCGAAGGCGGTCCCCCGCATAATCTGCGGCCTTCCCGCGGACGATCAACAGGCCGCCCTCCATGCCGGTGATTTCTCCGGCAAGCGGCCCACCGAGATAGTCTCCGGCATTGCCTTTGATCTCGAGCCGCCCATTGATCATGCCCGAACCGGCATGGGTTCCGGCACTCCCGTCCACATACAGCGTGCCGCCGGACAGCCTTCTGCCCGCCTGGTTGCCGACATCCCCCATCACTCGGACTGATCCGGCACTCAACCCTGCCCCCACCTTGTCAAACCGTGAACTGCCGCCCTCGAACACGATATTAGTCACGTCTTTGCCGGTGATCCTGAACACATCGCCAACCAGGGCCGGATTGCGGCTCGTCCCTATGCGCAATTTGGCAATCTGGACATCCGTCAGTCCGGCCAGAGCAGCAGGCGTCAGGCATGATAGATTCAGACGTTCGACCGGTTGGGCCAACAGCGAGAAGGTCAACGCTTTCATGGCAGCAGATCCTTCAGATGATAATGGAATTTGCCAAGCTTGCCGCCGTAGTTGCCAGCGCTTATCCGCAACGCGCCATTCTCCGGCCCAAGATCAATGGCTGCCTTCAACCCCGCGCGCATGGCAGCCGCAACAGCGTCACTGGTTTCCCCATCAATGACGATTTCAAGCACCGCGTTGACCCCGGGTGTCAAGGCGCTGTCAACAACGCCGCGCAATGTCGGTGCAAAGGCGTCATTGGTAGAAGCCATCATCCCCTTGTATTTTCCGCCCACTTTCGAACCGGAACGAACGATGCCGCCGGGAAATGGCATGATCGCCCCCGCTACTTTCTCGATGGCGGCAACCGCGTATTCCGCCGCATTCAAGGCTTTGGCATTATCGGCCGCGAGAAACAGCAGATTGCCACCGCCAACCGCAAGCTTGGTCAGCCCCGTGGTTGCTTCACACAGGAACTCGCCATCCATGACGGGAACACGCCAATAATGCTTTCCGCCAAATTTCTTTGATATCTGCCAGCCGTCGCCGAAATAGCGCAGCGAATTGCCGAGGTCGAGCGGGGCCGTACCTTCGAGACCGGCAAAGCAGGCACTTCCCGGCGAAGTCAGCACACATTGGCCAAGCCTGCTTTTCAATTGCTTCTGCAGATCGTCGGTTCCCATGGCAAAAATCATCACGCGGCATCCCGGCCGCCCGTCCGGCGTCTTGGATGCGGGCAAATCGACATCAATCGCGGCCTCGCAACCGCAGCCAATAACGGAGGTCGCATAGCCCGTCATGGTGATGGCGGCCTGCCGCGCCCATTTCAGGGTCGGCGCAGTGATGATGATCGCCGTCGCACGCATGCCGAAAGCTTCGGCGAAGGTATCGTCAATAAGAACGCCATTGCGGCTCAGCTGTTGCATGGCACCTCGGCAAACGGTTCGTCGCGCTGGATGGCAGAATCCGGAAATGTGAACCAGTCCAGTGACAGTCCATAACGCTCTTCGTGATAGGTCTTCATGCGCTTGATTATCGCCTTGTCGGGCGGCGGATTGAGCCGAAGCGTTTTGCCCCAACGATATCGACTGACCTTGCCATTTTTAACGACCAGATCGCCATTCTTGAAAACCAATGCGGCCTCGCGGAACATTTTGGCGATATCCCTGCCCTTCCGGTATACGGCGATATCGGCAATCGCCCCTGCTCCCAGATGACCGCGATCCTTGAGGCCAAGCAATTTGGCGGGGGCCGCCCTGGTCATGATCGCGATCTCTTCCAGGGTGTATTCGCGACGAACCGACGCGAGCGTCGTCAGTTCAAGCGCGGCAGCATTGAGCTCCGCCGATTTCGTGTCGCGGGCCGCACTGCTCATCAGCAGCTCGAACAATTCCGGATAGGCCGTGAATGGTGCGCCATTGGGATGATCGGTCGTGAAGAACACCCGCCATGGATCGGTGATCAGCAGGAAGAGCTCAAGCCCGATAGCCCATTGCAGCGAACCGAAATAATCCTGTTTGTAGCGATAGGGCACGATTCCGCCACCGCCATTGCCGTCACCATCAAAGATGATTGTCTTTTTCGGACTGGCGTTGCCGATGGCGGAAAACTGCCGCATCACGTCCGAGGAAATTGTCACGGTCTGGCCGAACATGACCTGACCGACATCGATTGTGACATCGGGATTGGCATTGACGGCTTCCGCCAGCCGCGCAGCCTCCGACGAGAACTTCCGCTTGCCTCCTGTGCCATAGCCATAGAATTGCAGATGGGCCAGATGCAGAGGCACGCCCTCCGTTGCCGCGATGGTTGCAGCCGCCGTATCCGCGCTGCCGGCAATGCCGAGATTGTTGGCGTGAACATGCAGCGGATGCGGGATGCCAAGCCGGGTCACCGAGGACTGGAGCGACTTGACGATCTTGCGCGAGCTGACGCCATATTCCGGAACCACGTCATCCAGCGCGAAGGAACGGACATTGTCCTTGAACGCCGCAGCTGCACCGGCATTGATGACTTTGACACCAAGAGCGCGTGTTGAACCGACCACCCACGCCACATAGTCGTCGATCATTGCCGACGATTTGCCGTCACGCAGCAACGACAGGGTAAAATCGTCATTGCCGAGTATCGCCAATGTCGCCCTGTCAATAATCGGAATATCGGCCAGCTCCAGGTGCGTATGCAACGCGGTGTAGGGCGCCATGGCCGGCTCCACCACCGTCGTGAAACCCATTTGCGCATAGAGGCAGCCGGTCTGGAAAGTCGACCAGCCTGCATTCGACAGTGGCGTATTGGCAGGCCTTGGCATGTGTGCCGCGTGATGCTCCGGCAGGAGCAGGCGCGCGGTATTCACATTGCCGCCACCGATATGGGAATGAATATCGATAGCGCCAGCCATGACGATACAACCCGAAACATCGTGGCTTTGATCTGCCGCTTCACCCGTTGGCGCATCGATGATCACCTCATCCCTGATCCAAACGTCACGCTGGCTGGTTTTGCCGTTGACGGGATCGACGACGTCACCGCCTGACAACCGGATCAGCATGCGAATTCCCTTCTTCCAGGCAATGCATCAGCCAATTGGCCTATGACCTTTGAAACACTGGGCAGATGCGACGGTGTGGCGGCCTGTACCGCTCTGAACGTGCCGATCCGGCTCGAATAGGCAACACCATCATGATCCACCCCAGCCTGACCAACGGCAATCGTTACCGCCGCGCCAGCTGTTGGCACTTCGGTCCGACTCAACGAAATCAAGGCGACCTTCCCCCCCCTGGGGGGACTTTGACCGCCACGCCCCGACACCCAGACATGAAGATCCGCTTCCTTCGCATGAATCATGCGCTGGACGTCCCATTGCACCGGGTCATAGCTTGGGAGGCTATTGATAAAACCTGTCCGGAGTGGAAATCCGGTCATCCACAGCGAGGCAAGAGCAGAACCCCATGCATCGTCGTCAGCCGGCAGGAATACACTGCTGGCACGCCCCATTCTGTTCAGGTCGGCGATCAACCCCTGCAACATGACGAGACCCGCAGTTTCAACTGAACTGCCGGAAAACACGAAAACCGGGAATTGCGCGGTCGCCAGGGCCTTTTCAAAAGAATCGATATTGCTCAGCGAGGACAATGCAGGACGGCCCTGCAATCGAGCCCGCAGAACCGCCAGCGTCGTTTCCAGCGAAAGGCCCTCGCCGCGCAGCGGTTTAGCCTTCAACTGCCGCAGAAGTTTGCCATGCAATGAACTTGTTTCATCGCTCGCGATGTGAAACCAGCGACGGCTGTGTTTGTCACCAAGATCGGGTTGCGAGGCCGCCCAGGCCTGCAAAAGGTCGTGGTGCAGGGGCGGGATTTCACCGACCAGAATGATCAGGCTGGAGCGACGGCGCGCTTCTCCCGGCGTCGTGAACATGCCGCCATGATTTGTGAACAATGCAACTTCATTTGCAAGCACCTGACCTTTGGCGTGATCGTAAGCGCCGCCCAACATGGTCGCCAGCGCGATGGTGCTGCGCGTGCCATGCACATCCGTATCGAGAGTGAAAACTGGGCAGCGGCATGATGCCAGAAGCTTCGCAGCATTCCGAATTGCATCCGTCAAAGGTACCGGCTGGCTGCCAATCCATGCAACCGACATATTCCGCAACTTTCTGGTGCCAACCTGAGCTTAGCTATTTTTTTTCGAATGTGAACCCTATGGAGATGCAAAAGTTTACGGGATCAATTGTCGTACTTGATATAGGCAAAGCGCTGGTCAGTTTGCGGCGTCCCTTCAAGCGATCCCGCCTCCTGGCCCGGCTGCCACTGGACAACGCTTTCAATCTTCGCTGCAAGATCGAAGTCCTTGTCGGTAACGCCTTTGGCAGCATGGTTCATCAACAGCACCTCCACCCAGGCATACGATGCCTTAAGATCCGGATGATGCCAGGCCGCCTCCGCCAGATGACCGATGGTATTGATGACCATCAGGGTCGATTTCCAGCCATGCGTCTTGTATTTCCGGCGAATCCAACCGTTCTCATAGCGCCAGTGCGGCAGATCTTTCTCGAGTCTCGCAATAATTTCAGGTTCTGAATACACCTTTTCAGCGGGCCTCGTCCCTTTCGCTTCTTCAACCATTTGACCAATCCTCCACTTCTTTGCTCATGGTGCTTGCGCCTCGCCCGAAAGACGATATCATACTGCAGGGCCCGATTTCTGAGATTGTGTAAATTAAGCAAATGTCGGAATCCGTCACGATCGAAGTCCCGGCCCGTCTTCACCTTGGCTTCCTTGATATACCACGCAACGTACCCGAACCTGGTCAGGACCGGTTCGGCAGTATTGGCTTACCCATTCAGGACATTTCGACCGTTCTGACGATCTCCCGCGCGGCAAAAGCCCATATCGAAGGAGACGAGCGGGAACGCGTTGCGCAACACGTTGCAACCCTTTCCCGTCAGCTTGGGATCACGGCGCACCACAAGGTTGTCGTGCATCGAACCATTCCCCGACATATCGGCCTTGGCTCTGGCACCCAGATTGCCCTTGCCGTTGCAGCGGCGCTGCGCACCCTGCATGCGATACCGCTTGATATCGTGAACGATGCCCATCTGCTGGGACGCGGGACGCGGTCCGGCATCGGCATAGCTGCTTTCGACGCGGGGGGTGTCATTATCGATGCCGGCAAAGCCACCCACGGCGCTGCACCCACCATTATCTCGCGGATTGCATTTCCCGAGGAATGGCGAATCATTCTTGTCTTTGACACGTCAACCCAAGGCATTCACGGCAATGCAGAGGTCGAAGCTTTCAAGGCGTTACCTCCGTTCCCGGTGGCGACATCGGCAGCGATCAGCCGTCTTGTGCTGATGAGCGCCATGCCCGGCCTGATCGAACGGAACCTTGCCTTGTTTGGCCGGGCGATCGCCGGCATCCAGACCGAGATCGGCAATTATTTTGCACCCGCACAGGGTGGAATTTTTACCAGCAAACACGTTGAAACCACCATCACGCAGCTTGCAGAGGCTGGCGCAGTCGGTATTGGCCAGAGTTCATGGGGACCGACGGGCTTCGCCTTCGCCGCGTCACAGGCGGAAGCCGAGCGGATCGTCAATACCATCCACAGCAACCCGCATGGCACGGCCATTCAAATCGTCGCAGGAAGAAATGCCGGGGCCGATATCACGCATGCCGCTCTGAATCTTGCGAGAGCTTGTACCATGGGCGCCGTCATCAAGAAGGAGCGGATACCGTGAGCCGCAAAACGATCCTGCATATGCTAACCCCGCTTCGGCAAATGAGCCCTTTCGACGTCAACATGGCGCTCGACGCAGGTTATGACGCCGTTGTTCCCTACACCGACGTCACTCTTTCGGATGTCGGAAATCTTGTTCAAGACGCCATATTCTCGCGGCCACCGGATGCGGGTGTGGCCACGGGCATTTTCCTTGCTGGCAAGGACGCGCCCGCAGCGCTCGACATGCTGGATGCAGCAAGGAATGCCATGGTTCCGCCCTTCGAAATCTCGGTGTTTGCCGACCCGGCGGGATCATTCACGACCGCCGCCGCCATGGTGGCCAAAGTCGAAAAGGCTCTCGCCAAAATTCACGGCCGCAAGCTGGAAGGAACCAGCGTGGCAGTCTTCGGCGCGACAGGCGTGGTCGGCTATTGCACCGCGGTGATTACAGCCCAACAGGGGGCAAACGTGACGGTCATCGGCCATGACGGCATTGAGCGGGTGAAGGCGATCGCCGCTTCGATCAAGCAAAGGTTCAATCTGACTGTTGAACCAGCCGACGGGTCAACAGAAGCGAAAAAGATGGAGGTCCTGCGAACCGCAGAGGTCGTGCTGGCCGCCGCAAAAGCGGGTGTGCAGGTGATATCGGCCGCACAACTCGGCAAGGCCGGCAAGCTTCTGATCGCTGCCGACGTCAACGCCGTTCCGCCAGCTGGTATCGAGGGACTGAAGGTCAACGCCAATGCCGATCCGCTTGATGCGACAGAAGCTGTCGGCATTGGCCCGCTTTCCATCGGCAATGTCAAATACAAGACTCAAGCCGGTTTGTTCGAACAGATGATCAAGGCGAAGAAGCCGGTTATCTTTGATTTTCGGGACGCATTTGCCCTTGCTCGCGAACTCGCCAAATAATGCGGTTCTGATAGCCGCTGTCTCTGGACGCTCGCTTGCCGCGGCGGCGCGGCGGGCGGGCTTGCGGCCGTTGGTTGCCGACCTCTTCAACGATGCGGACACGCTGGCATTGGCGGAACGCGCCGTGAAACTTTCGGGGAGCCTGCAGAACGGTATCGACCGAAAACATCTTGTTGAAACGCTGCAGAAACTGGCTGGCGATGAGGACCCGGTGGCCGTGATCTACGGCTCCGGTTTCGAGCGCGATCCGCAGATGATAGAGGCGATTTCACAACACTTTGCCGTTGCAGGAAACAGCGCCAGGACGGTTCGTCTCGTCAAGGACCCCATCTCTCTGTCGCAGCTGTGCACCGAGTTTGCCATACCGCATCCCGATATATGTTTCGATACTCCCGACAATCCTCGGGATTGGCTGAGTAAGTTGACCGGTGGTGCAGGCGGTTCACATGTGAGGCCCGCGCATCGCGGAACATCGGGACAAGAATACTATTTTCAGCGGTTTGTCCAAGGCAGGAATCTGTCTGCCCTGTTTCTCGCCAATGGGGACAAGGCGCAAATGATTGGCCTGAGCCGGCAATGGTTTTCTCCGTCGGAAAACAGCCCCTTTCGCTATGGAGGCGCGGTCCGGCTACTCCGCTACAACCCGCGCAGAGCACAGCAGATAGGCGATTGGCTGACGGCTTTGAGCCGACGGACCGGTTTGACCGGATTATGCAGCGCCGATTTCATCGTTGGCGCAGAGGGTCTGCATCTTATCGAAATCAATCCACGACCAGGTGCCACGCTCGATATTTTCGATACGGAAGAAACGCCTCTTCTGCGCCAGCATTTGCATGCGGTCACCGGATCGGATTTCTCGATACCCAGCTACAAAATCTCGGCGGCCTCGGCAATCGCCTATACCGCAAAAGCCATCAGCGCATTTCCGGATGTTGTTTGGCCGACGCTCACCGCAGACCACCAAACAGCAGGCACCTCCCTTCAAGCCGGTGATCCTGTTTGTACCGTTTTCGCCACGGCTCCCTCTGCCTCCGCAGCGATGAAAGCCGTGAAGGGCCGCGTCAAACAACTCGCGGTTAATTGGAGGGAGGAGTTTTCATGAGAGACGGTCACGCCTATCTCAACAGAAGCGCTCAACATCTGGCAGATAAGATGATCGAGCAAGCGGGACGGCTTGGCATCAATCACAGTCGTGGCAACCTTGGCGAACATGTGATTGACGCAGGGGCAAGTTGTCCGGGCGGCGTCGAAGCCGGACTGCGGATTGTCGAAATCTGCATGGGCGGCCTTGGCGTGGTTTCGGCAACACTCGATACAGGCAAATGGCCCTACAGCGTGAATGTCAGATCTTCACAACCGGTTTTGGCCTGCCTTGCCAGCCAGTATGCCGGCTGGAACCTCTCGCATGAGAAATACTTCGCCATGGGATCGGGGCCAGCCCGGACACTGGCGCGGGTCGAGCCACTCTTTGATGAAATTGCCTATCGTGAACCTGAGGCAAAATCGTCGGTCATCGTCCTTGAAACAACGACGCCGCCGCCTGTGGCCATTGTTGAGAAAGTGTCCAAGGCAACAGGATTTGCACCTGAGAACCTGACATTCATCTATGCACCGACGCAAAGTCTGACGGGTGCGGTACAGATTGTCGGGCGTGTTCTTGAAGTCGCAATGCACAAGGCACACGATCTGAAATTTCCGCTGGGTGACATCGTGGACGGCGCGGGCCGCGCGCCCATCCCTGCTCCGCATCCGGACTTTCTGAAGGCGATGGGCAGAACCAACGACGCGATCATCTATGGCGGCACCGTCCAGCTTTTCGTGCGCGGCACCTCAAAAGCCGCACGCACACTCGCGGAACAGCTTCCCAGCCATACATCACGCGACCACGGCCAGCCTTTCGCCGACATATTCAAGAAATTCAAAGGCGATTTCTACGCGATCGATCCGCATCTGTTCAGCCCCGCCGAGGTCATTGTTACCGCGATTGAAACCGGCGATACTTTCCGCAGCGGTGGAATCCATGAAGCAATGCTCAAACAATCCCTGGACTGACGGACACAATGACAGAAACAATACTGATCCTTTCCGACCGGCCCGACGGTCAGGTGAAACAACTGCGCACCGCACTGCGATCGCATGGATTCAATGTCCAGACATTGCCGCTGGCAGATATCGGTTTTGATACCCGGTACCCCTCCGGCATTGCCGTCCCGCGCATGAACGGCGCCTTACCCGCTGCCGTCATCGTACGGTCGATTTCATCAGGGACATTCGAGGCGATCACGCGCCGTCTGGGGATCCTGCACGCCCTTGCTCATCTTGGCGTTCCCGTTTGGAATTCTGCCAAGGCGATCGAGCGGTGCGTCGACAAGTCCACGACGACATTCTTCCTGGCACAGGCAGGGTTGCCGACACCGGAAACTTTTGCTGTTGAAAGTCTGGCCAATGCCAAGATCATTGCGGAGCGGGAACTCACGCATGGACCTCTGGTGCTCAAACCGCTTTTCGGTTCGCAAGGCCGGGGGATCCGGCTGATCCGTAGCATTGAGGACCTGCCGCAGCCGGAGGAAATGGATGATGTTTATTATTTGCAGCGTTTCGTGGCGCGGCCAGGGCCACCTTACTGTGATTACCGGGTCTTCACCTGCGCGGGCGAAGTGCTGGGTATGATGGCACGCCGGGCCGAAGGATGGATCACCAATATTGCCAAGGGCGCGAAGGCGGAGCCAGTCATTGGCCCGTTGAGGAGCAAGCTGGAAGAACTTGCGCTCGCCGCGTCGGCCGCCATCGGCACGGATTTTGCCGGGATCGACATCATCCCTGCAGCTGATGGCAAACTTCTTGTTCTCGAAGTCAACAGCATGCCGGCCTGGTCCGGGCTTCAATCGGTCGTGCCGGTCCGCATTGCAGACTGTATTGCCGGCGCACTTGTCACCCGGATTGAACCTGACATCGGTGAGAGGCCAGCAGCGTGAGCCTGACACGCGAACACATCCGCCGCGCCTATATCGACGCCTGCTATCAGGAGATCGAGGCACTGAAACCAGGCAACGTGCATGTCTTCGCGGATGGCCATCGCATGAATGCGCAGCAGTTTTTCGACAGCGCGCAGGTCTCATCCGGCCCGCTGAGCGATCCCGCCAACTCTGTCGGCCAGCGTATTCTTGCGGCCGTTGCCGCGACGCGGCTGAAGGTTCAGACCAATACCAATCTGGGCATTCTTCTCCTGTGCGCCCCGCTTGCGCGGGCTGCTGCCGTTGAGACATCAGACCTGCAGCTCAGCCTCGCCGCGACACTCGCCCAACTCGATATGAAGGATGCGCGCGACGTATTCGCGGCGATCACATTGGCGCAGCCAGGCGGCCTCGGATCGGCGCCGGAACATGATGTTGCCAATGAACCGGATGTGCCGCTTCTGGAAGCCATGCGCGCCGCATCCGAGCGGGACATGATTGCCCGGCAATATGCGACGAACTTTTCCGACATCTTCACCGGCGGTTTGTCAGCTCATGGCGCAGCCATCGAGCGGAATGAACCTGCGATGTGGCCGAGCGTATTGGTTTATCTGTATTTTCTCTCGAATTTTCCCGATAGCCATATCATCCGCAAACACGGCATGCCAATTGCCGAAGAAGCGCGACAGGCCGCAGAGAAAATCCTTGCGCGCGTGATGGAGATGCATGACGGCCGTGAACGAGAAAAACTGCTCCTTGCTTTCGATGCTCAACTTAAAGCTCGAGATATCAATCCAGGCACCTCGGCTGATCTTACAGTTGCGACCCTTTTTGCATCCAGACTTATCTGGCTCTTGCATAATGGCGAGGTAAATGCTTGAATTTCTCTAGCGGATTTTGTCCGCTGCTATCTGGCCAACCGACCCCGTTCTGAGGGTGCTGTGAACAAGGATAGCTGTCCATCGAGAGTCGTGTCTCGAGGTACGGCGTCTTTGGACAAACCACTTGGAAACAGTTTAGGGAGGAATTTGGCTGTGGCTAAAATCAATAAAGTTATGGTTGGCGAGTCGCTTGTAGGCGATGGGAATGAAGTTGCGCATATCGATCTTCTGATCGGACCGCGCGGCAGTGCCGTTGAAACAGCATTCTGCAATGCATTGACGAACAACAAGGATGGCTTCACGTCCCTGCTTGCAGTCATCGCGCCGAATTTGGCGTGCAAGCCAAACACCATTCTGTTCAACAAGGTTACCATCAAGGGAGCCAAGCAGGCGGTCCAGATGTTTGGCCCGGCACAGCATGCGGTGGCTAAAGCGGTCCAGGACAGCGTTGCAGACGGTACGATTCCAGCAGATGAAGCAGACGATCTGTTTATCTGCGTCGGTGTTTTCATCCATTGGGAGGCTGAAGACGACGCCAAGATTCAGGACTTCAATTATCGTGCAACCAAAGAAGCTCTTGAGCGCGCAGTAACGGGCAAGCCGACTGCCGCCGAAGCAACCGCGCAGCGCGATTCCGTGAAACACCCCTTCAGCGCTTAGACAAGAGACAACCTCGCACAGAGTATGCCCTCTGTCGCACCGGATGGCCTGTTGCGCCGGTTGGCAAAAAGTTTGGGCTTCTGAACCCGGACAAGGGGAAGAGCAATCATTCCCCTTGTTCACCCCGTCCTGGAATCGTTCCCGTTCATCAGCGATGAGATCCCCTCCCGGGAAAGGGAGCCGTTGTGCAGAGAGGTCGCCACAAGTGCTGCTGAAATGCCAAGCGCTTCCAGTTGCTCAAGATCAGCGGCATGTCGAATGCCCCCGGCGGCAATGACGGCGCGATCACCGGCGCGGCGCTTGATCTCGGTCAATCGTTCGAAATCCGGCCCCGTATTGCTGCCAACGCGGCGAAGCGTCATCACGATAACCCGGGAAGGCCAAAGATCCGCATTCTCGAAAAGCGCGGAAGGTCCAAGAAACTCATCCCCGCGAAAATCCAGGGAGAGAACCAGTCGCGGATTTCCGCTCAAATGCCCAAGCACAGCGGTATCGGCCTGGGACTCCGAACCCAATACCGGCCAGACACCGTCCATCGTCAAGACGTCTTCCAATTGGCGCAGGCTTGCGAAGCCGGCATCCAGCCAGACATCAGCCACGGCAATCAATGGTTTCAGACGCTCCAGCGCACCGGCGGCAAGACCTTGCTGTATCGCATCCAGTTCAGCGACATAAAATGCAGGAAAGGGGTAGAGCTGGCGTAGGCCTTGCGCGACATCGAGGATATCGGCCGTTGGGCTGAGTGGTGTTTCGATGGGCCGATAGGCCGCGCGATTGCCCATGTGAGCACGGACAACGAGACCATCTTTTATGTCGAGTACCGGAATGATATGCACGAGCAGAATCCAAGGAATGATACAGCCATGAAATCCCGATTTGCCAGCAAAGGAAAGCCCTTGATCACAGGTTGGGATGTGGGCGGTGCCCATCTCAAGATGGCACAATGCCGAAATGGCGAGATTGTCTCGGCAAAAATCTTCAAGACACCGCTTTGGCTTGGTGTCGATCAGGTGCATGAGGCTCTGCGTGAACTGGGGCCTTTGCAGGCAGACGGCACTTTCAATGTATTCACGATGACCGGCGAACTCTCGGATACATTCACGTCCCGCGATGCGGGAGTTGCCGGCCTCCTCGATTTCATCGAAGAAAAATTCGGCAACGAGAATACGCTCATCTATGCGGGTCGCGGAGGTTTCTGCGACATTGCCGCCGCCCGCAGCCTGGGGAGCGATATCGCCTCGGCCAATTGGCACGCAACGGCATCATTGAGTGCAAAGCTGGCCGATACCGGTCTTTTTGTCGACATGGGGTCAACAACGACGGATATTCTTGCCTTCATGAACGGCGACCTGATCCATCGCGGCTATTCCGATGCGGAGCGACTGTTGACGGGTGAACTGGTCTATACGGGGTTCGCCCGCTCGGCGCTGATCGGCATAGCGGCGCTCGTCCCGGTAGGGGGGCATATGACCCCGCTCATGAACGAATATTTCGCCAACACCGCCGATCTCGGCCGCATTCTCGGCACGCTGGATGAAGCTGATGATAAATATCCATCCGCCGACCGCCAGCCGAAAACACTCGCCGGATCGATCCAGAGACTGGCGCGCATGGTCGGACGCGATAGCAGTGACCTTAAAGAGGCGGATTGGATCGATATTGCCCGGTGGTTCAGCGAGCACCAGTTGCGAATGATCCATGATGGCGCATTTCGCGTCGCACGCGATCTTGCGCGGGCTGCCGATGCGCCGATTGTCGGTGCCGGTATTGGCAGACCGCAGATCAGGCAGCTCGCCAAGCGCATGGACCGGCCCTATATCGATTTCGGAACGTTGATACCGGCAGCGCCAGGTGCCCGCGACGACGCCAGCAAGGCTGCGCCAGCGGCGGCGGTCGCGCTGCTCGCTTCAATGTACCTGCAGGGATAAGCTAGGCTGTGCCGGAAGGATGGGCCGCGCTCTTGCCTTTGGAATCGGCCGTCTCCTGATGCTCTTTTACCCGCTGCAGCAGCCATGACCAGGCCAGCAGCTCATCCGGTCCAGCGGTCTTGTCAATTGCAATCGTAAGATAGGCGATTTCCGCCTCGATCTTTTCTTGCGGCAGCATGTGCAGCCGGCTGACCAGAATAGCCAGTTCGAGCACCGCAGCCTTGGCACGGTTGAGCCCGGTAAAAGGGGCGTGCGTCGCCTCGGAAACCACTTTGCAGAAATGGCGCGGTCGCAGCCCGTCATCGTCGACAGACACCACCTCGAGCACGGAATGGCTCAGCGCGGATTGGAGACGCGGAACCGGACAATTCGCGACGGCAACGGTCGGCCAGTCCTTGCGTCCCGTCAGGCAACCGGCAAACACCAGCATATCGTCGGTATAGTTGGCAATGGCGAAGGGGACGGCCGCCAGGTTCTCCAGCGTCTTCGAAGGACGAAACGGAGCGATGATCCAACCATGATCCTGCTCGATGATACCAAGCGGTGCAATGTGAACAATACCGGCGGCATCGACCGTGGTGACGATGGTTTCCCTGATATAGGTCAAGTCACCCTATCCTTCTTCGCTCGCAACGTGTGGCCCGCTTCCTTTAACCTGAGACGGTCCGCCTGCTCTTCCGGCACACCCGCTCCCCAGGAAAGTGGTTCGTCCTGCGCGTAACGCTTGCCCAGTTTCCAGGCTATTTCAGCCTTGGTCAGTTCCGCACCCAGATAAAATGCATGAGCGCCATCCGATTCAACGTCGAGACGCGGAAAAAGTTCAAATGCATCCTGCGCAGTCGCGTGACCACTGGCGTTGAAAACATGGATGCCATCCGGCGCGGTCATAATGCGGAAATTGGCATCCCGCACATCACCGGCCAGCGCGGTGATATCCTCAACGCTGTTCGGATAGGGTTTGCGATCGTGAACCTGCAACAGACCCGCGTCATAGCCACGCGGCAGGGCATGATCCTGTTTGGCTGCAAACATCATGCGGCGGGCGTGGTCATGCTCCTCGACCGTGCGAACGGTGTGGGCGCTGACATTGACGACCAGAACATTGTCTATCGACAGTTCCGAGCAGATACCCGAGAGCAGCGCCGTTACACCGGAGGAATCCGCATCGGTGAGCTCGGTCAGATTGCCCGTACCCATCATCATCGGGATATCCGGCCAGCGGCGGCGTGCCTCCATGAATCGGCCAAGCGAAGCGGTAAAACCGAAATGGATGGGATCGAGAACCGGATCAGCGATGAAAGAAATCTCGGCTGTCTGTGCCTTGTGAATCGCACGGCCAAGCGAATCGAGATCGCCGGCAATCGAAGGAATGAGGATTGGGGTAACGCCATATCTTACCGCCAGATCAACGGTCTCCTCAGTCAGACTTAGTAGATAATCCGCACCGGCCGCGGCGCCGGTTTCAAGTTCCCCGGGGTTGGCGGAATCCACGCTGACGAAGAGGCCTTGCGCCTTTAAACGGCGAATGGCATCGGCAAGATGCGGAAACGGCGTTTCAGGCAGGCAGCCAAGATCGATGACATCGGCACCGGCCGCGGCAAGTTTCAAAGCGCGCTGCGTCAATGCCTCCAGCGACAATGCCGACGCATCGACGATTTCTGCAAAGATACGCATATTGTGCCTGGAGAGATCAACGGGCTTGCCCACCCGCCCGAGAAAAACAGGCAGATCGGCAACCTCATCGGGGCCCCGGACGAAGGGAACGCCAAAGCGCTGGCCCAGACGATCAAGATCACCGCGATATCGCCCGGGCAGAATGACACGGTCGGCGGTTACCGGCAATTTCAACCGACGCGCGATAATCTCCTCGCTCATAAGCGCCGCAACCTTCACGCCGATGTCGACGATTTCATAGGTGAACGCCACGTCATTGAGGCCGGCAAGGATGCGCTCCAGCCGTGAACGGGCCAAATGCCCGGTCAGGAACAGAAGATGCTCCGCCATATCAAGCGACCTCTTTGGCACGGCGCGCGATGGCTGCCTTCAACTCTGCCAGAGACTCGACGACCTCGGTCCGCTCATAGGTCTTGAGACGTGCCGTGTTTTCAAGATCGATCGGCCTGGGATAGACCTTGACCATGCCGCCGGGTGCCATCGTCTCGAGCTCAGGTGCCGTATCACAGGCAAAGACAATGGACGGCACCCGGCATTTGCCGGCTTGCGCATAAACATTGGTCGGAAGGGAATCCGAAATGCCGGCGACGCATTTGGCAACGGTATTCGACGTCGCCGGGGCAACAACCGCAGTATGATAAACCCCGTTGTAGAAGCCGCCAACCGGCACGGAACTTGCGGTCTTGTCATGCAAAACCCGTGTCGTCTCGGGAAAATCGAGCTTCACCTTATACATGCGCAGGACTTCATTGGCGGCCTTGGAGACGAACACGTCACAATGTTCGAGTGTTCTTATGAGCTCGAAACTCTCCACGAAGAAATGGCCGGAGCCGGTCAGCGCCCAAGCCCATCGCGGCGTATGCAGTCGTGTCATTGCTCACCCGTTGCTTCGAAATAACTGTTGCGCATCATCACGCGTCCGGGAAAGCCTGCCAAGGGTAAATCCAATGCATCCAACATCGCCGGCCCGGCAATATGAAGGGTCATGCCGTCTCCAAGCATATCCCGAAGCATACTGTCGACGATGCCCGCAGCGGCAACATCTTCTACCGATGAATAGTACTGGTGTTCATCGGTCTGCTTGATGAGCAGCAGTGCGTCAGCTTGCAATTGTCCGGCAAGCCACGCGCTCAAACTATCCGAAGTGATATCCCATGACATGGGAATGTCCGGTGCTCCGGCTGTCATCGCAGATGGCAGCCAGACGGGTATGAGCCCCGCTTCAAGTGCGTCAGCGATTTCCACGATGGACCGTGCCGTTTGGAAACGTTCATGACGCTCAGCAACAGCAATGCCAAACTGATCCATCGCCAGGATTGCCATCGCATGTGCTGCTTCGTCCGAATAGCCAAGACGCTTTTGCGAGACCCGCACCTGATCGGCAAAAGGCCCGCCCCCCGGAACAATCACCAGCGGAAACGTGGCGCTTGCCAGCGCCTCGATCCAGCGCCGCATTTCCACATGGCCCGCCGTGCTTCCTCCAAGCTTCACGACAAGCAGCCTCATGAGGACTTCCGTCCCCCATGCACCTGCGCAAACCGCAGCTTGGCTGAATTTTTCGCTTCGCGCGTACGCTCGATCTCGACACCGACACCGCCAGGTCCAATTTCGAGTTTTTCCGCGCGGACAAAGACCCGCGTCACCCGTGGATTTCTAAGCACCAGTGCGGCCACCTGTTCCGCCAATGTCTCGGCAAGCTCAACGTGGCCCTCGGCAACAATGGCACGAATTCCGTCCATGATGAGATCGTAGGAAACCACGTGCCGCATATCCTCGGGATTGCGCGTGACCCGCAAAACCTCGGCCGTCACGTCGAACCGTACCTTCTGTGATTTCCCATGCTCGAAACGATAGGCACCGATATGCACAGGCAAAACAAAATCACGAACGAAAATCTTGTCCGTGCCGAGCCCCGCCTCTTCCGGTTCAGGAAAATACCCCCGCGCAGCAAGCAGTTTGTAGTCGACGCTGGCAGGCATTCCCTGCTCGAGCACTTCGGGGATCAGACCACGTATCTTCACGGTCGCCAGCGCATCAACGGATGCCTTGCGGTCAAGGTCAGTGCAGAGCGCCCCGCGAAACCCCATAAAATCCGGATCGTAGGTTAGCAGCCGCGAGATATCCGGTGCTTCGAGTGATCCCGCGACGCCGACCATCAATCCGTTCGACTGGCCATTCCTGACGAATTTGCCGATCTGGTCTGGAGACAGATGATTGAGCAAGCGGCCCTTGGATTTGTCGGCGGTGTCGATCATCACGCCATGAAATCCGCCACCTGCCAAGATTTCAAACAAGTTTTGACTGTAACCGCTCCAATTGTCGGCAAAGACGACGGCAATCAATTTATTGTGTAAGGCAAGAGGCTGCAGCGCCGTCACGCAGGCCTCAAACTGCCCGGACGGAAACAAACCTATCTTGATATAGTCCAGACCTGCTGCTGCAAATTCTTTCACCGTCCGCCCGATCGTTTCCGGATGCATGGGAAGATCGCCGCACGCTGCACTGATGGGCCGCCTGCCTGATATAAAGTCCTTCACTTCCAGGACCTTGCTCAGGTCGACCGCGCCAAGTGCGCCGTTGGCCGGATCTTTCATATCGATGATATCCGCACCGCTTTGAAAGACAATTTCAGCTTCCTGACGGTTCTGCACACTGGCCAACATTTTTGTCATCGGCTTGCTCCCGCATGAAACCGAGAAACTTTGCCTCGCATGCAAGAAAAGCTGACTCGAAGGGTTGAGATTGTGGTGGGGTTGTTTAAAAACACTATGGGCACCTCTGTTCTTAACCCACCGCCATTACTTGAATGGCGGCAGTATGAATGGTTTGGTCATGAAGAGTACGGTGCCAATTACTCTCACGTTTTTATTCGGCTTTTTTTTGCTGTTCGTCAACGTGTCTGAGTTATCGGCGCAGCAGCCGGCAGCAAATCAGTCAGCAAAGCCGGGTGTGGACGCACGCATTGGCTATCTTCGCGCCTACGAACCGCAATTGGCCCTCTCGGTTCTGGATATACCGCCGCGCGACGAAGGTGTTGCCGGTGCGAATGTCGCGATTAGCGACAACAACACGACAGGCAAATTTCTCGGCCAACAATTCACGCTCGATGTCACGGAAACAAAATTCAACGCCGATGTGATTCCGGCTTTCAAGGAGATGGTTGCGCGCGGCGATCGCTTCGTCCTTGCGGATGTTTCCGCCAAGCAATTGTTGTCCATAGCGGATATCGCAAAGGATGCCGGCGTACTGCTTTTCAACATCGGCGCGACCGATGACATTTTGCGCGAGGAGGAGTGCCGGCCAAATGTCTTCCACACTGCACCGACACGCAGCATGCTTGCAGACGGGCTGGCGCAATATCTTGTCTGGAAGCAATGGCGCAAATGGGTGCTGCTTTATGGCTCGCACGAGAATGACAAGCTCTATGCTGACGCCATCCGGCGTGCCGCGAGCCGCTTCGGTGCAACAATCGTCGAGGAACGCCTGTACGAAGACCGGGGCACGGCACGAAGAACCGACAGTGGCGTCGTCCTTGTGCAGCAACAGATGCCGGTTTTCACACAAAACCTGCCCGAGCATGACGTCGTCATCGTTGCCGATGAAAGCGAAGTCTTCGGCAGCTACGTTCCTTACAGGACATGGACGCCGCGGCCGGTGGCGGGAACCGCTGGCCTCGTGGCCTCAAGCTGGCATCCGGCAAGCGAACAATGGGGCGGCGTTCAGATCCAGAGCCGTTTCGCCAAGATGACCGGACGGCGCATGTTGTCGAAAGACATGCAGGCATGGACGGCTGCGCGCATTCTGGGGGAAGCAATAACACGCACGAAAAGCGCCGAGACCAAACAGGTCGAGGATTACATCAAATCCGATGAATTCTCCATTGCGGCTTTCAAGGGCCAAAAGCTCACATTCCGCAATTGGAACTGGCAATTGCGGCAGCCGATCCTGATCGGTGACGGACACGGCGTCGTTTCGACCTCACCGCAAGCGGGCTTCCTGCACCAGTTCTCGGAGCTGGATACGCTGGGTGTCGACAGGCCGGAAACCAAGTGCAGGCTCAAATAAATGATAAACCTATGGGAGGACTGGATGCGACATCACATGTGCCTACTTGCTGCGGCCGCAGCGCTGCCGTTTCTTGCGCAACCCGGCTGGGCGAATATGGTTTATGTTTCCAACGAGAAGGGCAATTCGATTACCGTCGTCGATTCCACATCAATGGAAGTGGTGAAGACCATCGACGTCGGGCAACGCCCGCGCGGCATCACGATCTCGCCGGACGGGAAAATAGTCTATGTCTGTGCCAGTGACGATGACACCGTGCAAATGATTGATACGAGCACAGGCAAGATTGTAGGCACGTTGCCTTCCGGTCCGGATCCCGAACTCTTCATCCTGTCCCCCGACGGCAAAACGCTCTATGTGGCCAATGAGAACGATAATCTCGTCACCGTCATCAATGTGGAAACACGGGCGGTTGTTGCGGAAATTCCCGTTGGGGTGGAACCGGAAGGCATGGGCGTGAGTCCCGACGGCAAGACCATCGTCAATACATCAGAAACGACCAACATGGCGCATTTCATCGATACTTCCACGCACGAGATCACCGATAACGTGCTTGTCGATTCACGCCCGCGTTACGCGCAATTCAAGCCAGACGGTTCGGAAGTGTGGGTATCGGCAGAGATTGGCGGCACCGTATCTGTCATTGACAACAAGACACGCGCTGTAAAGCACAAGATTACCTTCGACATTCAGGGATTGCGCTCAGAACAAATCCAGCCGGTCGGTATACGTATCAGCGCAGACGGCAAAAAAGCCTACGTGGCGCTTGGCCCCGCCAACCGGGTTGCCGTCATCAATGCCGAGACTTACGAGGTGGAAAAATATGTCCTGGTGGGGCAGCGGGTCTGGCAGCTTGCTTTCATGCCGGACGGCAAAACCATCATCAGCACCAACGGCCTGTCCAATGATATCACATTCATCGACACCGCGACGGACGAGCCGATCAAATCGGTCACCGTAGGCCAATTGCCATGGGGTGTTGCGGTTGCGCCGAACTAGACAAAATCATCGACCAAAGGGAGGAACCATATGTCGACTTTCAGACGATTTGCACTGGCCGGATTTCTTGGGATAGCGCTTGCCCCGTCCTTTGCCTTGGCTCAGGCAGATGACGACGACGACAAAACGGCACCCGAGCCAAAGGCAGCAACCGAAGCCAAGACACCTGCGGTCACCCGCTCCAGCAAGAACCTGCCGGAACTCATCCTTGGCTCCAAAGACAGCGAATTCACGGTCAACCAAAAGGATTTTGAGCTGGTTGCCGGACAGGGCTATCGCTGGAAGATTACGTCGGCCGCAAGCCTCGAGTATAAATTCGTCACCGACCTCTTCCGCAATGTCTGGATGAATCAAATCGTCATCAATAACCTCGAAGTGCATATGAACGGCGCGCCCGCCTGGCTTGAATTCGACTCCCCGGGTACAATGAGTGTTCAATTCACGACAGTACGTCCAGGCAAATACACCTGGTCGGTGCCTGATCTAGCTGACAAAGGAATGAAGGGGACAATTACCATCAAATAAGCGCTAACATCGGCAAGCGCGGCAACTGCAGTGGGTAACCAAGGGGTGGAGCTTGATGAGTCCGGATGTTGAGTTGAAGACTATTCATGACAAGCCGGCTACGGATGCGAGCGCGCCGGCGCTGGAACTTGCCTCGGTAAGTTATTCCTATGGCAGGCGACAGGCGCTGGACAATATCTCATTCTCAATTGCGCCCGGTCGTTTTGCCGTGCTCCTCGGCTTGAACGGCGCGGGCAAGACAACGCTGTTTTCCCTGATCAGCCATCTGTTTGCCACCAGCAATGGCCGTATCCACGTCTTCGGCAACGACATCGATCGCAGATCCGGCGAAGCATTGCGGCGCCTTGGAATCGTCTTTCAGGCCCGCACACTCGATCTCGACCTGACGGTCCACCAGAATCTGGCCTATCACGCTTCTCTGCACGGGATCGGGTCACGCGAAACCGATCGGCGCATTCATGAGCTGACGCAATCAATCGACATGAGCGACCGGTTGCATGAAAAAGCCCGCAGTCTTTCCGGCGGCCAGATCAGACGTGTTGAAATCATTCGCGCCTTGTTGCATCAGCCGTCCCTGCTGCTGCTCGATGAGGCAACCGTCGGACTTGATATCAAATCGCGGGCGACGATCGTTGCCGATATTCGCAGGCTGGTAGCGGAAAAGGGTATCAGCGTCTTGTGGGCAACCCATCTGATCGACGAGGTCAGTCACGCCGATCAGATCATTGTTCTCAATCAGGGTAAGCTGGTCGCCAATGGCACGACGCACGATGTCATCAAGGATACGGGCGCGGACACCATGAACGAGGCGTTCTCACGCCTTACCGGTATCATCTCTTTGAACGCCGGAGGTCGTCTATGACCGATATCCCCGGCAACATTTCCATCAAGAGCATTGGACACAACCGCTTTGGCCCCATGCAATATCTGGTGTGCCTCAAAGGTATTCTCGTGCGGGAAGGACTTCGCTACCTGCATCAGCGCGAGCGCTTCATTTCATCACTTGTCCGGCCCCTGCTCTGGCTGTTCATTTTTGCAGCAGGCTTCCGCCAGGTTCTCGGCGTCTCAATCATCCCGCCCTATCAAACCTACGTACTTTATGAGGTCTATATCACGCCCGGCTTATGCGGGATGATCCTGCTGTTCAGCGGGATGCAGTCCTCGCTATCCATGGTCTATGACAGGGAGATGGGCAATATGCGCACCCTGCTGGTCAGCCCGTTTCCCCGCTGGTTTCTGCTCATGTCCAAGCTGCTCGCCGGTGTCGCCGTCTCGATTGTGCAAGTCTATGCGTTCCTGTTCATTGCCTGGTTCTGGGGCGTCAAGGCGCCGGCGTCCGGCTACATCCTGACGCTGCCGGCACTCTTCATCGCAGGTATGATGCTGGGTGCGCTCGGCATGCTGCTCTCATCCATGATCAAACAGTTGGAAAACTTTGCGGGGATCATGAACTTCGTGATCTTTCCGATGTATTTCGCCTCCTCCGCGCTCTATCCGCTCTGGCGCGTGCAGGAGGCCAGCCCCCTGCTTTACAAGATATGCCTGCTCAATCCCTTTACCTATGCCGTCGAACTGGTGCGGTTCGCCTTCTATGGGAAGATCGAATGGATATCTCTTGCCGTCGTCTGCGGATTCATGCTCGTGTTCATTGCCGGCGCCATCATCGCCTATGATCCCTCGAGAGGCCTCGTCATCAAGAAACAAGAGGGAGGAAACAATTGAGACAGTGTCGCATTATCGCAACCAGTCTTCTCATCTGCACCGCTTCGGCCGGAGGGTCTTTTGGCGCGGTACAGAATGATCCGACCTGGCCCTGCGTGCAACGCAAGGTGCCCGAATTGTCTGTTGGTCAGGTTTGGAATGGTCCGGATATTCCCGACTCCGCAAAGGGCTGGGACAACGATGCCGCAATCCATGCTCTGGTCGATGATTTGGCGGCGCGCCGCAATCCGCTCGATACAGCCCGGACCAGAATCGTCGAATTTGCCAACGGCCTGCCGAGGGACCAGGTGAATGACAAGATGTTGCTGCTGTTCCAGGGTCTGTTCGACACACTGAACCGCGAGCGAATACAGGTCATCTCCGGTATTTCACGCTATGCCAGCAAACAGCGCGAAATAGCGGATGATCTGCGCAAGGAAGCGGCCAGGGTCGATGCCATGCGCGGCAAAGCTGATACGGACCCAGATGATCTGGACCGGGCCAATGAGCGATTGACCTGGGAAACACGGATATTCCAAGAACGCGTGCAGTCCTTAACCTATGTTTGTGAGGTACCGACCATTATCGAACAGCGGCTTTACAGCCTGTCCAAGACCATCGGCCAATCCATGCTCAAGCAATAGCCTTCAGGCAATGGGACCAGCCGCCTTGCCAATACGGCGATAGATGAAGCCATCCGGCGTCGCGTCCGGGGATTTTGATGTCACCGCCTCGTCGATCAGCGCGGCCATCCGCGCGTGCAATGGTGATTTGATGCAGGCCGGGTCAGTCGCGGCGGCATCCCCCGCGATCGCCATGGCCTGACAGCGGCAGCCGCCCCAATCTATTTCCTGCCGTTCGCAGCTGCGGCACGGCTCCTGCATCCAGTCTGTCCCGCGAAACGCATTGAACGCCGGGGATTCATGCCAGATGCGACTGAGGCTCCACACGCCGAAGCGTTCGAAATGCAGTGATTTGATCGATGCGGCCGCGTGGCACGGCAATACGGTTCCGTCCGGTGCAACCATGAAGGCATCTCGCGCCCATCCCCCCATGCATGGCTTGGGATATACGGCGAAATAATCGGGTGTGACGAAGTCAATCGTCATGATACCGCAAAGCCGCTCCTGTGCTTCCTCGACGATCTGCACTTGCCGTTCGACAGCTTCCCGCTCAGGCATCAGCACCTTGCGATTGACGAGTGCCCAGCCCGCATATTGCACATTGGCAATCTCCAGCCGCTCCGCGCCAAGCTCAAGCGCCAGATCAATGAAATCCGGCACCTCTTCCATATTGTGGCGGTGTATCGGGGCATTGATGGTCAGTGGAAGACCGGCAGCACGAACGCGACGGGCCGTTTCGAGCTTCTTTTCGTGCGCGCCGCGAGCGTTGCCAATCTTCTCGGTCGTTGCAGCAAAGGCGCCCTGAAAACTCAGCTGGATATGATCGAGCCCGGCATCAGCGAGGGCCTCGATACGCCCCTCGGCAATCCCGACCCCGGCCGTGATCAGATTGGTGTAAACACCGCGTTTGGCCAGACCGGCGACGAGTTCGGCAAGATCAGTGCGCAGCGTCGGTTCGCCGCCGGATAGATGCACCTGGAGAACCCCGAGATCCGCTGCCTGTTCGAACAGGGCAAGCCAGCCGGCCGTCTCCATCTCGCGGTTGGCTTTGAGCAGTTCAACCGGGTTGGAGCAGTAGGCACACTGCAAGGGACAGCGGTGGGTCAGTTCCGCCAGCATGCCAATCGGCGGCAGCACAGGGCTCATCATAACGACACCAGGAACTTGTCGGACCACTCCTGCAGGAAGGCGCTGATATCAGGCGCGATGTCTTCCTGCTCCGCGGTGTACTGATCGGCAAGAAGCGCAATCATCTGTGCCACATTGTGGCGGCCATCGCACAGCTGCAAAATGTCGAGGCTGACTTCATTCGGCCAGAATATTTTCTCCGGCGACAACAGCGCCCAAGCTTCGCGCACGCCATCATATTGCAGCCGCACATGACGCCTCAAAGCAGGCCGTGACTGCATCGACACGATAGCACGGGAGCGAACTGCTGCAATCATGCTGCCTCCGGAACAAAGGCACCGGGCGGTATATTGCCCTTCTCGCCATAAGCATGCGCCAACGCGTCCAGCATCGCCCAGAGGACATCACATTTGAAGACAAGCGCATTGATCACCGACTGCTGCTTCTCGGCATTGTCGGCATGTTTCATTACATAGGCGAGTGCAAAATCGGAATCGCGCGAGGCAAGCGCCGGACGCTTGTCGAAATAGGCGAGAATGTCCGCGGTGATATAGTCATATTTCGCCAGCATCGCCGGAACGCGCTCGCCGATGATGATGGGCGAGAACAGTTCCGTCAGCGACGACGCGACGGCTTCTAGCATTGTCCGGTTCGTGCAGTAGGACAGATAGGCACCGACGGCAAAGCGTGTGCCTGGCAATACGAATTTCTCGCTTTTGACCATATCGGCATCAAGTCCGAGACCCGCTGCGAGCTTCAACCAGCGGGCAATACCGCCGCTCCAGCCGTCACCGCCATCATGGTCTTCAATCCGTTTGCGCCATTCGGCGCGGAACGCGGGATCGTCCGACCGCATGATGATGGCGGCATCCTTGCGCGGAATGACCGATTGGTAGGAATAACGGTTGAGAGCCCAGGCCTGCATCTGACCCTTGCTCAGAGCGCCGCTGGTCATCTGGTGATGGAATGGATGCCGGTTGTGGTAGCGCGCAGCACCCACGTCACGCAGAACGTTTTCAAGCTGGGCCGGAGATAATCCACCACGTGCCGCATCGCCAAATTCGCTCAAAGTCTGACCTCCATGCCATCGAATGCTATTTTCCAGCCTGCATCGACAGCCGCGGCGTGCGCGGCCGATGCGGTGTCAAGGACGGGATTGGTGTTGTTGATGTGAACGTAAATCCTGTTGCTGATGCCAAGTTCTGCCAGCGCAGCCAATGACCCGTTTTCACCTGAAATGGAGACATGCCCCATCCGTGCGCCGGTCTTTAAACCGACGCCTGCCGCGACCATTTCGTCGTCGGTGTACAGAGTGCCATCAAAGAGCAGGCAATCTGCCTGCTGCAATCTCGACTTGAGTGCCGCATCGATGCGGGCACAACCAGGGACATAGAATGCTGCCTGTTCGCCATCGGTCGAGGAAATGCGAAGGCCGATCGTATCGCCCTCCTGTGTACCGAAACCTTCACCTGCCTTGCTGTGATCTTCAAGAAACAGCGCCACCTTGCCGGGGACTGGAAAAGCTTCAACGGTAATTCCCGTCGGAGTTTTCGCGACATCAAGAATATCGGTTTTTCCACCGATCTTTAGCTCACGCCGGTCAACAAGCGCCCGATCAAGCACGTTGAAAATGGAATTGGCCTCGAGCACATCGAGCACACGGCGCGTCGCATAAATCACGAATGGCTCGCGCTCACGCAAGCTGAGCAGTCCGGCAATGTGATCGACATCGGCATTGGTCAGGACCACCGCGCGTATCGGCGTCGAGCGCAAGCGCCCGTTCTCCTGTGGCTGAAGTTCCGGTGTTGCCGCGATCTGCTGGCGAATATCAGGCGACGCGTTGAAGAGAACCCAGTCCGTTCCATTCGAGCTGACGGCAAGACTGGATTGCGTGCGGGAACGCACGCTTTCATCGCCGTTCCATGCGCGGCGGCTCAATTGATAATTGCAATTCCATTGGGGAAACCCGCCGCCAGCCGCCGAGCCGATTATTTTCAATCGCATTGCGCGCAATACCCCAACAGGCCGGAATCCGCCCCGCGTGATTGGCTCACGCAGGGCGAAGACTGGAGATTACTTCTTCGTCTTCAGTTCAGCAGGCATGTAACGCGTCAGTTCCATACCAGCAGCAACCTGACACATGGTCGGCTTTGTCCAAATTTTCTTCATGCTAGAGCCTCCTTCTATCCAAAGATCACCGCAGTGATCTTTCTCCGCCACCATACGCCATCATGGCGCAGGATCTAAATTAGTAGGGTTCATTTTTTTGTGTGGCTTGCCCTGCCCCGATCCAGCCGTCCGTGCCGAGCGGGTACCAGAATACGGAACGATACCCCCATTCGACCGCTCTTTTGGCGGCGTTCCACGACATCCAGCAATTCTCCATACAATAGAACAACACCCTTCGATTCTTCTCATGCCCGAGCCGCGATTCCAGTCCCTTGCGGAAATAGGCTTCCGTCTCCTTGTTCAGAATTCCGTAGCCTGTGTTTGCGAGCCAGATGCTCCCAGGAATGTCCTCCCGCATCTTGTCTCGCCATATGGTTCCGGCCGGAAGATTTGCCGGTTTAGGATCATGCGGGAGCACGTCAATAAAAACGGTTTCCTTGTCTTTCCACAGAGCGATGGCCTCATCCGTCGTTACCACTTTCGCTCCCTTCAGCGTCGCAGGAACGGGAGCCCGGTACATCTCTGTCCGGTATCCCTCTGGTTCACGCGCATTTCCTTCCGCACCGGCCAGATTGACACCCGTATTCATCAAAAGGACGGCAGCGACAAAGCAGATCGGCGCCGCGTCGCCCAACAGGCTATTGCGTGATCGGCTTGTCATTTTCGTCTATCAGCGGAACATGGTATTCGCCCAGAATCCGATTGATCTCAGGCTGGTTCTCCTTGATGACCTTGTTCAATGTCCGCTTCCATTCCTGATCGGACGGACGCACACCCATGGTGATCCGGTAAGCCATATGTCCGGATTTTTCCTTTGCCAGCGAGACAACCGCCAGATCCGGATTGATCTCATGCGCATAATAGCCCGCCATTGGGCCCCAAAGGACTGCCACATCTATGGTGCCCTTCATAAGGTCCTTGATCATCACGTCAGCCATGGACGGCGCGAGGCGCGTGTCCACCATCAACGGATAGGGAACAACGCTGCGCATGTAACCAGCCTTGGCAAGATTGGCAGCCGGCGGTGTTCCCGCGACAACACCGATCTTCTTGCCTTCCAGCGTCTTGTCCTCGATCGACACCACATCGTCGAGACCGGCTCCCTTCCTGTAGACCATGACATAGGTGGAGCGATAATAGGCGTTGGTGTTCTGTACGAGATCATCGCCTTGGGCATATCCCATGATGATATCGCAATGGTTGGACCGCAGTGTATTGCGAACGAAGCCGGTCGCCATGGGATACCAGGTGTAGGCCACCGATTTTCGTCCGGTTTTGGCCGCGACCAGTTCCGCCAGCTTGTTTTCAAATCCTTTGCCGTTTTGGTCGGAAAACGGCATATTCGACGGGTCTGCGCACACGCGCAGTATATCCGGATCGACAAGCTCACCGGCAGCTCCCAGGCCGGCGCTCTGCGCCAAGGCAGCCGACGGCACAGCGAGCATCGCTGCAATCAAGGCTGCGATCCGGTATTGGCGGGATTTCGCACGCTGTATCATCTCATCCACCCATGCATGAATCTTCCGCCTGTTTGGCGGCCGCCGACTTGTCTTCATGCTTTGCAGGACGCCCTCGCGGAAGGTCCCCGACAGCACGGGCGCGCAGATAGACGTAGAGATCGTCCATGTAGCAATAAACGTTCTTGTTGTCGCCGAAGGCCGGCATCACCTTGTCGTTGCCGTTCGACAGATTCTTCCGGCCTCCCGCCACTGTCGACAGGAAATCGGCGTAGGACATTGTCTTGAGCGAATCGGCGAGAACCGGCGCAAAGGACGACCCCGCACCGTCTGCTCCATGACAGACATTGCATTCCGAATTGAACCGCCGGTAACCACTGTAGGTATGCCAATCAACAGTTCCATCCGGTTGTATCTTGAATGTCGGATTTCCGTCCTTGTCGGCGTATTTGCCATTGTCGTCGGAAACAACCGCAGCTGCGGCCTTGTCATCGGCACGGCTGCTGCCTTGCCCTATCAGGAGAGCAAGAGTGGCAGTGACGGCCAGAAGGATTGTTCGAATCGGCATTCGGTAACCTCGCATTCGCGCATCGGGCAACACCTGTTGGCGCCAGCTCAACGGTTATGATTGATCATCAGGTATCGGTCAGGTGACACGAGGGGCCCGGCCTGATTGAAACCGGGCGCCCTGTTCAAGTGTCTGCTCGCCCCGGTTTATTCGGGGACGGCGAAAACGGTCAGCTGACCGCCCAAAGCCGTATAGTCGGAGAGACCGGCATAACCGCCGACCGCGCCCAGACCATCCGTACCTTTTGTCAGACCGGCAGCAAGACCAATGCCTGCCCAGCCACCAACACCGGACAGAACGGCAACATATTGTTTGCCCTTGTGTTCGTAGGTGGTGACGTTGCCGATAATGCCGGAAGGAGTCTTGAACTTGTACAGTTCCTTGCCGTTCTTATCGACTGCCTTCAGATAACCTTCAAGCGTACCGTAGAACACCACGTCGCCATCGGTTGCCAGCGCGCCGGACCAGACCGAGAACTGCTCGGGTTTGGACCAGACGATTTCACCCTTTGCCGCATCCCAGGCAATGAAGTTGCCCATGCCGCCATGGCTGTTCGGAGCGGGATACATGGAAAGCGTTGCGCCGATGTAAGGTTGACCGGCGGTATAGCTGACCTTGTAGGGCTCGTAATCCATGCAGACATGGTTTGTCGGGACATAGAAGAGTTTCGTCTTCGGTGAATAGCTGGCAGGCTGCTGATCCTTGGTACCAAGTGCAGCAGGGCAAATACCCGTCGTGTTGACGTCTTCACCCTGTTTTGCCGTCGAATATTTGTCGACGACGACAGGACGCCCATAGTCCTTGCTGTTCTTGTCCATCACGACTTCTGTTGCCCAGTTCACAGCCGGATCGTATTTCTTGGCTACCAGAAGTTCGCCGGTTGCACGGTCCAGAGTGTAGGCAAAGCCGTTGCGATCAAAATGCACCAGCACATTGCGATCCTTGCCGTCTATTTTGATATCATCTGCAAGGATCATCTCGTTGACGCCGTCATAATCCCACTCGTCATGCGGGGTCATCTGGTACAGCCATTTCGCCATACCGGTGTCGGCATCACGAGCCATGATTGTCATGGACCACTTGTTGTCGCCAGGACGCTGGCTGGGATTCCATGTGGATGGGTTACCCGTGCCATAATAGATGAGGTTCAATTTGGGATCATAAGAATACCAACCCCACGTTGTTCCACCACCGATCTTCCACTGATCGCCTTCCCATGTCTTGGTGCTGGAATCTGCGCCAACCGGCTTACCGAGTTGGGTCGTCTTTTCCGGATCGATCAATGTGTCCTTGTCCGAACCAATTGACCATGCCCGCCACGCCTGCTTGCCATCTTTGATATTATAGGCAGTCAAAGCACCGCGAACGCCGAACTCACCACCGGAAATACCGACGATGACTTTGTCCTTGACGACCATCGGAGCAGATGTACCGGATTCGCCTTTACTGCCATCGGCAGCTTCACCATTCTTCACAGACCATTCGGGCTTGCCGGTTTTTGCATCGAGAGCCACGAGGGTTGTATCGGCCTGGTACAGGAAAATCTTACCATCGCCATAAGCCACGCCGCGATTAACGGTATCGCAGCACATGATTGGAATAACATTGGGGTCCTGTTTGGGTTCATATTTCCACAGGATCTTGCCGTCATTGTTCAGGTCAAGCGCATAGACTGTATTCGGATAGGGCGCATGGACATACATGACATCCCCTATGATGAGCGGGCCACCTTCGTGACCGCGCAGCACGCCTGTCGAAAACGTCCAGGCGACCTGAAGGTTCTTGACGTTGTCCTTGTTGATCTTATTGAGTTTTGAATATCGGGTGTTGGCATAATCGCCGGTCTGGATCGCCCAGTCCTTCGAATTGGAAATCAAGGCTTGCAGATCGTCATTGGCTAAAGCTCCTCCCGCCAATGAAAACGACAGACTAAAGGTGGCCAACGCTCGCATTAAATTCTTGTGTACACGCATTATGAGTCCTCCCTAAGTTCACATTTATGAACCATCGGGCGGAGCCGTTTATCACAGCGGTCCGCTCCATTAGCTCACGCAAATGGGGAAGTATTTCCGGCAGCGTGTCACGACCTAAGCCAGGCGCGCAGAGGGCACCGTTACTGCCCACCCCGCTTGGCCTACGAAGACTGTCACCACTCCCTTGACGGTAACGTCCTTGAAGCCGGAAACAAGGTGACGATAGGAGAAAGATTTGCATTAGGCAAGCATGTTTATCAATTTATATTTTCTGCGCTGCAATATATATATCTTGCACCGCAACATATATCGCGTTTTCCTATTTTATTCTACGATATATAGGATCATCACGATTTGATACTTTAATACTGGACAACTCTTGCCAATCAATATTATTATTTTCTATCCATTTGAAAACAGCGGCACCTCACCAGCGCGAAGGCAACGGCCCGATGTCCATATCAAAAGCCCTGCAATTATGCCTGTTAGCAACCGCAGCAATTGCATATTCTTCGCCGGCAAAATCAGCCGCGGATTATCCCACACCAGCCCTTGCCGAGTACGTTTACGGTTGCATGAAGGCCAACGGAGAGAACCGGGATTCGCTGCAACGCTGTTCCTGTTCGATCGATGTCATTGCCTCTGTCATCTCCTACGATCACTATGTTGCCGCTGAAACATACAAATCAATGGGTATGGTTCCCGGCGAAAACGGCGCGCTGTTTCGCGAAAGCGCTCCGGCGAAAGCTTCCATCACGGAACTGAAACGCGCGCAGGCCGAAGCGGACATACGCTGCTTCTAAATCCTCGGTTCACTACATCACAAACTTGATGATTCAAGCGGCCATTCATCCTTGAATTGCTTGCCTTCGGTGTCGGCCGCTTCAACCTTGATATCCTCTCCCGGCCTTGCATCAAATTCGAAGCGGAAGTTCGGATCTTCCGAAATCGAAATTCCGCCTTCCATCGACATGATCAGCCGATTGCCTTGAGACACCGTCAATCCCTGAATGAAGTGCGCGGGGATGTAGTACCGGGTTATCTGGTCCATCTGCAGCCCGGAATTGTTGGGATGGCGGATCATCAGCTGCATTTCCGTTGCACGGGTCATTGGCTCCATACCGGATGCTTTCGACGAAAACACGCGCAGTTTCATTTTGCCCAGATTGGCGAGTGCTTCGTCGGTGTTCTTCATGGCCGGTGCCGAGCATCCTCCCGATGCCTTGACGAAGGTCTCTGTCATATGAAGTTTGCCGTCCTCGGTTTCCGCGATGGCTCTTACATAGGAATAGGCATTCACACGCAATCGCGTTGCCAGATGGGTCACTCCGGCATCGGGACCGAACTTGAACACCGCGGCAACCGGCGATGGATTTTCATCCACGATCAAGGTCACCGTCTTGACGCGGCCAGTCCCGGCATCGGTTTTGAAATGCAGGTCAACCGGCACAATCGCAGCATCTTCGGCGCGCTTCGGCGCATCGATGCTCACAATGCCGTTTGCCGGTTCAATGGGATTCTGTCCAAAGACATCGCCCTTCAAACCGTTCCAGGTCGTGCTTTCGGGAGGCGCCGCATTTTGCGCCCATACGGGAAATGAAATAGCCGCACCAACCAGCACAAAAAGCGCAGTGGCAACCATCCGGCTACGCGGCTGTACTATCGTAAACATCGTGTTCTGCCTCCACCAAGGATAATTTGGCGGTGCCCGGCTGTTACTACCTATACCACCCATCCGAGCGGTCTGGCAAATGCCAGCACCGCCCAATCATTCCCACTCGAGTTCAGCGAAAGCCGCGGTGGCATTGCGCTGATTATATTCGTCAAAGAGCTTCCAGTTTGCGCGTTCGCGTTGCGCCGCTGACTTGATGGCATCCGACATCGGCACACCATCGGCAATGGCTTTGCGCATATCGCTCGCAAGCACATCGAAGTAACGGCGCTCCGCATCCAGTGCCTGCGGCCATGGTGATGGTATGGGTCCATGCCCGGGGACAGCAGATTTCGCCTTGATCCCGTTCAGGATGTCCAGTTGCGCGATCCATCCAAGCAGCGATCCATCCATCGTTGGCAGATGGCCGATGAAGCAGAGATCGCCGGTAAAAAAAGTATCGGTTTTGTGGTCAAAAACGGAAAGATCATTGTCCGTATGCGCTGGTTTCCATGCCTTCAAGGTGAGTTTGCGATTGCCAAGATCGAGCTCTTCCTCGCCGGTTACGAGCTTGGTTGGCGGAACGATCCTGATGTCCGCCATCAGATCATCGCCCATCGCATCCCTGTAACTCAGCAGATAATAAGCCCCGCGGCTTTCCAAAGCGCGCGGCAAATTGCGGTGACCGACGATGATTGCGCCGGTATACTCGAACGCTGCGTTGCCGAAGAGGTGGTCCGGATGCATATGGGTGTTGATCAGATAGCGGATCGGCCTGTCGGTTCTGGCGCGAATGGCCCCGATCAAAGCCTTGCCTTCAACCACGCTGCCGCCACTGTCGATAACAGCGACCGCCTCGTCACCGATGATGAAACCGACATTGCAGATCTCGCCGTCATTCTGGTTGTTCATCATCGCAGGGATGCCGGCAAAGGCAAACACCCCGTCGGCAATCTGCTTCACCGGCAACGGATCACCTGGCTGTGACTGGGCCAGCGCCAGACGCATATGCGACATGCCGCAACAGGCAAAGACCAGGCCCGTTTTGAGGACACCGCGCCGGGTCGTGCCGCTCATGGACGCACGCCTCTGTCCGAGAATTTTGCGTGGAACGAACGCAAGAGATCCGCCCTGACCTGTGCATTGCGGCTGTGTCGCGGCACCCTGATGTCGAACGTTCCGACGACGTGGGCAGGACGATCCGAGAAGACGATGATCCGGTCCGATAGCATGATCGCTTCCTGCACATTGTGGGTCACCATGAGCGCCGTCGTCGGACGTTCGGACCAGACCGACAGGAGCAGGTGACGCAGCTGATCCGCCGTTGCTTCATCCAGTGAAACAAAGGGCTCATCGAGCAGCAGAATGTCTGGTTCGATTGCCAATGCCCGCGCGATTGCCACGCGCCGCGCAAGGCCGAGAGACAATTCACCGGGATAGAACGTCCGCATTGCGGTCAGACCCAAGATACGGAACAGGGCATCGAGATTCGCGTCCCTTGACCGTTTCGGCAATGCAAGCCGCACGTTTTGCTCCACTGAACACCACGGCAACAATACCGGTTCTTGAAACACTGCCCCGACGCGTGGTTCGGCCAGCCCCGGCAACTGAACGGAGCCACCATAGCTCCCTTCGAGCCCGAGCAATATGCGCAGTGTTGTCGTCTTGCCGCACCCGGAAGGACCAAGGATACAGGCAAATTCGTTCTGCTCCACTTCGAAACGCAAATCGCGCAGGACATCGATCGCTTCACCATTGGATGAGCGAAACGATTTTTCCTGGATATCGACCTTAAGCCGGGCGGCGACGCCAACGCGTTGATGTGTGTTCAAGGGGCTGTACCAATACAAGTTCGATGAAAAGCATCACGGCAACGAACGCCAGAGTGTAGGCGAGAATTGCAGCAACATCGAAGAGTTGAAAAAACAGGTTGATCTGGAAGCCGATACCATTCGACCGGCCCATGAGTTCGACAACAAGCACAATCTTCCAGATCAGCGAAACGCCGGAACGCGACGTTGCAGCGATGTAGGGTTGCAGCTGCGGTAACAGGATATGTCGCAAACGGTCGATTGCCCCGAACTGGTACACCCGCGCCATCTCCGCATAACGCCCGTCGAGCGCCCGGGTCCCTTCGCGCATCGTCACGACCACATTGGGGATTTTGTTCAGGGCAACCGCACCAATCGCTGCGGCTTCGTTCAAGCCAAACCAGATATAAGCGAGGACGATGATGACGAGCGCCGGGATGTTCAGGAAGAGAATGAGCCAGGGATTGAAGAACTGGTCTGCTCGCCGATGGCTGCCCAGGAAAACGCCGATCACGGATCCGATGAGCATGGCAAGGAAGAACGAGGCCGCCACGCGCCATAGCGTGATTGCCAAATGATAGGGTAAATCGCCGCTCGCGGTCTCGCTTGTGAACTTTTGCAGAACGAGCAACGGTGCCGGAAAGGATCGGCTCGGCCAAAACGTGGCCCCGATATGCCAGAGGATCAAGAGTGCCGCAAAGGACAGAAAAACCATGACGGATGAGGTCCAGCGCCGTGACCGCGGCAACGGTAATACCTCACGTGCTCCTCGCCGTTCGGTGGAGACCACAGACATCTATTGGATCCTCCAGAACGTGCCGGGAGCCAGCGTGACCGCCGGACCGACCAGCCGCGGGCCACCGAGTTCCGCGAGAAGCGCATAGAGCTTTTCTGCATCGGCCTGTTCGGCGTCGACGGATCGGGAAGGAATGCCTTCGCGATAACGATCCCGCAAGATATCGAGTTCGCGCCCTTCTGCCTTCACCACCGGCGCGAGCCGCTGCCATTCCACATCAGAGCTGCCAAGAAGCGCCTTGGCGTCTCGGCTGGCCTTGATGAATCCCGCAATGGCCGCGGGATGGGCGTTTGCCCATTTGTCGTGGAATATATAGCCAAGAGCCGATGCGGTGCCCGTGGCGCCGAGCGCCTTGGCGGCTTCGCTTGTACTGATAACCCTGCGAAAGCCATTGGCCTCCAACCGCGCACAAAAATTCCAGAAGTTCAGAACGGCATCGAGCTCATTCTGTTGCGCTTTCTCAGCGAGCAATGGCGGAGCGCCAAAGACAATGTCGTTTTGCGCCGCCAGATCGAGCGACTGGCGTTTGGCAAGCCCCTGAATGAGCAGCCAGCTCTTGTCGAGAGGCCCGCCGGCAATGCCGATTTTCTTGCCTTTGAGATCCGTGAGACTTTTGATCGGCGAGCCATCTCGCACCATGAGTGCGCCGACAGAACTGGAATAGGGGACGAAAGCCAGGTCTTCGCCCGAGGCGCGTTGACGCGATACCCAGAGCCAATCGCTGACGATTATATCAACATCCCCGGCCAACATCGCGACATTGGTCGCCTCCTCACCGGCGAAGAACCGGACATCGACATGCACACCATATTTCTCATCAAGCTTGTTGTGTTTGATCGTGTCGAGTTCCCAATTCACCGTGCCGAATTTGAGAACGCCGACGCGAACCGTTTCCGATGCCAGACCGTTCGCCGTGCCGCTGCACACAATCGACAATGTGAAAAGCAACACCATGAAAAATCGATATTGATATTTGCCCGTCACAAAACCTCCCTGACAGATCGCGGCCGGTTTATCCGGTCATAAAGTCAACTCGTTGGTTGGATAGGCGCACTTCCAGCGCGCAACACGCAGTTTCGGATGTTCTCCGGCCCACTTTGCAATTTCGGCCGGAGCAAGGAACATGCAATTGAGAAGGTTACCCTTGTTCTCGAAATGCAGGCGTTCCTCCCGGCAATTTGACGGGTTGGATATAAGACAGACTGTCAGGATAAGATCGATAACGTCCATTCAGCACCTTCAATCCGCTACCCCTTCCCCCCAATACCTCGAATACACAAGGTGGATTGACTGGATCAGAAGCCGTTCGACGGATTTCTCAAGGTGCCCGCTGAGAAATATCGTTGCATCCAAATTACGTTTCCCGCCCGCTGCCGTCAATCATGCGTTCAGCGGAAAACGCAATCGTGATGCTGCGGCGTTATTTCCGCAGCCCGGCGATTGACTTATGCAATGTCGCGGGTAACGTTTTGGAACGCTATGATCAGCCGTTCTTCAACAAAAAGATCAAGCTAAAATGGTGGTGCCAATGCATGGAAATTGGTGCCAGTCTTCGTCTAGGGCACCCTTGGCGAAAATGAGGAAATGCCATGCGATACCCTGTACTACTGATTGGTATGTCAGTTGTAGTTCTGTCAGTTGCCAGTGCCCGCGCTCAAGATGCGGGTGATGCAACAGCAGGTGCAACGGTTTTCAAGAAATGTATGGCCTGCCACGTGGCAGACACCGACAAGAACAAGGTCGGGCCGTCTCTGTTCGGACTGTTTGGGCGAACAGCCGGTACACATCCGGGATTCGGCTATTCTCCTGCAATGAAGGCTGCCGGTGCGGGCGGTCTCGTGTGGGACATTGCCAGCTTGCGCGACTATTTGCATGATCCGAAGGCCAAGGTTCCAGGCACCAAGATGGCCTTTCCCGGCCTGAAGGATGAGACGGAAATTACCAACCTCGAGGCATATCTCAAACAATACTCGAAGTAACAGATTGCCGCCGGCCGGATCGCCGGCGGCATCACGCTGTCAGAGCGAATCACGCCATTTGATGGAGCAGCCCACCGAGGCAATCTGTTCGCGTGGTCCAGCGCCCGATCGCGCAATCTGGCGCATTGCCTCGAACAAATCCCGCCGCAGGTCCGCGATAGATTCCTGTTTGCGCGAGCCGTCCAGCCGCCCGCGGTATTGCAATTCACCCCTTGCATTGAACCCGAAGAAATCCGGGGTGCAGACGGCACCATAGGCGTGTGCAACCGCTTGGTCTGCATCGTGCAAATAGGGAAAGGGAAATGCATTCTCTCGGGAGAACCGCTGCATGTTTTCATAGGAATCGGCGGGGTAAGCTGCTGCGTCATTGGCATTGATGGCAACAAAGCCAACATCTAGTGCTGCGAGATCATGCGCGTCACGCACGATACGCCCGATGACGGCCTTCACGTAGGGACAGTGGTTGCAAATGAACGCGATGACAAGTCCTTGCCGTCCGGCCTGAGCCAGGAGGGAGTGCCGTTGGCCGTCGGTCCCGATCAAGCTTGCATCGACAGCTTGCCAGCCGAAATCACAAAGAGGTGGGACCGCCGCCATCGTTTTTCCCTCCTCTCACGCTGCCTTCTGGTGCCTGGCGCCATCGGCAGCACGGCGGATGGCAGCAATGTTGGCCGCGTAAGCAGCCTTGCTGCCTCCCCTGAAAATCGCTGATCCGGCAACAAGAACATCAGCGCCGGCAGCAGCCACCAGAGGCGCCGTCTCCGGCGTGACACCGCCATCGATTTCGATATGAATCGGACGATCGCCGATCAGTGCTTTCAAACGCCGTGTCTTTTCGACAACCGACGGGATGAATGCCTGTCCGCCGAACCCTGGATTGACCGTCATCAACAATACGAGGTCGAGGCGATCCAGCACATATTCTATTGCCGTTTCAGGCGTAGACGGGTTGAGGGACACGCCTGCTTTCCTGCCGAGATTGCGAATGGTCTGCAGCGAGCGGTCCAGATGCGGCCCCGCTTCCGCATGAACGGTGATGAAGTCGCACCCGGCATCGGCAAAGGCCGCTAGATAGGCATCTGCCGGTGCGATCATGAGATGGCAATCGAACACCGCTGCGGTCCGGCCGCGGATCGACTTTATGACTTGAGGACCGAAGGTGATGTTGGGAACGAAATGCCCATCCATCACATCAAGGTGCACCCAATCTGCTCCAGCCTCGATGATATCCTCCACCTCTTCACCCAGCCTGGAAAAATCCGCGGACAGAACGGACGGCGCGATGAGCGTCTTGCGGTTCATGGCGTTTGCCCCTCCACAGGCGGCATTGAAAAGACACGGCTATTGCCGATATCGGCTGCTGTGATTGTCGACAAGGCGTCAGCATCCAGCGGCACCTTGGATGTCTCGAACAGGCGATTGGCCTGCCGCAGACGGGCCCGATCGAGTGCGTTGCGGATGGAACGGGCATTGGCAAAATGCGGCTGTTGCCGGCGGCGCTCAATATAGTCCGCCATGATGGCACGGCCTTCCGCGTCGAACCCATAATTCTGCTTCGACAACATCGTTTCCGCAATGCGAAGCAATTCGTCGGAGCTGTAGTCCGGAAAATCGATATGATGAGCGATACGCGAGCGAAAACCCGGATTGCTCTCGAAGAACTTGTCCATGCGATCCGTATAGCCGGCCAGTATAACCACAAGATCTTCGCGCTGATTTTCCATCACCTGAAGCAGAATCTCAATGGCTTCCTGACCATAATCGCGCTCGTTCTCCTGCCGATGCAGATAATAGGCTTCATCGATGAACAGCACGCCGCCCAAAGCTTTCTTCAATATCTCCTTGGTCTTCGGCGCGGTGTGGCCGATATACTGCCCGACCAGATCGTCGCGCGTTACCGAAACGAGATGACCTTTGCGGATATAGCCAAGCCGGTGCAAGAGATCGGCCATACGCAGCGCCACCGTAGTCTTGCCGGTGCCCGGATTACCACTGAAACTCATGTGCAGCGTCGGCGTCTCATGGGCAAGCCCCATCCGCCGACGCGCCCGTTCCACCAGCAGCAGGGCGGCGGTCTCCTTGATCCGCAGTTTAACCGGCTTCAGGCCGATCAAATCGCGGTCGAGTTCGTCGAGCACGTCTTTCACGCCGGATTCAACATATTCGGCGTGCAGATCAATCGCGGCTGGAATGTCCTCGCTGGCACGCGCGAGCTCTTCTATCCCGATGTCAGCCATAACGTTGCCCCGCCGGCTTGTCCGTTGCGTAGGATCTCGTCGTATACCGGACGACACGGCCTTCGCCTTCCTGACGCGCGAGATGGAAGCCGGGCTCTTCCTGCGGACGATTGACGAGGAAAGACAACTTTACCGACTCCCAGCCATGCGAGTTGTCGAACGCAACAAAGCGAATATAGCCATCGCCATAGACCTTGCGGCATTCCTTGAGTTCCATGATCAATGCCGCGGCATCCGGATTGTCGAACATCGGATGCCCCCACATCTCCCAATAGGTATTGCGCGGGTGCGGGTCGTCGGTGAATTCGAGACTGACAGCCCAGCCTTTGTCGATGCAATACTGTGCTTGCCCGGCAATCTGCTCGTCCGTCAGGTCGGGCAGGAACGAGAATGCTCCTTGGGTAATACGCATGTCGTTTCTCCTATTCGGCTGCTGTTGCCGTCGGAACGAAGTCCGGCGAGTCGGTTGACGTGTAGTTGAAGGAAACATCCTTCCAGACTTCCAGCGCCTGCTGCAGAGGCTGACAGTTGCGGGCCGCCATCCGCAGGATGTCCGGCCCCTCGCGCAGGATATCCCGGCCTTCATTGCGTGCGAGCACCATGCATTCGAGTGCAACACGGTTGGCAGTGGCTCCGGCCGCGATGCCGAGAGGGTGGCCGATAGTACCGCCGCCGAATTGCAGAACGACATCCTCGCCGAGAAGATCCAGCAGCTGATGCATTTGACCGGCATGGATACCGCCAGACGCAACCGGCATCATCTTGTTGAGAGAAGCCCAGTGCTGATCAAAGAACACACCGTTTTCGAGCCGCATCGGGTTGAAATCCTCGCGGCAAATATCGTAGTAGCCGCGCGTGGTTGCCGGATCACCTTCAAGTTTACCGACCACCGTTCCGGCGTGAATGTGATCCACACCGGCGAGACGCATCCACTTGGCGATCACGCGGAACGAGACACCGTGTGACTTCTGCCGTGTATAGGTGGAATGGCCGGCGCGATGCAGATGCAGGATCATGTCATTGCGACGCGCCCATTTGGCCATTGATTGGATTGCCGTATAGCCGATCACCAGATCGATCATAACGATGTTGGAACCCAGTTCTTTGGCAAAATCGGCACGTTCGTACATGTCCTCCATCGTCGCCGCGGTGACGTTGAGGTAACTGCCCTTGATTTCGCCGGTGGCAGCCTGGGCTTTGTTGACGGCCTCCATGCAGTAAAGGAACCGTTCGCGCCAATGCATGAAGGGCTGCGAGTTGATGTTCTCGTCATCCTTGGTGAAATCGAGACCGCCTTTCAGCGCTTCATATACAACACGCCCGTAATTGCGGCCTGACAGTCCAAGCTTCGGCTTCACGGTCGCGCCAAGCAGCGGTCGGCCGAACTTGTCGAGGCGTTCGCGTTCAACGACAATGCCTGTCGGCGGCCCCTGGAAGGTTTTGACATAGGCGACCGGCAGGCGCATGTCCTCCAGCCGCAAAGCCTTGAGCGGCTTGAATCCGAAGACATTGCCGATGATCGATGCCGTCAGATTGGAGATGGAGCCCGGTTCGAACAAATCCAGATCATAGGCGATGTAAGCGAAATATTGACCTTCGCCATTGGGAACGGGATCGACGCGATAGGCCTTGGCCCGATATTTTTCGGTTGCTGTCAGCCGATCTGTCCACACCACCGTCCAGGTTGCGGTTGATGATTCACCGGCAACGGCGGCAGCCGCCTCGATCGGATCAACGCCATCCTGCGGCGTAATGCGGAAGAGCGCGATGATATCGGTGTCTTTCGGTTCATAATCGGGCTCCCAATAGCCCATCTTCTTGTATTCCATGACACCGGACCTGTAGCGGTCCTTCCCTGTGACCGTTTCCGACTTGTTTGACATGATAAGGTCCTTTCCGTTTCATTCGGGACTCAAGCAGCCTGTGCTGCGGCGATTTGTGGATCGAGCTTGCCAGCCGCATAGCGTTTGGCCATGTCATCGAGACCGATGACCTTGATTTTCAGAGCATGGCCTGCCGTGCCGAACCGCTCGAAGCGGTCCCGGCAGAGATCACGCATCGCATCCATGGCGGGTTTCAGGAACTTGCGCGGGTCAAACTCAGCCGGATTTTCGGCGGCTATCTTGCGGAACTGCCCGCTCATCGCCATCCGGCAATCCGTATCGATGTTCACCTTGCGCACACCGTGGCGAATGCCCCGCTCGATTTCCTCCACGGGCACGCCATAGGTTTGCGGCATCTCGCCGCCAAACCGGTTGATGATGTCCTGCAAGGGTTGCGGGACGGATGAGGACCCATGCATGACCAGGTGCGTGTTCGGCAGTTTGCGGTGGATCTCCTCGATCACACCCATCGCCAGAATGTCACCATCGGGTGCACGGGTGAATTTGTAGGCGCCATGCGATGTGCCACAGGCTATTGCGAGTGCATCCACTTTCGTACGAAGCACAAAATCGACTGCCTGGTCCGGATCCGTCAGCAGTTGATCATGGCTCAGCACGCCGCTTGCGCCGTGCCCATCCTCGGCCTCAGCCTCGCCACTCTCAAGCGATCCCAGTACACCGAGTTCACCTTCCACCGAGACGCCAAGCCAGTGAGCAATGGATGCGACCCGCTTGGTGATCCCGACATTGTATTCGTAGGATGCGGGTGTCGCCGCATCCGCTTCGAGCGACCCGTCCATCATCACCGACGTGAATCCATGCCGGATCGCCGTCATGCAGGTGGCTTCGTCATTGCCGTGATCCTGATGCAGGCAGACAGGAATGGCTGGGTACAATTCCACCAGCGCGTCGATCATCCGCGCCAGCATGATATCCTTGGCGTAGGAGCGCGCGCCACGGGATGCCTGCAGAATAACCGGCGCCTCGCAGGCTGCCGCGGCTTCCATCACGGCAAGCCCCTGCTCCATGTTGTTGATGTTGAAGGCAGGAACGCCGTAGCCATGCTCAGCCGCATGATCGAGCAGTTGTCGCAGTGTAATACGGGCCATCATCAATACTCCTTCTCGCTGATGAGCTTGCGTGCAGTGGCAACAATCTTTTCGGGCGTAATCCCGAAATGACGATAGAGGTCCGGTGCCGGCGCGCTGGCGCCAAAACCGTGCATGCCGATGAATGCACCCTTGTCACCGATCCAGCGGTCCCAGCCGAGACGTGCCGCCGCCTCGATACCGATGCGCGGTGCTGCAGCAAGAACCGACCGGCGATAGGCCGGGGTCTGCGCCTCAAACAGTTCCCAGGAGGGCATGGAAACAACAGCCGCTGCGATCTTATGTTGCGCCCGCAGCATATCGGCAGCGGTACAGGCAATCTCGACCTCCGAGCCCGTGGCCAGCAGAGTGACCGCACGCGGCTCGGCTGTTTCACGCAGCACGTAAGCGCCACGAGCGGACCGGTTTTCCTCGGTATAACCGGGACGCAGCATCGCGAGGTTCTGGCGGGACAATACGATGACGCTCGGACGGTCACTGTATTTCAATGCCAGTTCCCAGCATTCCGCCGTCTCGATAATATCCGCCGGCCGGAATACAGTGATACCCGGTGTGGCACGCAGCATGGCAAGGTGTTCAACCGGCTGATGCGTCGGACCGTCCTCACCAAGACCAATCGAGTCATGGGTCATGACATAGACGACCTGCTGGCCCATCAAGGCGGAAAGGCGTATGGCTCCCCGCGCATAATCGGCGAAAGCCAGGAACGTACCGCCATACGGGATGAAACCACCATGTAGCGCTAGACCGTTCATCGCGGCGGCCATGCCGTGCTCGCGGATCCCATAGTGAATGTACCGGCCGGAAAAATCACCGGATGCAACACTGCGCATGCCGGGCGTTACGGTGAGGTTCGAGTGGGTAAGATCGGCGGATCCGCCGATCGTGAGATCGGTAGCGGCGTTGACGATGCCAAGCACCATTTCCGAAGCCTTGCGCGTCGCGACCTTGGTGGCCTTCTCGATATGGTCGCGGCGAAACGCGGCAAGTTCTTCAAACACCCTTGCCGGCACCTGCTTCTGCACTGCCAGCTTGAAATCCTCCCCAAGCGGCGATTTTGATACCCGTACCGACCAGTCGCGCCGTTCATCGGCACCCCGGCGTGCAACATCGCGCCATGTCTCAAGGATATCCTCCGGAACGGTGAATGGCTCATACGGCCAGTCCAATGCCAGACGCGCTGCAGCAATTTCCACAGCACCCAGTGGGGCGCCGTGGGTCTTTTCGGTGCCTTGCAGGTTGGGCGCCCCTTTTCCGATGATGGTGCGGCACGAGATCAGCGAAGGCCGTCCGGAGGCCTTGGCATGCGAAATCGCCCCGGCAATTTCATCGAAGTCATGACCGTCAATGTCCTGAACGTCGAAGCCAGCGGCCTTGAAACGCGCCAATTGATCCGTCGACGTCGAGAGCGATGTCGGCCCGTCGATGGAGATGGCATTGTTGTCCCAGAACACGATAAGCTTTGACAGGTTCAAATGACCCGCAAGGTCGATAGCCTCCTGGCTGATACCTTCCTGCAGGCAACCATCTCCGGCCATGACATAGGTATGATGATCAACGATATCCGCTCCAAATCGCGCGGCCTGCATGCGCTCGGCCAGTGCCATGCCGACCGCGGTCGCGATACCCTGCCCAAGCGGGCCGGTGGTCATCTCGATGCCCTGTGCATGACCGTATTCCGGATGACCCGCGGTTTTTGCACCGATCTGGCGAAAGCGCTGCAGTTCCTCGATGGGCATATCGGGGTAGCCGACAAGATAGTGCAGCGCATATTGCAGCATGGAACCATGTCCCGCCGACAGGATAAACCGGTCACGGTCGGGCCATTGCGGGTGCAGCGGATCAAGTTTGATGAAGCGCCTGAACAGCACGGTTGCGACATCCGCCATCCCCATCGGCATGCCTGGATGTCCGGAATTCGCCTTCTGGACGCTATCCATGACCAGAGCGCGGATCGCATTCGCCATGTCCCGTTCCGAAAGGATTTCGGTATCCGGCTTGTCTTGAAGCAGAGCTTGCGTGTTCATCATCTTCTCCTCACGAGGCTCGGTTTTTGCGCTCGATCAACTGCATGATCAGCGGCGTCAGGATGAGTTGCATGGCCAGGTCGAGTTTGTTGCCAGGCACGACGATCGAATTGGCGCGCGACATGAACGAGTCGTGAATCATCGAAAGCAGGTACGGAAAATCAATCCCGCGCGGCCGGGCAAACCGGATCACCAGCATTGACTCGTCGGGCGTCGGTATCCACCTGGCGATGAACGGATTGGACGTGTCGACAATGGGTACGCGCTGGAAGTTGATATCCGTCAGCGTAAACTGCGGCGTGATATAGCGGACATAGTCCGGCATACGGCGCAGGATGACATCCATCACCGCTTCAGTGGAGTATCCGCGGGTCGAGCGGTCGCGATGGATTTTCTGTATCCACTCGAGATTGATGACGGGCACCACGCCGATCTTGAGATCCGCATGGCGAGCAAGATTGATGCCTTCCGTGACGGCGCAGCCGTGCAGTCCCTCGTAGAAGAGAAGGGTGCTGGGCGGAAAATCACGCCATTCGGTAAATGTACCGGCTGGCGTATTGTACTGCTCGGCTTCGGCATCATCATGAATGTAGGTCCGCGTCTGGCCAGTTCCCTTGCGACCATATTCTTCAAACACCGCGTCGAGCTTAGCGAGTTCATTGGCATCGACGTGGAAATGCGTAAAGTTGGGATTACCCTTCTTTTCTTCTTCCGCGACCTTCACCTTCATAGTGTTGCGGTCATATTTGTGAAAGGCATCGCCTTCGATGAAGGCGGCTTCGATGTGCTCGCGGCGAAAAATCTGTTCGAAGATGCGCTTGACCGACGTGGTGCCGGCACCAGACGAACCGGTGATGGAGATGATCGGATGCTTTGCTGACATGATTGATCTGGCTCCCCTCAAACCCTGAACAGGCCACGGTTGCTGAAGAGCGGCGCCCGCTCGCCAATATTGCTGGGTTCGGCATGGTAGCGGCCGATCCGGGCCACTTCCCGTGCTGAACCAAAAACGAACGGAACCCGCTGATGCATGGTGTGGGGTATCAGATCGAGGATACGGTTCGCCGTATCCGTTGCACCTCCGCCCGCTTGCTCGATGAGAAAAGCAATGGGATTCGCCTCGTAGATCAGCCGTATCCGGCCCTCGCCGTAGCCTTTGCGCTTATCACCGGGATAGAGGAACACGCCACTGCGCATAAGAATGCGGTACGTCTCGGCGACCAGCGACGCGATCCATCGCATGTTGAAATCACGCTCGCGCGGCCCCTCGCTGCCCTTCAGGCAATCATCGACATAGAGCTGTACTGCCTCGTCCCAATGCCGATAATTGGCCGTGTTGATGGCAAACTCATGTGACTGGCTTGCTATGACGATGCTTTCATACGCCTGCACGAAGGTTCCAAGCCGGCTTGAAAAGACAAAAACGTGCGTACCGCTGCCAAGTGTCACCACAAGTGCAAGCTGCGGGCCGTAAATGAAAAAGCCGGCAGCGAGCTGGCGATCGCCCTTTTGAAAGAACGATGCGCCAGGCTCGCTGCTCGGATCACCGGCCACCGGGAGGACGGAGAAGATAGTTCCGATCGAAACATTGGTATCGATATTGGACGAGCCGTCGAGCGGATCGATTGCAAGTGCCAGCGGCGCACGCGGATCTAGCATCGCCGGATGCGTCAGCTCCTCCGAGCCGTAGAGGGCAACAGGAGCCTGCCGTGCCGCTTCGAGAAACATGTCGTCAGCAAATACGTCGAGTGCCTTCTGCGGATCGCCGTCGGCATTCCTGTTGCCAGTTCCCCCGGAAAAGGCCTTTCCAAGGGCTCCCTGATTGATGACGCTGCGAATCTTAACCGCCGTCAAAGCCAGTTGGCGCAGAAGCGCGGATACCGATGCACGCAAGGGATCGTCATGTTCCGCATAGGATCCAAGAAAGGCGTCTAACGTCGCCGTGGTCATGGTCGTCCTCCCGTGCCTGATCGTCTTTCTGCGTCAGACTTCGGTGCTAAGGGACCATTGATGGATACCTAAGTAAAATTTAATATATTTACGTCTTAGATAAAATTTATTAATCTCACACAATGCGCAATCTGAATCTCAAGCAGTTACGGGCGATACAGGCAATCAAGCGGCATGGGACAATCGTCGCTGCTGCCAATGCATTGGGACTAACACCCCCTGCCGTGACCATTCAGCTCAAGCTGGTGGAGGAAGACGCGAATATTATCCTGTTCGATCGCACCACTGAGGGACTTCGCCCCACCGCCGCCGGTCTTGCTTTTCTCGATGCCGCGCAGATGATCGAGGAAAGGCTACGGGTTCTTCACGACGAAATCGATGCGATCAAAGGTTTACGGGTGGGCACCCTGTCCTTGGGTGTCGTGTCGACAGCCAAGTACTTTGCGCCGCAACTCATGGCGATTTTCGCAAAGGAACATCCCGACATCGTCGTCAAACTGGCAATCGGCAACCGCGCGGAAATCATCGACAGTTTGAAAAGCCATGCAGTGGACCTTGCTCTGATGGGCCGGCCGCCAAAGGATATCCCGCTGCGTTCGGCGGTTTTTGGCGATCATCCGCTGGTGATGATCGCCGCACCGGATCACCCTCTGGCCAAATGCCGGGACATAACGAAAGAGCGTATCGCGCAGGAGCATTTTCTGATCCGCGAGCCTGGGTCCGGCACACGCATTTCGCTGGAGATTTTCCTGAGTGAGCTGCCGGGACGTATTGATGATCTCGGCACCGAAATGTCCTCGAACGAAACAATCAAACAGGCTGTCATGGCGGGGCTCGGCGTAGCCTTCATTTCAGCCCACACGATCGCGCTCGAACTGGAAGTCGGCAAGCTCGTGATGCTGGATGTCACTGGTATGCCCATCCGCCGTCAATGGTTTTCGGTCATGCGGACCGACCGGACATTGTCGCCGGCAATGCGGGCCTTCCAGGATTTTCTCAACCGCAAAGGCGCGCAATGTCTGCCCTCCATCGATCGGCTCTATCCCATGGCCGGCGCGCAAATTTCGTAAAGTCGACGAACTTGGACAAGTAGGAATGGCGTTGCTGGCCCATATGACGTTTAATGAGTGCGGGATGTCCGGGGGTACCATGATTGAACAAAAGCCGTTGAGCCTGGCGTCGCGGATCGCCTATTTTGCCTCCAGCCTCATGTTCGCGATCTTGATAACCATTGGGTTATCGGTTGTATATCTTGCAGCACTATCCAACCCCGCGGTGAGCAGGGTTGATGTTGGTGGCTTTATGGTCGGGATGTTGTTTGTATGCACGCTGCTCATTGCAGCTTGCTGGCTCGCCTATCTTCCGCTTCGCCGGCATCATGGACTTATCCGAATTGTCACAACTGCCTTCTGTCTTTTGATCGCTATATCCGTCGTTCTCATCGTGTTCATTGATTGGGGTTAAAAATCAAGTTGCAAACGGACGGACCGTCCGTGTTATGGCTCGCGCTTCGGACGTGGCGCTGCTAAAACGCTCACGCTCATTGATTGACAACCGTAGGGGCACTGGAATGAATTCAATGCGTCGCGGTGTGCTCGCGTTTTTGGGTGGCCTCATGATGGGCAAGCCTTCTCTCAGCACGGCGTCCAGCAAGCTTCCGGCATTCGCAGCATCGCGTTCCAGCTACACGCCGCGCCATGTGCTTTGTTTTCTTGGCGGTGAGCATGGCCTTCCGGCCCTGGTCGAAAATGCCCGCGCCGCCATAGAGAAACTGGCGGATGGTTTTACCGCCGATGAAGATGGCTCCCGGAATGAACCTGATGACCGGATGGAGCGATCGTTCGACGTCTGCTGGGATCGCGTCGATCCCGAGGCCTATCAGGACACTGACGAAAAAGCCGTCGCCGGGCACGGGTCTGTCCTCTACGTGCTCGGCCCGTCGATGACGGCGGAAACAACCGTAACGACATCCGCAAAAGCCTTGCAGCTTGTGCAATACATGCTTGATCACGGGGCCATTGCCGTGAAGGGTGAAAGCGCAGGGGTTGCCCATGGCGTGCGGCGATGGAAGGAACTGGCTGAACAGGCCCGCAACGCATCGGCTTCCGGTGATGTCATGGCACTCGCAAGAACCTGCCGTCTGGCCTTTGCGCGCCGGCCCATCGGTGACGACGTCGATGGCATGGCCAGCGTCGGGTTCCATTTGGTTGGGTTGCCCGATGTCCTGGTAACCACCGTTCGTCCGGCAGAGCAACGGCCGTCAACCAACGCCGAGCAGCTCAAGATTGCGGCTCTGATCGACGATATCGCCGACGAAATGACCCGGGACGGCGTTGAAACCGCCGTAACGGATCGTCGTGCCGCTCTATCCAGCGACAGCCGTTACGAGGAAGACGAGTACAAATTCAATCCGTTCGGGGTTGTGCATATTCAAGTGAACAAGCTTTAGCGAAGCGATATTTGTGAGCCGCCATCGGCACGACCTGATCAACTTCGCCCGGTTGACGGGACATGAGCCTACATCTTTAACGGGAAATTCTTTGCCGGACTGATTGACTTATCACCTGTGCAGGATGACTATTTCAGCCAGGAGGGGGTTTCATGAAATATTGTGTCCTTCTTATCGGCTTTTCAGTCGCTGTCCTTTCCGCTGGCGGAGCGCACTCCCAGGAGGGGGACGCCACGGCGGGCGCAGCCGTTTTCAAAAAATGCGGCATCTGCCATGTGGCGGAAACAGATACGAACAAAGTGGGGCCTTCGTTGAATGGTCTGTTCGGCAGAACAGCCGGAACACATGCAGGCTTCAGTTATTCACCGTCGATGACGGATGCAGGCAAAGCTGGTCTTGTGTGGAATGAGACCTCGCTGCGAGACTATCTGCATGACCCCAAGGCCAAGGTAAAAGGCACGAAAATGGCCTTCCCCGGATTGAAGGACGATGGCGATATCTCCAATCTGATCGCCTATCTGAAACAGTTTTCCAAGTAATTCTTCCTCCCGTTGAGAATGAACGGGTATGAATATCTGGTGAACACTTGAGGAAACACAGCTTATGCACGCGTCTTTTCTGGCCTGATTGCCTGTCTTATCCGTTCATGAGATAATAGATTTGTCTTTCCCAAGATGCGACCCATGTCCACACCCAGTAAAGGCCGGGAGGGCGGAAAATGGCAGTCGTGGTAATTCTGATCGTCATAGCCGTCGGCTCGGTATTGTTTCACCTGCTGAGCCCATGGTGGTGGACGCCTATAGCGTCGAACTGGGACTATATCGACAACACCATTATCATAACGTTCTGGATCACCGGGGTCGTTTTCGTCGCCGTGGTTCTGTTCATCGCATTTTGCGTCTACCGTTTCCGGCACAATCCCGGTAAACGCGCCGCATACGAGCCGGAAAACAGGATACTGGAGTTCTGGCTGGCGACCGTGACTGCCATTGGTGTCGCTGCGATGCTGGCGCCGGGCCTGTTTGTCTGGAACCAATTCATTACGGTCCCGAACGATGCCACGGAAGTTGAAGTCGTTGGGCAGCAGTGGTTGTGGAGCTTTCGACTTCCGGGAAAAGATGGGCGGCTGGGAACTTCCGAGACCAGCGATGTCAGTTCGGATAACCCTTTGGGGATCAATAAAAGGGACCCCGCGAGCCTTGATGATATCATCATACAAGGCGGTGAATTGCATCTGCCCGTCGGCAAACCCGTCAAGATGTTGCTGCGCTCCCTCGATGTGGTGCACGATTTTTACGTCCCCGAGTTCCGGGCCAAGATGGATATGATCCCGGGATCAGTCAGCTATTACTGGTTTATCCCGACACGAACGGGAACTTTTGAGGTTCTTTGCGCCGAACTCTGCGGCGTTGGTCACCCGCAGATGCGCGGGACAGTCGTCGTTGACACCGAGGCAGACTATCAGACGTGGCTGCAGCAGCAGCAGACTTTTTCCCAGATGATGGCATCGGCAGGAGACGGGCAGACGGCAAAATGAGAATGGTCGCCCTGCGGGAGAAGGGGCATTAAAGGTCGGGAGTATAGGGAATGGTCAATATTCCAGCTGGTATCGATGACACGGTTCCGTTAGCGGAAGTCGCCGATGTCGAACTTTACCACCCGAAGAGCTGGTGGACGACCTATGTCTTCAGTCAGGACGCCAAGGTCATCGCCATCCAGTACTCCATAACCGCCATATCGATCGGTTTCGTGGCCCTGGTCCTGTCATGGCTCATGCGGATACAACTCGCCTTTCCCGGCGCGCTTTCCTTCATCGATGCGGAACACTACTACCAGTTCATCACGATGCACGGCATGATCATGGTGATCTATCTCTTGACCGCATTGTTTCTCGGCGGCTTCGGCAATTACCTCATCCCGCTGATGCTGGGTGCCCGGGACATGGTGTTCCCCTATGCAAACATGTTGAGCTACTGGCTTTACCTGCTCGCTGTGCTCGTGCTTGTGGCTGGCTTCTTTGTGCCCGGCGGGCCGACGGGCGCGGGATGGACGCTTTATCCGCCCCAATCCATTCTTTCCGGCACCCCCGGGGGAAAAGACTGGGGCATCATCCTGATGCTGACCTCGCTCATCCTCTTCATCATTGGCTTCACGATGGGCGGGCTGAATTATGTGGTCACAGTCTTGCAGGGGCGCGCAAGAGGCATGACCCTGATGCGCATGCCTCTGACAATCTGGGGCATATTCACCGCAACCGTGATGGCCTTGCTGGCGTTTCCGGCGCTCTTCGTTGCCTCGGTCATGATGTTGTTCGACCGGGTTCTTGGAACCAGCTTCTTCATGCCGGCCATCGTCGAAATGGGTGAGCATCTGAAAAATGGCGGCGGCAGCCCCATCCTCTTCCAGCACCTGTTCTGGTTTTTCGGTCACCCGGAAGTCTACATCGTCGCTCTGCCGGCCTTCGGCATCGTATCGGACCTCATCAGCACGCATGCGCGCAAGAATATATTCGGCTATCGCATGATGGTGTGGGCAATCGTGGGGATCGGTGCGCTCAGTTTCGTGGTTTGGGCACACCACATGTATGTCAGCGGGATGAACCCCAAATTCGGGTTCTTCTTCGCTACGACCACGCTGATTATTGCCGTGCCCACCGCTATCAAGGTCTATAACTGGGTGCTTACTTTATGGCGGGGTGACATCCATCTGACCTTGCCAATGCTGTTCGCTCTCGGGTTCATGGTCACATTCGTCAATGGCGGATTGACGGGACTTTTTCTTGGCAATGTCGTCGTCGATGTTCCGCTGGCCAAGACACTGTTTGTGGTTGCGCATTTTCACATGGTCATGGGCGTTGCCCCCATCATGGTGGTCTTCGGGGCGATCTATCATTGGTATCCCAAGGTCACCGGCCGAATGCTCGACGAGACACTGGGCAGAGTGCACTTTTTTGTCACCTTCCTTGGGGCCTACGCTATCTTCTTTCCCATGCATTATCTCGGACTGCTGGGCGTGCCACGCCGCTATTCCGAATTGGGCGATACGGCATTCATTCCGCCATCCGTGCAGGCCCTGAATGAATTCATCACGATCATGGCGCTGATCGTCGGGGCAGCACAGATCCTCTTCCTGTTCAACCTGGCCTGGAGTGTGCGAAGGGGCAAGGAGGCTGGCGGCAATCCCTGGCGGGCAACGACGCTCGAATGGCAGACGCCGCAGACACCACCGGCTCATGGCAATTGGGGCAAGGAACTGCCCGTGGTCTATCGCTGGGCCTATGATTACAGTGTTCCAGGCGCAGCCCAGGATTTCATTCCGCAGAACCAGCCCAATGGCGACCGAATTTCCAGGGAGCCCGCATCGTGAGCACCATTCTGGTTTTCCTGGCCGGGCTCGCCGTCATCATCACGTGGTGGATGGCGCAGCAGCGCCTGACGTCCAAACCTTGGCTTGAAGTCAATGCAACCAGTGATATTCCCGCGTGGACCAAGTCTGCCATCGCCACCGAGAAAATCGGTCTGGGCGTATTCCTGGCCGTTGTCGGTGCCTTGTTCACTCTGTTCATCAGCGCTTACTTCATGCGGATGGGACTGCAGGATTGGTGGGCTATCCCGCTTCCGCGGATACTTTGGCTCAACACGGGCATACTGGTGATAAGCAGCGTCGCACTGCAACGGGCAAAGGCTGAAGCCGCACGCAGCAACGACAGTGCCTTGAGGCTTGCCCTTGTGACGGCTCTTGCCGCCACCACCGGATTTCTGATCGGCCAGTTGTTCGCATGGAAGGAGCTCGTCACCGCCGGCTACGTCATAGCAGACAATCCCGCGAACAGTTTTTTCTACCTGATTACCGGAATGCATGGCCTGCATATTCTTGGCGGACTCTTCGTGCTCAGCCGCACGACGTCCCGGGTATGGCAGGGCGCTCCGCTCCCCAAGGTGCGGCTGAGCATCGAGCTATGCACCATGTACTGGCATTTCATGCTGGTGGTGTGGCTGGTTCTGTTTGCCCTGTTTGCCGGTTGGGCCAATGATTTCATCGCCATCTGCCGCCAAGTGCTCAACTAGGACGTTTGACCCATGTCTCAATCCTCCGCACAAGCAAAACCCGAGATCACCCTTCCCCGGCCTGCCGGCCTGCGCGGCTTCGCATCTGACTGGGCCTCCGATCAGCGCGCGTTTAAAAACGTCTCCTGGGGCAAGGCCATGATGTGGATCTTTCTGCTCAGCGACACGTTCATCTTCGGGTGTTTTCTGGTTGCCTATATGACGGCACGGGTGTCCACGGCCATTGCCTGGCCAAACCCCAGCACGGTCTTCGCGCTCAATATCGGCGGCAAGGAAATCCCGCTGATCCTGATCGCCATCATGACCTTTGTCCTCATCAGCAGTTCAGGGACAATGGCTATGGCCGTCAATTATGGTTATCGGCGTGATCGCCGCAAAGCTGCCATCCTTATGCTGATCACAGCATTGTTCGGTGCGATCTTCGTCGGCATGCAGGCTTTCGAATGGACCAAACTGATTACCGAGGGCGTCCGCCCATGGGGAAATCCGTGGGGCGCGGCGCAGTTCGGGTCGACGTTTTTCATGATCACCGGCTTTCACGGCACACACGTCAGCATCGGCGTCATTTTCCTTATCATAATCGCGCGCAAGGTCTGGCGGGGCGATTTTGATACGGAAAGACGCGGCTTTTTCACCAGCCGCAAAGGCAATTACGAGATCGTCGAAATCATGGGCCTGTACTGGCACTTCGTCGATCTCGTCTGGGTTTTTATCTTCGCATTTTTCTATTTGTGGTGAGGATCATGGAACAACCGGTGACACATTCGCAAACACAGGCGCTGACGCACACCGACCATCAGCAGCATCCCATCAAGCTTTATCTCGTCGTCTGGGGATTGCTGTTTTTTCTGAGCGTCTGTTCCTACATGGTCGACTATCTCGGGTTCCAGCACTACCTGCGCTGGGGCCTGATCCTGCTTTTCATGATTTTGAAAGCCGGATTGATCGTCGCCATCTTCATGCATATGGCATGGGAAAGACTGGCCCTCGTCTATGCCGTGATACTTCCACCGATACTGGTGCTTGTCTTTGTCGCCCTGATGACATCGGAAGCGCATTACACCTTGTTCACACGCATGACGTTCTTTGGCATTGCGCAATAGAACACGGTTTGCGTGGGTGCATCGCGCTTCACGATGCTGCGAGAAAACTTACCGGCGGACCGGACGCTTCTTCGCCTCTGCAAGGATGGGCTGGGGTTCCACCACCTTGCGGTAGAGGTGCCAGGTGGCATGGCCGAGCACCGGTATAATGATCGCCAGACCAACAAAGAGCGTCAAAAAGCCGACCACCAGCAATGCCGCAACGATCAATCCCCACAATGCCATCGTCACTGGATTGACAGCGACTGCCTTTATCGAGGTCACAACGGCTGCGAATGCGCCGACATCCCGGTCAAGCAGGAGCGGGAACGTCACGACGCTCGTGCACAGCACAACCACGGCAAAGACAAAACCGATCGCATTGCCAAGAAGGATCATTCGCTGGCCTTCCGGCGTGTTGAAAACCTGATCGAGAAATGCGCGCATGGAGACTGGTGCTTCGGAACCGAAAAGGCTGGTGTAGAGAGATTGCGCCGTCAGCAGCCAGGCAATGAAAATTGCAAACAGCATGACGCCGACGGCAATGATGGACGGAATGGCCGGCGAATGCCGGACCTCAAATGCGTGACGCCAGGACGTATCGAGATTGAGTTCGCGCCTGCGGCTGATCTCGTAGAGACCCAAAGCGGCAAGGGGACCGATCAGCGCAAAGCCGGACATCAGCGGAAAGACAAGCGGTAACGTGTTGGCGCCCGAGGACCATCGCATGAGGACCACACCGACAATCGGATAGATCAGGCAGAGAAAAACATAATGGGATGGTTTGTCCCAAAAATCATCCAACCCCTCGCGGAGAGCCGCAACGATATCGGATACGCCAATTCGGCGAACATGGGGGTAGACAGGGACCTCGTTTGCACCAGCAATCACATGAAATTGCGCCATGACCAGTTCTCCCAATTCAGTTATGGGCGGCAACGATATACCGATAAGCCTGGCATTGGCGGGGCTACCGGATCGAACCTGAACCCTCGTTCAATATACGCCCATCAACCTCGTTTTGCCAGAGTCCGATCTTTACCCGGTCCGGCCACGACAGATGAAAGACGCGGATAACCGGGGCGCCTGGGACGCCCCGGTTATCCGGCGAACGTGGATGCTTACTTGGCGGCGGCTGCCTGTTCGATGAGAGCAGCGACGGCTTCGGGCTTGGAAACATAGACGGCATGGCTGCCGGCCGTTTCGACAACGGTGGCATTCGCGCGCTTGGCCATCATGCGCTGGGCCGGCGGCGGGATCATGTGATCGTCCGAGGCAACCAGGTAGAAGCTCGGCTTGCTCTTCCAGGCCGGTTCGGTCACGGCACCGGCCAGGGCTTCGACACCCCAGGGAACCTGCGAGTCAGCCATGAATGCAGCCGTTCCCGCATCGACATCGGCAGCGAAGGCGGCGGCAAACTTGGCCTTGTCAAGGAACAGGTAGCCATCAACGGGCGGCAGGATCGGCGGCACGGGAGCGCCAGCAGGCGGATTGGCGATCAGGGACGAGACGGACTCGCCTTTGTCGGGTGCAAACGCTGCGATATAAACGACGGCCTTCACCTTTTCATCCGTACCGGCTTCGCTGACAACGACGCCGCCATAGGAATGGCCGACCAGGATTACGGGACCGTCCTGTTGCGCGATGACCCGCTTGGTCACGGCCACGTCATCGGCCAGCGAGGAGGTCGGGTTCTGCACGATGCTGACGGTGTAACCATCCTTTTTCAGGATGTTGTAGACGCCCTGCCAACCGGAGCCATCGACGAAGCCGCCGTGGACAAGGACGATGTTCTTGGCACCGGCGGGTGCGGCGTGAACGGGGTTCAAAGTGGTTGCGGCCATGGCGAGGGTGGCGGCTGCGGTCAGGATCTTGCTCATGTGCGTATCTCCTTTTGTTTGGTTCGCAATAATCATTATCGCGATAATTAATATATAATCGACAATCCAAACCTTGTAAAGCATTTTCTTTATCGCGATATCATTATTGTGATAAAGGTTATAAACACCTTCGAATCAAGGAGACCACAATGGACAACGCACCCACCCTGCCGCTTGACAGCCAGCTCTGCTTTTCAATCTATTCGGCGTCGATCGCCATCCACCGGGTCTACAAGCCGATGCTCGATGAGCTTGGGGTTACCTATACGCAGTATCTTGTCCTGAGCACCTTGTGGGAACAGGACGGACTGACCATCAGCGCCATTGGCGATCGGCTGGCGCTGGAGCCAAGTACGATCACGCCCGCCGTCAAGCGGCTGGAAAGCGCCGGCTTTCTCGCACGCCGCCGCAGCGTTATCGATGAGCGTCAGGTTGAGGTGCATCTCAGCCCCAAAGGTACCGACCTTCACGCCAGGACAGGTTGCCTCACGGAGACGCTGTTGCGCCGCTCCGGCTTCACCATACCGGAGATGATCGATCTCAACCGCAAGGTCCAGTTGTTGCGCGACGGAATGACAAAGGCATCGGTCTAATGGCCGCATTTGTTGAACGGGAGTGGCTGGATTGTCCGCGAGTTGATCAACCCGGTTGACGCCGGTAATGCCACAGACACTGCGGCACCACCGGGCATCCGCCGGTTCTACAAGGAAAGTTCACGCCGCAACGCTTCAAGCCATTCCATCGCAGTCACTCCGTCGTGAATCGTCGGAGCGGGTGTCGAAGCGCCGCCAAGCGCCGATACGGCGTCGGCGAGGAGTGAGTGATAGCCTTTCGGATCCTCGTTCGCCGCTGCGGTGAAATTTGGCTTCCATGTCAGCGTATCCAGGTCGTCGGCGAGCGTCGCATGGGGATCATCGACCTTGAACGGGGGATTGCGGTTCCAGCGCACTTCGATCACGTCATCCACCTCCAGCCGCTGATGATCACTCATCAGTTCGATGCGTTCGACCGGTGTGCCACGCGACTGGATCGTCCCCATCGCAATATTGCCGATGGCTCCGCATTCGAACTCGAAACCCACATGAAAGAGTACCCTGCCCGGCGTCTTTTCCACCTTCCGGGCGGAAATCATCCGTATCGGCGACACAAAGAACGATACAAGATCCATGTAGTGCACACAGTGGTGCAAGAAGAAGCCGGTATAGTCGACATTCCCGGTGAAATAGCCCGGAGCTGTCATGTAATACCCCGTAAGGCCGAGCACGGGCCCGAAACGTCCGGACTGGATGATGTTGTGGGCAATCTTGTTGCCGACTGAATAGCGCTTCATGAAGCCGACCAGCAGCGGCTTTCCGGAGCGTTCGGACGCTGCACGCAATTCACGCGCGCCCTGCGCCGTGCCTGAGGGCGGCTTTTCCATGAACACAGGCAATCCTCGCTCGAGAGCCATTTTGCCGAAGTGCAGGTGCTGCTCAGGGCCCACAGCCATGCCGACGGCATCGATGCCGGACGTGCGGATCAACTCCTCGGCATCGCTGGTCAGGCGGGACACGCCGAATTGCCGCCCTGCATCCGCCAGGCGTTTGCCATCAATATCGCACAGTGCAACGATCTCGACATCGTGACGAACAAGTTGCGGAAGAAGCATCTGGGTTGCGTGAATACCGCAACCGATCCAGCCGATTTTCAATGTCATCGCCGATATTCCGTTAGTGTGAGGTGGGATTTGATAAAGGCTGCACTCGCCGCCAGACGCTCGCTTTCATCCTCATGGGGCGGGCGCCACTGCGCGAAAGGAACGCCGAAACGGTCGTCATTGCGCCGGAACGGTTCCAACGATACCGGCCCGTTATAACCGATCTCGTGCAGCGCCCGACCGACGGAAACCCAGTCTGTCGATCCGGTCCCCGGAAACCCGCGATGGTTTTCGTTCGCCTGGAAATGCACGAGGTGTGCTCCGCCCAGCCGGATGGCTTCGGCAATCGAGGCTTCTTCCATATGCATATGGAAGGTATCGAGCATCAGCTTGATGGCTGGATGATCGACCGCTTCAAGAAGTTCGATGGCCTGCTGTGTCGTGCACAGCACATCGCTTTCAAACCGGTTGAGCGGTTCAATAGCAAGCAGGACACCTGCACTTGCAGCATGGTTGCCCGCTTCCACCAGACCTTTGACACAGCGCTCCTTGCGCGCCAGGCGCTCATCTTCCGGCACGGGCAGAGGAGCGCGTCCGGCAAAGACCAGCGGATTGCCTGTCAACGGCCCGCCGACCACGCGCGCACCGAGCGCGGCCGCGCAGTCTGCCGTGTAGCGCAGATAATCGATCCCGGCACGATGCGCTTTCTGATCGTCTGACGAGAGGTTGCGCTGAAGATTGACGCGCGCTGCAAGCACGACATCGAGCCCTGCATCGTCCAGCGCCCGCCTAGCCTCGGCAAGATCGATTTCGCCCGGTTCAGGTACGAGCAGTTCGACGAAGTCGAAGCCGAGGTCGCGCATCTTCTTGAACAGGGGAAAATGCGCGGCGGTAAACGGCCTTGCATATTGCATGGAGATCAATCCGATAGGATTCATCATAGGTCCTCTTTGATAAGCATGGGTCATCCCTTCACCGCACCTTGGGTAAGGCCACCGATGAGACGGCGTTGGACGAGAAGGAAAAGGAGGGTGGCAGGCAGCGCACCGACAACGCCACCTGCTGCAAGCAAACCCCACTCGATCTGGTACTCGCCGATCAGGGTCTGGATCGCTACGGTAACCGGCCGGACACTGCGGCCTCCCAGCGTCAAGGCATAGAGGTACTCGTTCCAGGCGGTGATGAAGATGTAGATACCGGTCGAAATGATGCCGGGCATCGCCAGGGGCAGAACGATGCGCCGCAGGGCCTGAAGCCGCGAACAGCCATCGATCATGGCCGCCTCGTCGAGGCTGCGCGGAATGGCACCGACATAGCTGGTCAGCATCCAGACGGCAAAGGGAATGGCAACCGTCGAATTGGCAAGGATCAGCCCGATATGGGTATCGAGAATACCGATCTTCCGCATAAGGACGAAGAGCGGCAGGATCAGGAGCACGATCGGGAACATGTTGACCAGCAGGAACTGCAGCATGATCAGCTTGCGTCCGGCAAACCGGAAGCGCGACAGTGCATAGGCTGCGGTAACCGAAACGACGAGCCCGAGGACAACGGTGCCGCCGGCGATGATCAGGCTGTCCAGCATGTTGTGAAGAAATGAAGTTTGCCGGAGAAGCCGGGCATAATTGTCGATGCTCCATCCCGATGGTGACAAGGATACACCGGACGCAGACAGCTGCGCGGTCGGCGTGAGCGAAGTCAGGATCATCCAGACAAATGGCCCTATGGCGAGAAGGATGATCAGGACAACGGGAATGTCGGTTGTGAGAATGCGCCGGAGTGTCGAGGGCTTGTTCATCTTTCCACCTCGCGCAGCGTGCGGACGATATAGACCGCAACGATCGCCCCGAGCAGAAGTGTGAAGGTCACGGCGATCGCTGTCCCGTAACCGAAGTCGAGATTTTGACGCGCCTTGATGAAGGCGTAGAGCGGCAGCGTGTGCGTTGCATAGCCCGGGCCGCCGCCGGTCATTACAAAAATCACGTCCATGGAATTGGCAACCCAGATGATGCGCAACAATCCTGCGGTTGCCAGCACGGGCGCAATTCCCGGCAGCGTTATATGGACGAACTGCCGCCAAGGGCTGGCGCCGTCGATAGAGGCGGCTTCATACTGACTTTGCGGAATGCCTTGCAGGCCAGCCAGGATCATCACTGCGAAAAACGGAAAACCCTGCCAGGTCAGCGTCGCGATTACCGCATAGAGCGCGAGGTGGGGATCGGCGAGCCAGGGCACCGTCGAATGAATGATGGAGAGATAGAGCAGGATATCGTTGAGCACCCCTGTGGTCGGGTCATAAATCCAGCGCCACATCAAAGCGATGACCACACTTGGCAATGCCCAGGGAATGATGACCAGCGCCCGCGCCAGGCCACGCCAGGGAAATTCCCGGTTGAGCAGAAGTGCCGTGACAAGACCAAGCCCCATCTGCAACGGAACCGTCAGACCGATCCAGATCGCCGTGTGGCCAAGCGACGTCCAGAACACCGGATCACGCAGAAGTTTGACATAGTTGCCAAAGCCAACGAAGCGATTGGCGTTCGGCTTCCACAGGATGACATCATAGAAGCTGGTGACAACCGCCTGGACCATCGGAAAAAACACGATGAACAATGTCACCAGCACAGCAGGCGCCAGCAAAGCATAGGGCATCAGCCTGCTGCGGAGCGGGCGCGCCTGCGTGAAATCGTCCGGTGCTGATGGTGCGAGCGTGGACATGGGCTGACTTTCTGGCGGTGCCAATGACGGGAACCTGCACGCGCTATTGCGCGAACAGATTCTCGAGTTGCTCCATCATCTGCTGCGAGGTGATCTGGCCGGTCAGCGCCTGCTGCATTGACGTCTGCCACGCGGTGTTGACGAACTCTGCCGTAGCGGTGCTTTGCGGCAAGACGTGTGCAAAGGGCAAGGACTGGACCGTGGCGTCAACAAACCGGCGTTCGTGCAGGGTCCAATGTTCAGCTCCGCTCTTGGTCACGGTCATCTGCCCGGTTGCCTTGTTGAAGGCCACGTTGTTTTCAGCTTCCGCCAGGAAGGAAATCCACTTCCACGCAGCGTCCTTTACCTGTGACGACGAAAAGATCGCCAGGGATTCGTCGCCATAGGAGGTCCACTGCTTGCCGCCGCATTTGGGGACGGGAACTGCGGATACCTTGTCGCCGAGCGCTTTGACCAGGTCATTCGACGAGCCGATATGGTGAATGGTCATGGCTGTCTTGCCGGCCTTGAATGCCGCGACAATTTCCTGGAAGCCGTCATTGGGGGCCGATGGCGGGATGACTTTGTCCTTTTGGAACAGATCAATCAACCACTGGTTGGCGGCAATAGCCGCTGGCGTGGTCAAACCACCCGGCTTGAGTTCCGCCCCTTGCGAAAAGACAAATGCTCCCCACTGATCCCAGCCGCCCTTGCCGCCACGCAGGCCAAAGCCATAGGTGTCAGGTGCCTTGGTCAGCTTTTGCGCTGCCGTGCGAAACTCCTCGCAGGTGGCGGGTGGATTGAGGTTCGCGTCCTTGAACAGATCGGCACGATAGTAGAGATAAAGCACGACATACTGGATCGGCAGATAGTATTGCTGCCCGTCCGGTCCCTTGTTCAACTCCAGCAGATTGTCCAGCAGGTCGGCTTTACCTGACCATGCATTGATACGGTCGCCGAGTGGCTCGAGTGCACCCATTTCCGCCAGTCTTGGCTGCGCGAAAAGCTTGACCATTCCGGCGTCCGGCGCGTTGCCGCCGACCAGCGACGTGTAGAGATTATCGTAATAACTGTTCCATGGAACGTTCTCAGCGTCGATCTTGATATCCGGGTTCTTGGCCTGGAATTTTGCCACAAGATCCGACATCGGATTTTCCGGATTGTCGAAATGATACCAGAATCGTACCGTTTCAGCCGCGTTGGCCGTGCTGATCGCCAAGCCGGTCAGGAATGCGCAGCTGATACCCAGCTTCTTGAGAATGCTCATTGTTTCCTCCACGTTTATTATGCATTTATCGATTGCCGCCGATCATTCCCCGGGCAGCTTCACCAGCCGCCTTAAGCACCTCCCGCGCTGCCGCCAGTTCGTTGGTGTTTTGCAGAAATCCATGCGTGACCCCCGGCACCACCAACAGGGGATCATCGCGGCCGACCGCCTTCAGCCGTTCGGCCAGACGAAGCGTATCGGACAGCAACGGGTCGACCCCGGCAGCCATGAGATAGAGCGGCGGCAGGGCGCGCAGCGCGTCATCATCGGCCTGAAGCGGAGCAGCCAATGGATTGCGCCGCGCCTGATGATCCGCGCAGTACCAGTCCCAGTAACGTTGCATTTTACCAAGCGTCAGCCCCGGACCATCGGCAAAGCGCCGATAGGACTCCGTATTGAAATCGGCATCAAACGTGCCGTAAAATAGCAGTGCGCCCGATGGCAGCGGCCGTCCCGCCTTCTGTTCGTGCATGATCGCTGCGAGCGCGAGATTTGCACCGGCTGAATCCCCCGAGATGATCAGCGGCCCCGCCGATACGCCTGCGGGAGATGTTGCAGTGAATGCAGCACGCAGGCAGGCGATAACGTCGTGCAAACCCGCTGGAAACGGATGTTCCGGAGCAAGACGGTAATCGGGAACGAGCACGGGCATCCTGGTCTCATTGGCTAGAACGCGGGCACACCGCTCATGCGTCTCGGGGCTGCAAAAGGCAAAGCCGCCGCCATGAACAAAGAGGACGGCACCGGCACCCGCCCCGTGCGGAACAAGAACGCGCAGGCGGCAGGCCGAGGAGCCAAGCTCTGCGTCAGCGGCAACAACGACTTCCGTTGCCCCGGCAAGCGGCGGCAGATCGACGTTGTTCCGCTCATTCGCGCGTTCGGATTGTGCCCTGCCCTCGGCGGGCGTCAGCAACGTAGGATCGGATTGCGGTCCCAACGCGCGTTCCGCGCGAAGCAGCACCTCACGCATATCCGCCGAAAGCTCATCGCTGAAACCGGGCGCGACGCTCATTGATCCGCGTCCGGCAATACGGTCGGCCCGAAGTCAACGATTGTCACGATATGGTGACGCAAGGTTTGCGTCGCAACCGAAATATCGCCCTGCTCGATGGCCTCTATTATGACGCGATGCCGCAACGCCGTGGCCATAAGATCGCGGGAACCGATACTTCTCGATATCTTGAACCGGTGATTGTGAACGAGGCAGCGATGAAGGATCGGATCGAGCGCTGGAAGATCGGCATCGCGAAAGATTCTGCGATGAAAATCCCGGTCAAATGCCGCCAGTTGCAGCTCGTCATCGACCTTCGCCGCGTCGACCATATCGTTTGCGATTTCGTTCAGGTCGGCGATCAGCGTGCGGCTCTTGTGGCGCAGAACCCGGATGATGCCGTTGCACTCGATCTGCTGCCTCACCCGGAACATCTCGACCGCTTCATCGACGGTGCAGGCTGACACCAGCGTACCGCGGTGCCCCTGACGCCACACGAGCCCCTCTTCCTGCAATTGCAACAGCGCCTCCCGAACCTTGCCCTGGCTGCACTGGAAGCGGGCTGCAAGGTCGAGTTCCGTCAGCGGCTCTCCGGCACGCAATTCACCAAGCATGATATCGCGCTTGAGCGAGTCGAACACGGCGGATGCCTTGGAGACGGCCGGATTGCGCGACGGACGGATTGGCCGCGAAGCGATGGGGTCGGACACTGCTGGCTCTCCTGTCAAGTTGCGGACTGCACGAATTATCATTATTGATATTGATATCGATAATGGAAGTCAATAACGTATTGGCGGAGGAGGAACAACACATGACAGCGATCAGTCTGAAGCAGATCAAAAAGCTCTATGGCACGGTTCCCGTGATCCACGGTGTCGACATTGACATTGCGAGCGGCGAATTTCTGGTTCTCGTTGGTCCATCCGGTTGTGGAAAATCCACCCTGCTGCGCATGATTGCCGGACTGGAGGAAATCAGTTCAGGCGAATTGAAGATTGGTGACACGACGGTCAACACACTGCCGCCATCGGATCGTGACATAGCCATGGTCTTTCAGGATTACGCGCTCTATCCGCATATGAGCGTTGAGGAGAACATGGCATTTGGACTGAAGATGCGCAGTGAACCCGCCACCGAAATTGACAAGCGCGTCGCAGGCGCCGCAGACATCCTCAAACTTCAGGATTATCTCGAACGGCGTCCAGCACAACTTTCGGGCGGACAGCGCCAGCGTGTCGCCATGGGGCGCGCTATCGTCCGCCGGCCAAAGGCCTTCCTGTTTGACGAGCCGCTATCGAACCTTGACGCAGCGCTGCGCGTCGAGATGCGGCTGGAGATCGCCAAGCTGCATCGCCGGATGCAGGCGACGACGGTCTATGTCACGCACGATCAGGTCGAAGCGATGACATTGGCGGATCGGATCGTGGTAATGAACGCCGGTCATATCGAGCAGATCGGCCAGCCGCTTGACCTTTATCGCAAACCGGCAAGCCTGTTCGTTGCACGCTTCATCGGCAGCCCGACGATGAATACCTTCCCTGCCCAGGTCATCGAATCCGGTGGTAACCGCCTGGTCGTGCAGTTGCCGGCAGGCAAGGCCTCGGTCGAAATCTTGAACAGATCATATGAAACAGCAAAAATGGTTACCTTCGGCATCCGGCCGGAAGATCTTGCGACCTGCGACGCCGCGGAAGCATGGTTCAGCGGCGAATTGGTGGTGGTCGAACGGCTTGGGAGCCAGACCTTCGGTTACCTCGATGCCGGAACGGAGAAATTGATCACCGTCGAATTTCCGAGAACCGCGGACATTCGCGTCGGCGAGCGGATCTCCATCAAGGGTGATGGTTCCCACATCCATCTGTTCGACGTCGACAGAGGAAAGCGGATCAATTGACAGGCTGGCGAACCACACTCACTGCGCTTAACGGGGGATGAGGTTCGGGCCGACAATATGGCCCTTGAACCCTGTCTGGGAATCAGCAAAGAATCATAGCTGCACTGTATTGAACAGCCCCGTTTCTGCGGCCTGTATTCATATAATCAAATGGTTTGGAAAACACTGTGAGCAGCAACGCATTCAAGCGGGCGGCGAATCATTCGGATTCGTTGGCGCACGCAAATGCAGCGGGGTGGGGTCAAGGCTTCTCCACCCTTGTCCGAATTACCCATATGACGCTTCGCCATCCCTGGCAGACGACATTTGCCATCGGAGCCACCGTGATTGCGGCCAGTCTCCAGCTGATGATCCCCAAGCTCCTGGGGCGTGCCATCGACGAGACCCAAACGGCCATGGCTGGAGGAACCGCTGGCACGATTGCGCAGGATGCCCTGCTCGTGACCGCTTTCGTCCTTTTGGCAGTCAGCATTCTGCGCGGCGTCTTCACCATGATTCAGAACTATTATAGCGAGGCCGTGGGCCATCATATGGGTTACGAGTTGCGTCTGGCCTGTTATGAGAAAATCCAGCGGCTCAGTTTCAGTTTTCATGACAGCGTTCACTCAGGCGATCTCATCACGGTCGGCATGCTCGATCTCGAGGGGGTGCGCATGTATTTCTCCACGGCGTTGATACGCACAGTTCTCCTGTCCATTCTGATCGGCATCGGCGCCTATATGCTCTTGTCGACGGATTTCACTTTGGGGCTTGTTGCGCTGAGTTTTGTGCCCTTCGTCGCATGGCGCTCGTCGGTTACACAGTTGCGCTTGCGGGCGACATGGCTCGATCTGCAAGAGCGATTGTCGGTGCTCACAAGGGTCATGGAGGAAAATCTCGGCGGCATTCGCGTGGTGCGCGCGTTTGCGGCGAAGGATCATGAGCTGGCAAAGTTTGACAAGGCTTCGCAAACAGCACTCGATCTTGCCCACGAACGTGTCGGTATCCGCGTCAGAAACACCAGCGCCATGACGCTTTCCTTTTTTGCCGCCATGGGCCTCGTGCTGTGGGTTGGTGGCAACAAGGTCGTTGCAGGTGAAATCACCGTGGGAACGCTGACCTCGTTCCTGACATTCATGACGATCCTGCAAATGCCCGTGCGCCAGCTCGGTCTGATGGTCAACTCCTATGCCCGTGCCTCCACATGCGGAACACGCATCTTTGCGCTTCTCGACCTTGATGTCGCGATCAAGGACCCCGTAAATGCCAGGGAGCTTGCCATATCGGATGGGTTGTTGCGTTTTGAAGATGTTGGCTTCTCCTATCCGCAGCTCAGCAACCGGCCGGTGTTGCAGCATCTGAGTTTCGAAGCCCGGCGCGGTGAAACCGTTGGCATTGTCGGCAAGCCAGGCAGCGGGAAAAGCACGTTGGCGCATCTCATTCCACGTTTTTACGACGCAACCAGCGGCAGGATCACCATCGACGGACAGGATATTCGCAGCGTGACGCTGGAATCGCTGCGCCACGCGGTCGCGGTCATTCAGCAGGACGCATTTCTGTTCACGACGACAATCGAAAATAACATCGCCTATGGTGATCCATGGGCGGAAGAGCCGAGAATCGAACGGGCAAGCGAGTCCGCGCAGCTGCATAATTACGTCCTCGGCCTGCCCATGGGCTATGGCACAATCGTCGGTGAACGCGGCGTTTCATTGTCAGGCGGACAGCGGCAGCGCCTTTCCATCGCGCGCACCCTCATGCTCAAGCCGGCGGTCATGGTGTTCGACGATTCAACAGCTGCAATCGATGCCGGTACGGAACAGCGCATCCGCATCGCCATGCGCCGCTACGCCAAGGACCGGGTGACAATCGTTGTGGCGCACCGCCTGAGTTCATTGATTCATGCCGATCAGATTCTGTTCATCGAGGACGGCCAGATCGTCGAACGCGGGACCCATGAAAGCCTGCTCGCGGCAGGCGGCCGCTACAAGGCACTTTACGATTTGCAGGTTCGCCCCGGTGACGGTCACGCCGCAATGGAAAAAACGGAGATGGGATCGTGAGCGACGAGAATGAGACGGAGCGCAACGACGTTCGCGACGATGGACGCCGCCCGCCCCGCGCCGTTGTGGGATCGCACCGGATCGAAGAGGAAATGTTCGGCAAGGTTTTCGATGGCAACATCGTCAGGCGGATCTGGGCGTTCGTTGCACCTTACAAGACGCAGATGCTCATTGCCGTTGGTGCAGTGCTGACATTTACGGCCACGCAATTGATGATCCCGCTTATCATCCGCTACGCAATCGACCACGGCATTGCGCCAGGCGGCAATCACGCCGCGCTTGCCTATGCGATCGTTGCATTTGCTCTGGCGATACTTGTCAATTTCGTTGCCAGCTATATCCAGGAAACGGTGGTGGGACGTGTCGCGGAAGACGTCCTGTTTGACATTCGCCGGGCGATGTTCTCGCATCTCCAGCGCGTTTCGCTTTCCTTCATGGACAAGACGGAGGTTGGACGGCTGATGTCGCGGCTGCAGGGCGACGTGAACTCGATGCAGGAGTTTCTCGAAACCTCCGTCCTGTCGGTTGGCGATATCACCCTGCTCTTCGGCATTGTCTTCGTCATGCTGTATCTGGATTTTCGCCTGGGGCTTTTGACCCTTGCCGTGCTTCCCATTTTGTTTGTTGTGCGCATTTTCTGGCTGCCCCGCGCCCGGATCGCCTTCATGGCCGCGCATGAAACCAATTCAGTCACCAACGGTGCTCTGGCTGAAACCATCCACGGCGTGCGCGCCGTTCAAAGCATGGGACGCCAGAGGGTCAATTTCATGCTCTACAATGACAAAGCCCATGCCAATCTGATGACGCATCTCAGAGCAGCAAAGTACGCTCAGGTCATGGTGCCGATCGTGGATTCACTCACCGGCGTTGCCATGGCGCTCCTCATTGTCGTCGGCGGCGCGCGCGTGCTCAATCAGGCGCTTGACGTGGGTGTCATGGTCGCGTTCCTGTTTTACATCCAGCGCTTCTTCGATCCGATCCGTTCACTGACCCTGCAATATTCGGTGATGCAGCGCGCAATGGCGTCGGGACAGCGGCTGACCGAAGTTCTGGACGTGCCGATCAGCATCACCGATGCACCGGATGCGCGCGTTCTCACGCCGGACACCGATGGATCGGTCGAGTTCCGCAACGTCGTTTTCGGCTATAATCCGAAGCATCCGGTTCTGAAAAATGTCAGCTTCAAGGTCAACCCGGGCGAGACAGTGGCGCTCGTTGGCCCCACCGGTTCCGGCAAGTCGAGCGCGATGGCACTCATTCACCGCTTCTATGATGTCCAGCAGGGACAGGTCCTCGTGGGTGGCCATGACGTGCGGAATCTGACCCAGGATTCCCTCGGTCAGCAGATCGCAATGGTCCTGCAGGAGCCGTTTCTGTTCACCGGAACTGTTTTCGAAAACATCCGCTACCACAAGGACAGCGCATCGCTCGACGATGTCATCGAGGCGGCCAAGGCCGTCGGCGCGCACGAGTTCATCATGAATCTTGCCGAGGGATACCAGACTGAACTGGGCGAGCGCGGTGGAAATCTTTCACTTGGCCAGCGCCAGCTGATCAGCTTTGCCCGCGCACTGGTGGCCGATGCCAAGATCCTCGTTCTTGACGAGGCCACGGCAAATATCGACAGCTACACCGAGATGCTCATCCAGAAGGCCCTCGTCAAGCTGCTGGAGAACCGCACCGGGCTTGTGATCGCCCACCGCCTCGCCACCATTCGCGAAGCCGATCGCATCATCGTCCTGCAAAATGGACAGATGATCGAAATGGGAGACCATGATGCCCTTATGGAGAATGGCAAACTCTATGCGCAGCTCTACAATCTCAACTATTCATCCTTCGATGATATTCCGGCCGTCGAGCCCGAATGGGGTCAGGCTAAGGATTCCGGCACGTAGCGAATTCACCGCGGATGGCAGTGCCGGCAATAGCTATTTCGTGGGCGCCCGTTTGCGGACAGTTCGGGCCTGCGGAACGCGTTTGTCCGGTGACGGTTCCATGCGCGGCTTGCCGGTGAGCTTCCCCTCGACAAAGGTGAGATAAACGGAGCCGCTCCAACCGTCAGGAACGATCCTCGGCAGTGCCGACGGTTCCAGATGAAGCATCCCGGCAGCCGGGGCACCAAACAAGGTGGCGAGTTTCGAACCGATAGGCGAACCGATGCCCGTACAGGGGTCGGGACCGATGCGTGCCCGGTAATAGCCATTATCACCCACAGTGATATCGTTGAAGCACATATGGTTCAGCCAGAGTTTGGGCGTGATAAAACCAAGTTTGCGGCCAAAAGCAGCAAACAGGCCTGCATAGAGAGGTGCCACCGCGCTGGTGCCGCCGACGACCATCGTCTGCCCGTGCACACAGATCTCATAACCGGTGCGCGGATCGGCATGCGCCGAGACATCAGGCACCATCCGGCCCGGCCCGTGCGGCGCACCTGCCTCCCATGGTTGCGGCGCAAACAATGTCGAGAAGCCGCCGCCCGTCCCATTGCCGTCCGGATTGCCCGGATTTTCATTCCAGACCACTTCACCTGCAGCCGATTTGGAGGTTCCACCGCAGCCGATCACATTCGGGCAGGACGCAGGCATGTCGACATTGGCGGGACTGCTGCCACCATCACTTGAATTATTGTCGCCAGCAGCAGCGAAAACCACCATGCCCGCTGTTGTCGCCGCCTGAGCTGCGCTTTGCATCTGGGCAACCAGATCCTGGCCAGTTCCCTGTCCGGCCTTGACCCAAAGTGCCTCATCGGCACCCCAGGAAAGCGAGCAGACATCGCAGCCATCTGCTGCCGCCGCCCGCACCGCTGCTGCGATTCCACTGGGTTGAGGCGACGCCCAGTAAACCCGGATCGAGGCGGGCCGGCTGGTTGCCGCATAATAGGACGCGGCCGCAATCTGAATGTCGAGTGCAACCTCGACATCGGCATCACCGGACCGGCCATTGTTCCTATTGGGATTGTTCCCGGCACCGGCAACCGGCATATCAACGATCTGAGGCACAGGCTGTCCCAGCGCTGCAAAATACGCGTCCATGTCGCTCGCAACCCAGCCGCCGCCAAGCTCAACAATGGCAATCACACCGCCGCCGAGAAGGTTCTGCGGCCAGTCATAGGCCTTGCAAAGATCAGGAACGCTCCAGCTTGCCGGTACCGCCTGGCCACGGCCGATCTTCTGCGCCTCGACAGGATTTCGAAGTTTGAAATAAGGCCTGCAAATGGCAGACTGTTCACTGCGTAGCGCCTGGGCAATGAACCGGGCCTTTGTGCTGTCGTAGAAAACACTGAGATCAGCTTTCAACGCGGTCCGGGACTCGCCATCAAGATAAATCATGTGCCCCGACGGATAGTTGCGAATAGTCAGATTGGCGCGCGCCGACGGATTGGTTAGCGGCATAGCCGCCAATGTCAGCGCGGTCTGGAAGAATGGCGTGACGGAATCATAGTAGCCATTGGCTGAAAACACCTTGAGGCTGGGATTGAGCGCCATCACCGCCGCCAGATCGCCGGCCGTATAGAGAACCGGGTTGCCATTGGCATCCTTGCCGCCTCTCTGCGCGCCCGTTGGATCGATGTGGCCGAAATCCCAATTTTGAAATGCCTGATCGTTGAGATCGGCGAAGGGTGACAGAGCCGTGAATTTCAACTCATCGTTCAGATAGGTATTCCACATGGCGGTATAGACGCCGCTCACGGCGGTCATCGTCGGATCATTGCCGCCTGAATTAGGGTCAATCTGACCGGCAATTCCCGTATCGATGGCAGTCACCCTTCCATCATAGGCCCCAAGCGCCAGCCCCCGATCCTGCAGGAGGGTCGTCAGGAAGAGGAGATTGGCACCATTGTTCGCCTCGACGTTCAGGCTCCAGGACGTGAGGACGACAGGCGAAATGCCGAGATAATCACTCAGTGTCTGCAATGTCGCCGCGTCAAACTTGGGAAAATCCGTCAAAGCCTTTGCATAAGGGCCCTGCGCGAAGGCCTTCACCGTATCCATGAAGGCAGGCAGCGGCGGCCGCACCCCTACATTGACTTTACTATGATACCAGGCGTCTGCCGCCAGTGTCGGCAACAGTCCAACCGGATTGCCAGTTTGCGTATAATCGAGGATCGACGACTGCAGCGTCAGGCCGTTGATATCGACACCGTCTTCATGCAGCATCCATGCCAATACACAGGTGCGGGGCGTGCCATAGGATTCACCAAAGAGGAATTTGGGTGAATTCCACCGATCAAAGGCGGTCAAATAGCGCTTGATGAATTGGGCGATCGAGCGCGCATCCTGATCGACACCCCAGAAATCCCGGTTCCGGTTCGGCGCGATTGCGCTTGAGTAGCCGGTGCCAACGGGATTGATGAACACCAGATCGCTGCGATCCAGCAGACTGTCCGGATTGTCCTCGATGGTGTAGGGAGCGGGCGGCGTAAAATCGGGCATATTGGTCTTGATACGGCGCGGCGCAAACGACCCGAGCAGCAGGAACACCGACGAAGAGCCCGGGCCGCCATTGTAGAAAAAAGTGACCGGGCGCGTCGATGGATCGACACCATCAGCGGCAAAACTGACGTAGAAGAACGCCGCTGCCGGCTGCGCACTGGATGGATTAACGGTAACCAGATGGCCGGCACGCGCTGTATAGGGAATTGTCTTGCCGCCAATCACTGCCACGTGGTGAGTAACCGCAGCATTCTCTGCCGCGCTTGCAACGGAATCATCAGGCCCTGCACCGTAAGGCGTGGTATCGAGAACGGGTTGGTCTGAGGGAGATTCTTCAACAGATGAAACCTCGGTCATGGATCACACTCCGATACTAGGTAACATTTTCTCTGCTGCTTTGATCCTAGACCTCAAGCTTTGCCCTGTAAATCAGATAGGCGCCGCTTTGAGGCGACGCCGTCTTGATCCGGCACCAACCACCGCAGAGCTGATGGCACCGCGTGCCCTAGATTTGCGGGAGGGTGAGCGGCGCTTCTGCCACCGCCGTGTAGAAACAGCCTAGATCAATCCCTCTAGCCGGATATAACTCGCTTCCATGCCGTGCTCCATGCCGCTTGCCAGCATCATCGACCGCGTTTCAGCGTCAGGCAAAGTCATCCGCATAGTCATCAGCGTACCGGATCCGTCCGGATCGAACCGCGTTTCCACATGGTTGTCCGGCGTCGTGTCTGGAAGATGCATCCGCTCGATATGAACAATGCGGCTATAAGGCTCCAATTCCAGATATTCGCCTGTCAGATAAAAGCCACTGCCGTCAGGGCCTTTCCATTCAAATCGGATCTTCCCGCCAGGGCGCGCCTCGTTGGTGCACACGGGCATTGTCCATCCGTCCGGCCCAAGCATCCATCTTTGAATCAGCGTTGGCTCTATGTGTGCACGGTAAACGGCTTGAGGCGGTGCATTGAAATGCCTCGTCACCACAACATGCAGATCGCCCTCGGTCTTGATCGTTAGTTTGCTCATTTCAATTCCTCTCCATTCTCAACCATGTCCGCCAGGACTCCATCGAGCCTGTCGTAGTTCTGAGCCAGCGCATCCCTTAGCATCGCAAGCCATCGATCGACGGTTTCGATCCCGGCGCTCGATAACCGGCACGGCCGCTTCGCGCCCTGGATACGCCGGACAATCAGCCCGGCATTTTCGAGCACTTTCAAGTGCCGAGAAATTGCTGGCTGGGTCATCGCGAAGGGTTCCGCCAACTGCATCACCGTCTCCTCGCCATGCGCCAGGCGCGCAAGAATTGCCCGGCGTGTGGGGTCGGCCAGCGCTAAAAATGCAGCATCGAGATTTGTCGCGTCAGTTGAAATATTCATAACATGTTTGTTATATAACATATTCGTTATAGTCAATAGAGAACACACGTCTTGACACCGGATCGGGCATGATGTCCCAGCCTGCGGTCAGACCGCCCATTCCAGATCAGTGGTGAATGCAATTGTCAGCCACCGGTCTGTACTTTCGTCACCTATGGCTTCGCCGATCTCATCCCGGATACTATCCCATTCCTCAAGGCGCCTTGACGGCCACCCCATAGGGACAATGAAGTACAGCTCAATCTGCTTTCCGCGTCCGACCTTTGCCACATAGGCACGGTAGGAAACGAAGCCATATCGCTCAACAAAATGTTGCGCGACGGTATCGACATGCGATTTCAGCGCCGGGGGCGTGATCAGAAAGATGTCGGCCAGTGCCTGCCTGATCGTACCGATGGGAAGTGGAATGATAACGACGCAGACGAGGGCAAGGACTGCAGGATCAATATAGGGGGTGATCCAGTCGAGCCGCGTTCCCTCTATTGCATAGCCAATCGAAAATGCCACCAATAGTGCAGCGGTAATGCCCCCGGACATAATCCAGGCCTTGGCATCCAAAGCGACAAAGTCGGAATGCAGACGTTTATTCATTCTCATTTCAACGACTGCCATGACCGTGCAGGCAACGAGAGCAACGGCGGCATAGAAAATCGCGAAGCTGAACTCGAGATCGCGGCCGCCGCTCATCAGGCTGCCGATCGCATTGATCAATGCGTAAATCGCAACACCCGATAGCATAATGCCGTTGAGGCCAAGTACCATGGGTTCAAGATGCCAAAAGCCCATTGTGAACCGTTCCCGGAGTTTTCCGGTCGGAACAGCGGATAATGCGATCAGCCGCGCAACCCCCAGAGCCAGCCCGCTCATCGCGGCATCGGCCAGCATGTAGACACCGTCAAATACGATGGAGAAAGACCCTGCCAGCAAGCCGAATATCACGCCAAAGCCCGCGACACAGATTGTAACAGCTATGGATATGCGAAGAATGCCCTGTTCGCTGTTCAACGGTGGCCTCCGGTCATGAGTGTCGGAATGATATCCCGGCGAACCGTATCACCATCACAAGATGACCGACAGGGATTCCGGGTAGGCAACGCACTTGCGGATTAACATTCTGACATACAATCCGTCCGCGCCCGATGCAGCGGCAAGCATGGGCCAATGCCCCGACGCCCCCAATCTAATGCTCGCCCAACTTCTTCAAATAGATGGAAAGAAGTTGGGTCTGGGACGATATGCCGAGCTTGCGGTAAACATTACGCCGGTGAACCTTTACAGTGCCCATGGTGATCGAAAGCCGCAATCCGATAGATTCTGACGAGTGCCCTTGCAGCACAAGTTCGATGATCGCCGCCTCGCGATCCGTCAGGTTGAGATCACGCCACACTGTGTCAGCGGCATTTAACTTGTCCTTGCGACGCCCTTTCCTTTGCTTTGCAACGGCAGCGTCAAAGAGAAGGCCGATATCCTGATAATAGTGTTTCACCAGTCGTGCGATCAGCGGCTCAGCCTTGCGCAATAGCGAAAGATCTTGCGTTGCAAAGGGACCCGTTTCTTCGCGCCGCATCAGCGAAAGCACAATTGTCAGGTCCTGCGCGATGGGAACGAAGAAGCCAATTTCCTCGGCAAGTCCTGTCTGAACGTAATAGGTGCGATAGTACTCGCTGGAAAAAAAGCGGTCTGGCGCAAGCTCGCGCATGCGCCAGATGCCAGACCTCGCCTCGCGGGCGTTGTGATAGAAAGGATCGAGGAGATAGGGGCCCATTTGATACAGATTGACGAAAATGACCTGCTCCGCCGGATCAAAAGTGCTGTAGAGATCAATGGGGCGTTCATTCCCGCGATAAGCAAACATCACCACGTGATCGAACTTGACGAGCGAGCGCATCATCTGGCGAAAAAGATCGCCAAACTCATGCGATAGCATTGTCGATCTGCCTATGAACCGGCGAAACACGTCGAATAGCGTTTCAATATCGACGCTCATCGTGCCGGCTCCTCATCTTTTCATAACTGCAATTGCATATACACCTTACATTGGTATTTGCCTGATGAAATACCTCTTTTGGGGTATATACCGCACAGTCACGGATTGGCTACTTTGCTGGTCATGACGGTGGCAAAGGCAGCGCAGACTGACCAATGTAACTTAAAGCCGCAGGGGACTAATGTGACATCTCATTCAGTGAACGACATCGAGTTTCGGTCGGTCAGCAAATCCTATGGCGCCGTGACCGCTGTCTCCGATATTAATCTCCAGGTTCCAAAGGGCGCATTCGTCGCTTTGCTCGGCCCTTCCGGCTGCGGCAAGACGACGTGCCTGCGCATGATTGGCGGTTTCGAACAGCCCACGACGGGCGACGTCCTAATCAACGGCAAGCCCATGAACGGTGTCCCGGCCCACCAGCGGCCCGTGAACATGGTCTTTCAGCAATACGCACTCTTTCCGCATTTCAATGTCGAACAGAATGTCTCCTACGGGCTAAGGCAGGCCCGCCCGAAGATCAGTGCGCCCGAGATATCCCGCCGCGTCGGCGAGGCACTGGAAATGGTGCGGCTTGGCGGGTTCGGCAAGCGCCGTATCCATGAAATGTCCGGTGGACAGCAGCAGCGCGTGGCCTTGGCGCGCGCATTGGTCAACAAGCCTTCCGTGCTGCTTCTGGACGAACCCCTTGCGGCACTCGACAAGAAATTGCGCACGGCCATGCAGATCGAACTGCAAACATTGCAGCGCGAACTGGGCATCACCTTCGTCCTGGTAACCCATGACCAGGAAGAGGCCCTCTCCATGAGCGACCTTGTCTGTGTGATGAATGCGGGACGCATCGTACAGCTTGCAGCCCCGCAGGAAGTCTATGACAAACCGCGGGATCTCTTTGTTGCCGACTTTGTCGGCAAGACCAATCGAATAGCTGCAACAGTCGAAGCAGATGGTGCCACACTGCGCCTTGCGGATGGGAGTGCCCTGTCGATAGGGGAAAGGAGCGCACTGCCCCCTGGCGCCGTGATCTTGGCGCTGCGCCCTGAGGCCATCACCTTGCATCGACAGAACCAATCGATCTCGGGCAGGCTTTCGGGCGTTGTAACCCACCGAATCTTCCTTGGATCATCGGTTGAATATTCGGTTTCCGTCAACGGGCTTGGCAATTTCCTGATCACTGCCGATCGGCATGTTCTCTCCGAGAGCAGCCTGGTTGAGCCCAATGAAAAGGTTGTGCTGAGCTTCAACCCTGACGCTGCGCATATCTTTCCGGCCTGAACAATATCAAAAAAGGGAACATCTTCATGCCTAAACACTATAGAGAGAATGCCCCAATAACAGCTGCACAGTTCATGGATGAGTTGATGCGACTCAAACGCGGGTCCGTCTCCCGCCGGCACTTCCTGGGCGTTACCGGACTTGGTCTGGCCTCCGCAGTGCTGGCAGGCCAGACCGGCTTGTTCTCGTCTCCGGCCTTCGCCGAAGACCTTGGCAAGCAGATGTCGATCGCCACCTGGCCGAACTATCATGATCCTGCAACGTTTGAAGCTTTCACGGCGAAAACCGGCGTTGCAGTCGAAGTCAATGTTTTTGGTTCGAATGAGGAAATGCTGGCGAAACTGCAGGCCGGAGGCACCGGCTGGGACCTGTTTGTACCAACCAACTACACCATCTCCACCTATGTAAAGCTTGGCCTGATCGATCCTCTCGATATGTCGAAGCTGACCAATTACAGCCCTGCCACAGAAACGGCGCGCTTCACCGCCGAGGGGACTATCAGCGGCACGACCTATGCGGTGCCAAAAAACTGGGGCACGACCGGAATTGCCCTCAACTCAAAGAAAATCAAAACACCCGTAGCGAGCTGGAAGGATTTCTTCGAGGTCGCACAAAATGAGGCCGACACGCGCACTATCGTGCATGACTATCAGCTCACGACAATCGGCAGTGCTCTGGTTTCGCTCGGCTACTCCTTCAACTCCGTCAAACCTGACGAACTGGCCAAGGCAGAAGCACTTCTGGTGAAGGTCAAACCGCACCTCTATGCCATCAACAGCGATTATCAGCCGGCCATGCGCGCAGGAGACGCATGGATGACCATGTGCTGGACCAATGATGGTGCGCAGCTCAACCGCGATGTGCCGGAAATCAAGTTTGTCCTTGGCAAAGATGGCGGTGAGATCTGGTCGGACTTCTATGCCATCCCCAAAAGCGCCGCGAACAAACCGGCGGGTTACGCTCTGTTGAACTACCTCATGAATCCAGCCAACGCCGTCAAGGAGCATATCGCCAATGGCGCTCCGACAACTGACAGCCGCGTGCTTTCGCTTCTTCCGAAGGAAATTACCTCCAACACCATTGTCTATCCCCCGGATGGTCAACTGACCCCGCTGGAGTTCGGCGCGGCGGTCACGCTGACCGATCCCGCCCGTGCCGAGGTCATGGCGCGCTTCAAGTCAGCCTGACAACACACCTTGTCCTTCTCTCGGCACTCCGTAGTCGAGAGAAGGACGGGCACATCATCCATACAAGAGATATCCGATGGCATTGGCTACAAACACGAAACGAAGGATGGTCACCGCATCGCTTGTCGCACCGGCTGTAGCCTGGCTTTTCATTTTCCTCGTGCTGCCCTTCATTGCCATGCTGGTTTTTTCAGTCGGAGAGCGCGCACCTGAAGGCGGATATCAACCGGCCTTCACATTCGCACAATTTGCCAATCTGCCCTCGCGCGCTGCGGCTTTCTGGAATACGCTCTTTCTCGCGCCTGTCGGCGCCTTCATCTGCCTGATTGTCGCTTATCCGGTTGCCTACTATCTCGCAGTCAAGGCCAATCCCCGGTATCGGCTCCTGCTTGTTTCACTGGTCATTGTCCCATTCTGGACCAGCCTTTTGGTGCGCACCTATGCCTGGATGTATCTCCTCGGCTCCCGCGGCATTCCCAATCTTCTGAGCATGGTCGGTTTCGACGACGTGCGCATCCTCAACACCCATGGCGCCGTCCTTCTTGGTATCGTTTACGGCTATCTGCCGCTGATGATCATGCCCATCTATGTCAGTCTGGAAAAGCTTGATCGTCGCCTTCTCGAAGCGTCCGCTGATCTGGGTGCCAAACCGGTCTCCACTTTTTTCAGTATCACACTGCCACTCTCCCTGCCCGGGGTGATGACAGGATTGTCGCTCGTCACGATCCTGCTGCTCGGCGAGTATTTGATCCCGCAACTTCTTGGTGGCGGCAAGGTGTTTTTCATTGGCAATGCCCTCGTCGATCTCTTCCTGCAGTCGCGCAACTGGCCATTCGGATCGGCAATCGCCGTCACACTGGTGATTTCAGTGGTTTTCGTGCTGCTCATTGCCATGCGTATTGCCTGGAAGGTCGCGGGAACCAGACAAGTGGACCTCGTTTGATGCGTGCTTTTATTTCGGCAGTCTATGTGTTCCTCTACGCACCGATCGCGCTCGTGGTGCTGTTTTCCTTCAATGCCGGGCGCAACGCCAGTGAATTCACCGGCTTCTCAACGATGTGGTATGGCAAGGCTCTGGGCAACACGTTTCTCGTTGCCGCACTGCAGAACAGCCTCATCATCGCCCTGACAAGCGCGACGCTGGCCGCCATATTCGGCACAATGGCAGCCATCGGGATGGAGCGGTTGGGCACCCGCACGCGCGCCGTGCTTGATGGTCTGTTTGCAGCCGCCATCGTCGTGCCGGGCGTGGTGATCGGCATTGCAACACTGGTCGCATTGGTGGAAGTTTTCTCCTTTCTCAATCCGCTGCTCAACGCCATTTGGCCTGGTGCCAATCCGCCGCAGCTTGGCCTTGGCTACGGATCGATTGTCGCCGCGCACGGGCTCTTTTCGATGGCATTGGTGACCATGATCGTGAAGGCGCGCATCGCCAGTCTTGGCCGCGACATCATTGAGGCCTCAAGCGATCTCTACGCAACGCCGCTGACCACTTTTCGATTGGTGGTGCTGCCGCAAATCCTGCCGTCGGTGCTGGCGGGCTTTCTGCTCTCGTTCACATTTTCCTTCGACGATTTCATCATCGCCTTTTTCGTCGCCGGTTCCAAAACGACTTTGCCCATCTATGTCTTCGCGTCCATTCGCCGAGGTGTTACCCCGGAGATAAATGCCATTGCCACGCTGGTTCTGGTCGCCTCGCTGATGATGATCCTGATAGCCCGCATTCTGATGCGTGAGAAAAAAACAACAAACTGACACACAGGAAACCCCATGATCCTCAGAGATCGCGTTGCTATAGTCACCGGAGCCGGCTCCGGAATCGGTGAAGCCGGTGCCGCCATTCTGGCGCGCGAAGGCGCCCATGTGGTCGTCGTTGATATCAATGCAGCGAACGCGGAAATCGTCGTGGACCGCATTTGCAAGGCGGGCGGACACGCGGAAACTGCTGTTGTCGACGTGACCGATGATGAGGCGCTTGCGGCAAGTATATCTTCAGTGGCCGCCAGGCACGGGCGCATTGATATTTTGCACAACCATGCCGGAGCACAGATTGCCGGCAACCTCGAGCAGGTGCCGGTTGAAGGGTTCGACCGGTCCTGGAGCCTCAATGTTCGGGCGCATTTCATGGCCTCCCGTCTTGTCATGCCGGTGATGAAAGCCGCGGGCAGAGGCGTCATACTCAATACATCATCGTCGTCCGGCGTGCTCTATGATCGCGAGATGATTGCATACACGACCACCAAACACGCTGTCATCGCGATGACCCGCCAAATGGCCGGCGACTACGCGCGATTTGGAATCCGTGTGAACGCGCTTTGCCCCGGTTGGGTTGACACCCCCTTCAACGAACCTTTCATCGGCCAAATGGGCGGACGCAGTGCAATAGAAGCCTATGTTCAACAGCAGGTTCCATTGGGGCGCTGGGCAGATGTCGAGGAAATAGCCGAATCGATCCTGTTTCTGGTTTCAGATCGTTCGTCCTACATTACCGGGCAAGCGCTCGTGGTGGATGGTGGAGAAACGATCTCCTGAGCGCTGGCGGATAACGCGGACATGCAGCCCAGCTCGGACATCTCTTGAAAAGGGCCGGACCATTGGGTCCGGCCAAGTTGTGAAGGCCCAAGACCTTCTCCCTGGGGTGGGGGATGTCGGCACCCAAGAGGAGTGGTGCCGACATGTCTTCAGTAATGCCCTGCTAAAGCACTTGCAACCCGATTGTCTCCAGCATTCTCATATTATGGGCCGCTTGCCAGTCCCTCGCAGCAGGTTCATTATTTAATGGGGAATCCAGCCCGTGGGACGAAGCGCGGCAGGATCGTACATCCGGGTTCCTGCGAGGTCATATCGATGAACTGCACGGGTTGCGGTTTTGACGTTCAAAGCGGTTTTGCGTTTTGCCCAAAATGTGGCGCGAAACAAGCCAGCGCGTGCCCCAACTGCGAATATCTGTGTCCACCAGACTTCGTTTTCTGCCCAAAATGCGGAGCCCAGATCGCCGATCCGCCGACAATCAGCGGCCTGCAAAGGCCGCAAGAATCGTCCCGGCAAGCTCTCCGGCCCACGCTGGTAAAATCCGAAACCGGTGCGGATCGCCGTACCGTTACCGTGTTGTTTGCCGATCTCTGCGGTTTCACCACATTGAGCGAACAACTCGATCCGGAAGTCATGCAAACGCTCCAAAACGAACTTTTTGAAGAGCTGACGGCGGCGGTACAGGGCTTCGGGGGCTTTGTCGACAAATTCATCGGCGATGCGCTGCTCGCATTGTTCGGGGCACCGGTGACGCATGAAGACGACCCCGAGCGAGCGCTCCACGCGGCGCTGGACATGGTCAGCCGGGCCACAATGGTGGGAAAACGCTGGCAAACACGCTCGCATTCGCCCCTGATTCTGCATGTTGGCATCAATACAGGCCCGGTCGTTGCCGGCGGCTTTGGTGCGGGCAACGCCAAATCCTATTCAGTGACGGGCGATACGGTGAACAGCGCACAACGGCTGCAGTCGATGGCGCAACCGGGCGAGATCCTCGTTGGGCCGCTGACCTATCGCCTCACGCGACATGCATTCTCTTATGATTCGCTTGGTGACCAGGCCCTGCGTGGCAAGGTTGGCAGCGTTCTCGTACATCGGCTGGTGGGAGCACTCGAGGAGCCCCGCACCGCACGGGGCCTCGAAACACTTGGCCTGAGTGCGCCACTGGTCGGGCGTGAAAAGGAACTTGCCCGTATGCTTGGCTGTCTTGATCTGGCAGCCGCAGGTCGAGCCCAACTGGTACGGCTGATCGGCGAGGCAGGCATTGGGAAATCACGCCTGACCGAGGAATTCCTGGCAAACACGCGTGATGATCCTCGTTTCACCAATGTCGTGGTCCGGCGAGCCATCTGCTCACCGCTCGGTGAGCCGTCATATGGCACGCTCGCTGCTGTGTTGCGCAGTGCCTATGAAATCAACGCCAATGAATCACCGGAGAAAACAAAGGATTTGCTCGCCGCCGGGCTGAGCGAACTTGGCCTTGCCGCCGGTGAAGTGAAGCAATTGATGCCACTCCTGCTTTACGTTATCGGTCTTGGCGAATCCGATGATGTGCTGCATCAGGTTGAACCGGAGCAATTGCGCCGGCAGATCTTCTATGCAATCCGCACTATTTTCGAGCAGCGCCTGGCGCGTTCACCCCTGCTGCTTGTCGTCGAAGACCTCCATTGGGCAGATACGGCATCACTCGAGGCATTGCGCTTTTTGATGGACCGTCTGGAGCGCAGCCGCTTCATGCTGCTGACAACCCATCGGCCTGCATTTGACACGGATATGCTGGATTCAAGCCGTATCAGCTTGACGGCGCTGCGCCTCCCACCTTTGCACGCCAATGACGGTCGAAAAATGCTCAGTGCATTCTTCGGTCACGGCTCCAGCGGATTGCCAGCCGATCTGTGCAACAGCATTGTCGATCGCGCCAACGGCAATCCTCTGTTCATCGAGGAAATTGTGCGTCATTTCATTGAGGTTGGAGCCGTGCAAAGGGACAACCGGCATTGGCGGGTGGCAAACAGGGAGGCGGCTGCCGACATTCCCGTCGGCATACAGGCAATGTTGCTCGCCCGAATGGACAGGTTGCCGCCGGAAGTGCGCAGGTTGGCCCAGGAGGCCGCAGTTATCGGGCCGCGTTTCGATGCAGAATTATTGAAGACCATTTCGGTGGCCCCGGCAAACGTCGAAGCGGGGCTCGATCTCCTTTGCGATGCTGAAATCATCGAAGAAATTCCCGGTGCAAACCCGGTATCGGCGCCAGGCTACCGCTTCATCCAGACGCTGCTTCACGATGTGATTTACCACAATCTCCTGTTGCAACGACGCATTGAGATGCATGAGCTCATCGGCGATACATTGGAACGATTGTATGGAGACGATCCAGAACGTCTCGAAGATCTGGCAATGTTGGGTCACCATTTCAGCCAAACCGCCGCCACGACGAAAGGTGCGCACTACCTGATGGCAGCGGGCGACCGGGCGAGCAAGACATACGCCAACGATGACGCGGTCCGTCTCTACAGGCAGGCACTGGATGCCCTGTCGAATACTGGTGACCATGGGCCGGAATCGCTGCTCTTGCGCGAACGCATTGCCGATCTCTGCGGACCCGCAGGTCAGCGCGATATCGCCGATGAACAATACCAGACCGTCCTTAACATTCATCGCGCCAAGGGTGACCTCGCCGCTACCGCAAGAATATTGCGCAAGCTTGGGCGATTGCTTTGGGACTCCGGCAAACGCGATCAAGCAGAGACACGCTATGCCGAGGCAGCAGCGCTGCTTGAAGGGATAGATCCGTTGATCGAGCATGCGCATCTCGCGCAGGAACGCGGCCGCCTTGCATTTCGCACTGGCGACCACACGGCCGCCGTGCGGTGGGCGGACGAAGCACTGCGTTTTGTTCAAACCATGGCACCTGAAGCCGGCGCCGAAAGTGACATCGAAACTGCTCGGGTTACGGCCGAAGCGCTGAACACCAAAGGGGTGGCGCTTGCACGGCTTGGCCGGAGCCAGGAAGCGGTGAGCGAGGTGGAGCGCAGTGTCAAGGTCGCTGAAGATGCAGGCCTTCTAAGTGCAGCCTGTCGCGGCTACACCAATCTGTCGGTGCTCTATACCATGGTCAATCCGGAACGCGCGATCCGGGTGTGCCGGCGCGGGCTCGGGGTGGCGCGCCGCATCGGCGATCTGGGCTTTCAGGCGCGTCTTCTTGCCAATCTTGCCGTGGCCTACTGCACCTTTACCGACCGGTGTATCAGCGAGGGCGTGCCCGCGGCCGAAAAGGCAATCGAGATCGATCGGGCGCTGGATCAGCGCGACCATCTCTCGGTTCCCCTCATCGTGCTCGGCCAAATTCATCAGTGCCACGATCAACCGGAACTGGCGCGTGAATGTTACAATGAGGCCCTCGACGTGGCACGCGAAATCGGTGAACCACAATTGCTGTTTCCGTGTTATGATGGGTTGGCGACGCTCAATCTCGACCTCGATGATTTGGCCGAGGCGGAGCGATATTTCGCCATGGCGCAAGAGGTCTGCGCACAGCATGGGCTCGACCCCGAAGCGCTTGTCGTATTGCCATTTCTCGATTAGTCGAGTGGAAGGGGATGACGCATATGTCGGAGCCTCATATCAAAGGACCGTTACAGCCGGGCGACCGGGCACCCAATGTTGTGCTTGACGCGATTACCCGCCAGGGCAAAGTCGCCATTGATGATTTTCGTGGCCGCAAACCGGTATTGGTGGGCCTGTTTCGTGGCTTGCATTGCCCCTTCTGCCGGCGCCAGATCACAGCCATGTCGCAGCTTGAAGGCGCCCTGCGCGAGAAAGGCATTGACAGTCTGACCGTGGTGAATACGCCAATCGACCGCGCCCGGCTCTATTTCAGATATCACCCATTGCCCAACCTGCTGGCCGCATCCGACCCGGAACGGATCTCGCACCGGGCATTCGGCCTGCCCAATGTTGAATTCACCGAGGCTGAAAGCGATTGGCCACGCAAGATCAGCACAGAGGCCGTCACGAATATGCGCATTGAGATGCCGGGCGAATTACCCGAACCGATGAATGCGATGGCAGCGGTCGAGTTTCTCGACAAATTGGATGGATACGAATTTTCCGAAGCCGACCGCCAGATGATCGCCACCGGTGAAGGTCAGCTCGTGGGAGAGTTTCTGCTCGATCGTGACGGTATCGTACGCTGGAGCTTTACCGAAGTACCCGAAGGTGGCCGTTATATGTTTGGGGTGCCGGCACCGCAGGAACTGATGTCCGCCGCTTCGCAGATCGCTGGGTAGAGCGACGCTGTTCTGCCTGCAAGGCAGGCCCAGCGCCGGATGAACTGTCAAATATCCGTTGGAGAACAAAGAACAAAATAAAACAATAATGAGGAGGAGAAAATGACGGACGTTAAATGGACTCTCGTGGGCCGTGAATTCGTACACTGCAACTGCGCCTATGGTTGCCCCTGTCAGTTCAACGCTTTGCCTACCCAGGGGGATTGCTGCGCGGTTGCAGCCCTTGCGATCGAAGAAGGTCATCACGGAACCACCAAACTGGACGGGTTGAAATGCGCCATGATCGTGGCCTGGCCCGGAGCGATCCATGAGGGCAAGGGCCAAGCCGTGCCGATCGTCGACGAGCGCGCTTCGGCGGAGCAACGGGAAGCGCTGTTACGCATCATGAGCGGATTGGATACCGATCCCGGCGCGACTTTCTTCCAGGTCTTTTCGACGACGTTCGAGAAAGTCCACGACCCGGTTTTTGCAAAAATAGATTTTGAAGTGGATGTGCATGGCCGTGCGGCGCACTTGAACGTTCCGGGATGGATCGAGGCTCGCGGCGAGCCGATCCTCAACCCCGTCACGGGCCAGACTCATCGCGCGCGCATCAATCTGCCAAACGGTTTTGAGTATGACACATGCGAAGTCGGGCGCGGATGGGCCGAGACGCAAGGTCCCCTGAAGCTGTCTATTCCCAACTCTCATGCGCAGTTCGCCAGACTGCACCTGACCCAGAGTGGTGTCGTGCATTGAATGCCACGGGCGCCACAGCGCTCGAAGCGGTACTTCGACGCGATCGATTGATCGTCGCCGCATCCCTTGCCGTGCTCACGATGATCGCCTGGGCCTATATTCTCTGGCTCGCGCGCAGCATGAACATGAACAATGATGGCATGGCAATGCAGGGCATGGACGCCGCTTCCATCGATGTGATGATGATGTCCGGGTTTCGGTCGTGGACCACGACCGAATTTGCCGTCACGATGTTGATGTGGGTGGTCATGATGATCGGCATGATGACCCCCTCCGCCGCACCGATGATTTTGCTCTATGCGCGGGTTGGCCGTCACGGCGAGGTGCAGGGCAAGCCATTGGCTGCAACGGGATTTTTCGTTGCCGGCTATTTTCTGGCCTGGACGGCTTTCGCCTGTGCGGCGACCCTTGGTCAATGGGCACTGGAGAGCACCTTGCTGCTCACCCCCCTGATGACAAGCGCGAGCGGAATTTTCAGCGGGGTTACGCTCATCGCAGTCGGGCTGTTTCAATGGACGCCCCTGAAGGATGTTTGCCTCCGACAGTGCCAGGCACCCGTCATGTTCATTCATCTGCACGGCGGGTTCCGGCGTGACCCGTTGGGCTCCATTGCCCTTGGATTTCGCCACGGCATCTATTGCATTGGATGCTGCTGGGCGTTGATGGTCTTGCTCTTCATCGGCGGGGTGATGAATGTCCTGTGGATTGCAGCCGTCGCAATCTTTGTCCTTGCCGAAAAGCTTGTGGCAAGGGGACTCTGGTTTTCCCGCTTATCCGGCGTCGGGTTGTGCCTGGCCGGGTTGTGGTTGCTGGGAGCAACGATCCTCTGACTTGTCCGGCGCAATGGAATATTGGAAAATGCATTCTTGCTCGAAACCGGCTCTCAATCGTAGGTAAGCGACCAGCCTGGAGCCCGCAGCCAGCAGCGTTCTGTTGGTATGTCGTCGGTGCGATAGAGGCGAGCGACCCGCTTATAGTCGCCGCTCTCAAAGGCTCTCGCGAGCGCTTTTTCTGATGCTGCATCGCGCATCCCCTCGCATGGGAAGATCGCCACCGGTGATATCCACCTGGCCCAAAACGTCTCTGCTTCGCGCGTTATCAGAAAGACGGCACCATGGAGTTGTATTTTGCTCCAATCGCTGCTGAAGCCCTTTTCGGTCGTGAGCGGAAGGATAAGCCTTCCGCCTTCCTTGAGGCGGTCGAGCCAGATATCTGCGGGTTTGGTAGCGCCCGCGTTGACATAGATCAGGTCTGCGGATTCGAAGTCAACTTTGCTTCCATCGCCCTGTATCACGCAAACGTTCGAATACCCGGCAAGGTTTGCGCGGGCCCTTTCAGCAAGTTCCGGGTCATACTCAATCGCGGTCACCTTGCCGGATGGACCAACGAGTTGCGCCATAATCGCCGAATAATAGCCAACGCCCGCGCCCACATGCACGATGTGTTCGCCTTCCCGCGACGCGCTCTGTGAAAGAAGGAAAGCATGCAGCGAGGGTTGCCCGTTGTTGATATGCCGTTCAGGCAGAATTCCAACAAGACTGTCGGTGTAGAGATAAACCGGGTCGGCGGTGGGCGTCGGAGTATAGGCTTCCTGCCAACGCAGGACGGGCCACGGTCCCGGCCCGAGGTAGTCCTCTCGCGGGACGGTCGCAAATGCGTCCTCTACGGGCTCGTCAGCGATCCCTGCAGCTGCTGCGATCTGCATCGCATAGGCGCGCCGTATTATCTTCAGCTCGTCAGGTGTCATGAGCATAATACCCCGTTGATTGGAAGAGTAATCCTAACGAGCAACATTCCCAAATCCAATGACGTTGCGTGAGTTAGACTTTGGCCTTGATACAACTGTTTCGGCAGATCGCCGCCCACGTCGTCGATCTGTTTACCAATCGACAGCCAGCATATCAATTCGATGAAAAATAATGTGGTTTCCGTAGCTTGCAATCCATTTGAGATGATGGAAGTCTTTAAAAAAACACAAGCATGACGGGAACCGTGCTTCATGACTCCACCAAAACTGGTCGCTGCAGACAGCATTTTGCACAATGGTAACATCTGGTGCGGATACGAAGAAGGCGTCGTTGAAGCGCTGGCCATATGGCAAGGCAAGATCCTTGCAACAGGCTCATCCGCTGAAATGCTGGAACTGCGAGGCGCGCATACGAAGCTCGTCGATCTCCGCGGAGCATTCGCAACGCCCGGCCTTAACGATGCGCATCTGCATTTGATTTCTACAGGCTTAACACTCCAATGGATCGATGCAACGCCGGCTAAGCTTCCAACACTTGACGCTCTGCTTGGCGCTATCGGAGCCAAAGCTGCCAGCCTTCCCAAGGGCGAATGGATTCTGGCGCGCGGTTATGACCAGACCAAGCTGGATACGGGCCGCCACCCCTTGAAATCGGAGCTGGATCAGGTGGCCCCCGACCATCCGGTCATGCTGACGCGGGCCTGTGGTCATGTTTCAATCTTCAATTCCGTAGCTTTCGCCAAGGCGGGTGTCGACGAAGCCTATGCCGCTCCGTCGGGAGGCATGATCGAACAGAAAAATGGTGTCTTGACCGGTATGGTCGCTGAAAATGCCCAGGACGTTCTGCGTGCCGCCATTCCTGATCCCGATGAAAACCAATTGATCGAAGCGATCGAAACAGCCGGGAACATGCTGCTCTCCTATGGCATCACGTCGGTCATGGATGCTGCGGTGGGGCACGTTGCCGGCTTTAACGAAATTCGCGCCTATCAGGTTGCTCGGCGTGACAATCGGCTACCAGTCCGCAGTTGGCTGGTTTTGCTTGGCGACCCCGGCAAATCGATTGTGCCCGACTGTTATCGCGCCGGGCTTGTCTCGGGGGTTGGCGATGACATGCTGACCATTGGCGCCGTCAAGATTTTCCTCGACGGTTCAGCGGGCGGGCGTACGGCCTGGATGTCCAAACCCTATCTCGGGGACGATAACAATACCGGCATTCAGATGCTGCCAGATGCTGAACTGCAGGATCTTGTCATGGATACCCATAACAAGGGCTATCAACTTGCCTGCCATGCCATCGGCGATCAGGCCATAGAACAACTGATTACGGCTTATGAAAAGGCGCTTGCTGCCACGCCTGATCCAAACCGTCGCCACCGGATCGAACATTGCGGATTTTCAACGTCCTCACAGCATGATCGCATGCAGAACGCAGGCATCTATCCCTGCCCCCAGCAGGTTTTCATCTATGATTTCGGTGATGCCTACATTTCGGTTCTGGGTGATGAACGCAGCCGCTCCAGCTATCCATTGAAGACGTGGGCCGATCTCGGTTTCAAGCCTGCCACAGGCAGCGACAGCCCGGTCTGTCATCCCGACCCGTTTCCGAATTTGTACACGATGCTGACGCGCAAAACCTGGAAAGGGACGGTGATGGATGCCGCGCAATCCGTTTCCATCGAAGATGCGCTGCGCGTTTATACCGAATATGGGGCTTTCTCCCAAAAACAGGAACACATCAAGGGTCGTTTGGTACCCGGGCAGGTTGCTGATATCGCGATCTTCTCACGCAATCTGTTGACCGCGACACCGGAAGAAATCCTGCACGAAACCCAGTGCAATATGACCTTGAGAGGCGGGGAAATCGTTTTCACGCGAGACTAGAACCTACCAATACCGTGCATAATCATAACAGGGGGAAACACTCAATGTACAAACGGTTCGTGCTCCAATCAACTCTGGCTGCCGTGCTGCTTGCCGGAGTGGCGATGTCAGCATCCGCGGAAGAACCACGCAAAGGCGGCACGATTAATTTCGTTGCTCCCTATGGTTCGAGCTTTGGCACGCTTGATAACCAGGCGAGCCCGGCAACACAGGATGAGTTTGTCACCAAGGCCATTCACCGACGACTTTATGCCTGGGATGGCAATGCCAACAAGCCGGTGCTGGATCTGGCAACCGATGTCAGTGCTTCGGCTGATCGTCTGACTTACACGTTCAAGCTGCGTCAGGACGCGTTTTTCCACAATGACAAGAAGATGACTGCCGATGATATCATCGACAGCTACAAGCGCATCATGACGCCCGGCAAGGCCTATACGGGTGCGCGGTACATCGGCGCAATCAAGGGTGCAAGTGACTATTCCGACGGCAAGGCAAAGGATATTGCCGGCTTGAAGAAGATCGACGATTTCACGCTGGAAATCACCTTCAATGAACCCGTCAATCCGGCGTTCCAGCTCATGCAGCCAAGCACGGTGATCTATCCGTCGGGTGAAGCCGACAAGGACAGTTTCAAGAGTCATCCGATCGGCCTTGGACCTTATAAGTTCGCCGAATATATTCCGGGCTCACGTCTGACCGTTGAAAAATGGGACAAGTTCTACGGAGCTGACAAGCCACATGCCGACAAGATCAACATCATGATCATGGGCGAAGCCTCGGCGCGCGACGTCGCTTTCCGCAACAAGGAGGTCGATGTCTCCGTGCTCGGACCGGCGCAGTATGTTGCCTATAAGAATGATCCGGAACTGTCGAAGAATATCTTGGAAGTGGCCGAGGTCTATACGCGTCTCGTCGGCTTCAACGTGGACTTCAAGCCGTTTCAGGATAAGCGGGTCCGCCAGGCAATCAACTATGCGATCGATTCCGATCTGATCATCAAGCGTCTGGGTAAGGATAAGGCCTATCGCGCTGTGAGCTGGTTGCCGCTTTCGTCACCCGCCTTCGATAAAGCCGCCAAACCCTATCCTTATGATCCCGAGAAAGCCAAGGCGCTTTTGAAGGAAGCCGGCTATCCTGATGGATTTGAGTTTGAACTGACAGCCACCCAGAACGAAAGCTGGGGTTTGACCATCGTCGAAGCGATTATTCCGATGCTCGACAAAGTCGGCATCAAAGTCAAAGCCAAGCCGGTTGAAGCGGCTGTTCTGTCCGAGGTGGTTCCAGCCGGTGATTTCCAGTCCTTCATGTGGTCCCTGGAAAGCGGTCCTGATCCAATGACAGCGATGCAGTGCTTCTATTCAAAGACCTCACAGTCAGCCTGCAATTATTACAAGTTCAACAACAAGGACTTTGACAAACTGTATGAGGCAGCATTGAGCGCGCCGACGGAAGAGCAGAAGAATGATCTTTTGCGTCAGGCGAATAATCTGCTGCAGGACGAGGCCCCCGGCTGGTTCTTCAACTACAACAAGGCGGTAATGGCCTATCAGCCCTGGCTGCATGGTTTGCAGCCAAACTCGGCGGAGCTGGCCATCCAGTCTTATGAACAACTCTGGGTAGACGACGGCGCCCCATCGGGCCGCTGAAGCGACAGTGACCTGCCCGCCGTCAACGACATGACGGCGGGTCAGCCTTTTCATCTCGCGTGAAGCGCTGCGCACGTACCCTCATCTCCCAACATCAAGCGGCGTGAGGGACGCATCGGGGCCACTATACCGGACAAGGCGGACGCGACCGCCATCCGAACGAAAGGACATGGATCCGTTGCTTCGATTTATCATTCGGCGAGTTCTGCAGATGATACCGACCATTCTGGCGGTATCTTTGCTGATCTTTGTGATTTTCAGCGTGATACCGGGCAGCTTCACATCAAGCCTGATCGCTGATGGCAAGGGTCGCAATGATCCGAAAGTCGTCGAACAGATGAACAAGGAATTCGGGCTGGACAAGCCCGTCTATCAGCGGTTCGGTAGCTACGTCGTCAATCTCGCGCAGCTCGATCTCGGACAGTCCTTCCGTACGCGCCAACCCGTCACGCACATGTTGCTGGAGCGGGCATGGCCAACCATAAAACTGGCCATCGCTGCAATGGCGATTGCCATCCTCATTGGCGTGCCGCTTGGGTTCGTCGCGGCGCTCAAACCCGGGAGCCTTCTGGACACGGCCACGATGATTGCAGCCGTTTCGGGCCTGTCGCTACCGCAGTTTTGGCTGGGGCTGCTGGCTATGTATGTCTTTGCACTCACACTGGGCTGGCTGCCGAGTTTCGGTTATGGCGATGGCGGAATACGCAATCTGATCCTGCCGGCCGTGACGCTCAGCGTGGCACCCCTGGCGCTGCTTGCCCGTACCACGCGGGCGGCGGTTCTCGACGTGATGAGCGCGGACTTCATTCGCACCGCCCGCTCGAAAGGCATGAATGCCTATCGTCTCGTCACATGGCACCTGATGCGCAATGCGCTGGTGTTGATCATCACCACGGTTGGACTGCAATTCGGCTCTTTGATGGGACAGGCCGTGGTGATCGAGAAGCTTTTCTCATGGCCTGGCCTTGGTTCCCTTCTCGTGGACAGTGTTTCCATGCGGGACATACCGGTGGTGCAGGGTGCCATCCTCATGATTGTATTGTGGTTTTTGATCATCAATACGGTTGTCGATGTTCTTTACGCGGTCATCGACCCGCGTATCAGCCACGGGTGACGGATATGCGACTGCGTTTCAACCTCCTTTTCGGTGGCGCCATCTGCCTGATTATCGTGACGCTGGGCGTGTTTGCACCGTTGTTCGTGCATCACGATCCAATCCTTGATGCCAATTTGATGAACGCGGAATTGCCCCCGAATGCCGATTTCTGGTTCGGAACCGACTCGCAAGGCCGCGATGTATTCAGCAGGGTGCTTTATGGGTCCCGTGTGTCGCTGACGGTCGGTATCGTCTCGCAGCTGATCAACAGCTGCATAGGCCTGCTGTTTGGCATATCAGCTGGCTATATCGGCGGAAGATGGGATGAATTCGTCAGCGGGCTTACCAATGTGATGCTGTCGATCCCCTCACTGATTTTTGCATTGGCGATTATGGCCATTCTCGGTCCTGGCCTCGGCAGTTTGCTGATCGCACTTGGACTGACCAACTGGTCATGGACCTGCCGTATTGCACGCTCGTCGGCGTTGTCGCTGAAGAGCCAGGGCTATGTGCAAGCTGCCAAGACGCTTGGCTATAGTGATATCCGCATCATGATCACGCAGATCCTGCCCAATATGATCGGCCCCATCCTCGTGATCGGGACGCTTGGCATGGGTGATGCCATTCTTGCCGAAGCAGCGCTTTCCTATCTGGGACTCGGCATCAGACCACCCTTCCCCAGTTGGGGCAGCATGCTGACGGATGCACGCGAATTGATCGCCGTTGCACCCTGGGCAGCCATATTCCCGGGGATCGCTATATTTCTGACCGTGCTCGGCCTCAATCTGTTTGGAGATGGGCTGCGCGATTACCTCGATCCGCATATGAGGACACGCAAGGCATGAGCGCTTCCCCTTTGCTTGAGGTCAGGAATCTGCATATCGATATGCGTTCTGGACAAGAACGACTGAATGTCGTTGAAAACGTTTCTTTTTCGATCGGTGCCGGCGAGACGTTCGGACTTGTCGGCGAAAGCGGATGTGGCAAGAGTATAACCGCTTTGTCGTTGATAGGTCTTCTCAACAGGCCGCTTGCGGTTGGACAGGGTGAAATCCTGTTCAAGGGCCAGAACCTTCTGAAGATGAACGGCAGCGAGCTGCGCAAACTGCGCGGCAATCGAATCTCCATGATTTTTCAGGAACCGATGACAGCGCTCAATCCGCTAGCGACCGTCGGACGTCAGATTGCCGAAATGTTCGTCTTGCATCAGGGCTCGACCTGGCACGAGGCAGAACGCAAGGCGATCGCCGCACTGGCACAGGTTCAAGTGCCAGCTCCTGACAAGCGCATCAAGAACTATCCGCACCAGATGTCAGGCGGCATGCGCCAGCGCGTGATGATTGCAATCGCATTGGCCTGTCATCCCGACCTGCTGATTGCCGACGAACCCACGACCGCGCTCGATGTCACCGTTCAGGCGGAAATTCTCAAACTGATGCAAGAGCTCTGCGATCAACGCGGTACATCAGTTCTGATGATCAGTCACGACCTGGGCGTTATCGCGAAAATGTGCCAGCGTGTTGGCATCATGTATGCGGGGCATCTCGTTGAGGAACGGGCAGTCGCCGATCTCTTCCGCCATCCGGCTCACCCTTACACGCACGGCCTGCTCGCTTCATTGCCGGTCTTGGGGCAGCGCAAGCTGAACGAGCGCAAACCTTTGCAGGAAATCGAAGGAATCGTGCCATCGATTGCCGCTTTTCCCACCGGTTGCCGTTTTGAACCACGCTGTACGCGCGCCTCAACAATCTGCCGCGACGCAGTACCGGGCCCATCCGTTCTCGGGGACGATAGCTTTGTGAGGTGCTACCATCATGGCTGATCAAACCCAACCTCTGTTGCAAGTTGAAAATCTGAGCGTGTGCTTCCCGGTATCGGCGGGATTGTTCCGTCGTTCGCATCAAGCTGTGCGGGCAATCAATAATCTCAGCCTCAGCCTTCACAAGAACCAATGCCTGTCCATTGTCGGTGAATCGGGCTGTGGCAAATCTACCCTGGCACTGACAATACTGGGTTTGCAGCACCCCACACAGGGCAGCATTTCCTTTGATGGAAAGCCTATCACCGGCGCTGCCCAGCCGGGACGCATGCAACGCGCACGCATGGCTCAAATGGTGTTTCAAGACCCCTATGCGTCGCTCAATCCACGCCAGACAATTCACGCGGCCCTTGCTGGGCCGCTGAGGCTGCATGGGTTGCGCAACAAAGGTGAAGCCGAAGACCGTATTGCGACGACCCTGAAAATGGTGGGATTGAAACCGGAACAGGCGAAGCGTTATCCGCATGAATTTTCGGGCGGTCAACGTCAGCGCATCGGAATTGCCCGCGCATTGATCCTCGACCCGAAAGTCATTGTTCTGGATGAGCCGGTTTCCGCGCTCGACGTGTCCATTAGGGCGCAGATTATCAATCTACTTTTGGACCTTAAAGAACGGCTGGACCTGTCTTACATCATGATCAGTCATGACCTGAGTGTTGTTGAACATATGAGTGACCGGGTCGCCGTGATGTATTTCGGCCAGATCGTTGAGGAAGGTCCGTGGCAAAGCATTTTCGCCAATCCGGTCCATCCCTATACGCGCCGCCTGCTCGCCGCCATTCCGGATCCGTTCATGATCATCCGCCACGAGGACATGACCCGCAAGGACATGCAGCCGCCGCCCCTGTCAGGTTTTTCCTATTACCCCGAGGAAATCGGCACACATGACGTCTATCTGTCACCTCCACCCACGGAATTCCTCACTGTCGGGGACGATCACAAGGTTCGCTTCATAGCCAGATAACCGGACCAAAACGCTTGGCTGTCAGATCGGTCGAGCCGATGATCGGGACACCTTTCTGTTCGCGCGGCAACACGTAGCCGCAAAGCGGCTGGCCGACACGCTGATAGTCAGTTTCGATATCTTCCCGCGACAGCCTAGCCTGAATTCTTTGTAAGTTACGCAACGGTACGGCCGCGCGGATGTCCAAGCATTGCAGCCCTTTCGTCATCTGTCAGGGAATAGATGAAGTTATCGCAGGCGTGACGAAGTGCGGCCCAAAGCGGGTCGAGCAGCGATATCATTTCACCGGCTTTGGGAAAATCGCTCTCACACACGTAATGCGACTGGACGACATGGCGCGCGCCCATCGACTGAAACACCGGGCGCAGACCGTAATCAAGCGCCAGGACATGGGCGAGGCTGCCGCCAGTGCCAAGCGGCAGGATAACCTTTCCAGCCAGTGCAAACTGCGGGAGCACGTCCAGGCCCGCTTTCAACAGACCCGAAAACGATGCCTTGTAGATTGGCGTGGCGATGATCAGACCATGCGCAGCGGCAACCTTTTCCAGGAAAGACGCCACCGACGGAGCCTGGACGTCGGCTGACAGCAAAGCGCCGGGATCGAGATGCCGCAGAACCACGTGTCCGCCTCGATTTTCTGTCCGCGCAATTCGTCCAGAACCGCCTCCACGACCCTTGCGGTCTTGGACGTGGCGGAAAGGCTTGCGGATATGGCGAGAACTTTCCGGTTGCTCATGGTCGAACTCCGGTTTTTCCCGCCCGGACGCGATCTGGCTCGCCGGCGATTGCTTCGCGACGAGCAGCAAATGCATTCTGCGGACGCGCTAGCCCCAGACGGTCGCGCAAGGTGCCGGGCTCGTACTCCGTTCTGAACAAGCCGCGCCTTTGCAATTCCGGCACCACGGTCTGCATGAAATTCAGCCAATCCTCCGGCAGCAGCGGAAACATCAGGTTATACCCATCGGCCGCTCCCGAGACGAACCAGGCCTCCAGCTGATCGGCGACTTGCGAAGGGGTCCCCGCAACGAGCGGAACCGAGCCGGTATTGGCGATCTTGCGGGCGAGCTGACGTATGGAAAGGCCCTTGTTCGCGTCGTCCTTGACAAGCGCGAGCCAGGTGCGCCAGCCATTGAACGTGCCCTCGTCAGGCAGATCCGGTACTGGCCCATCGAGCGGATAGAGGGACAAATCCACCCCTGCCCAACTGGAAAGAAGATCGACGGTAACTTCATCGAGCATCAATGTCTCGAGATAGTCCTGTTTTTCCTGCGCCTCGGATGCAGAGGCGCCGACGATCGGCAGGATCCCCGGCAGGAGCTTCAGGCTTTCCGGCGAACGGCCGTGTTTCGCCAGGCGGTTGTTGATGTCCGCGCGATAGCTCAGTCCTTCCGCCTCGCTGCGAATGACGGCAAAATGCACGTCCGCATGCGCCGCGGCCAGATTCCTGCCCGCATCGGACGACCCGGCCTGGACGATCACCGGATGCCCCTGCGGCGGTCGCGGTACGTTGAGCGGCCCCTTCACCCTGAAATGCTTTCCCCGATGCTCGAGATAATGGACGTATTCGCGATGGGCAAAGAGGCCGGTTGCCTTGTCGATGACAAGCGCGTCGTCTTCCCAGCTGTCCCACAACGCTTTGGCCACGTCGAGGAACTCGGCCGCGCGCTCGTAGCGGACGGCATGTTCGATATTGGCATCACGGCCAAAGTTGGCGGCCTCTTCTTCCAGCGCCGATGTCACGACGTTCCACGCGACCCGGCCCCTGCTGATATGATCCATCGAAGCAAACATGCGGGCGGTGTTGAATGGCTCGTTATAGGAACTCGACGCTGTCACCATGAAACCGATGTCCTTGGTGACAGCAGATAGAGCCGATACCAGCGATAAAGGTTCCAGTCTGGGATTGGCATAATGCGCCAGCCCGCTGCCATAGGTATCCCAGACGCCGAGATGGTCGGCGATGAAGATCGTATCGAGCTTGGCCCGCTCCGCTGCCTCAGCCAGTCGGCGGTAATAATCCAGATCGAGGAATTCGCGGCCGGGTGCACGCGGGTGCCGCCACGACAGGCGATGATCTCCCTGGGGATTGAAGAAGAAGGCAGCTAAAATCATCTGTCGGCGCGACATGGCGGGCCTTCCTTTGGCAGGTGTTTCGTTGATCGCGCTTTCCCCGGAACGGCTGTCTCCTGCGCTGCCGGTTAAAGTAAGCGAGGCTTTCCCTTTGCAAAAGAGATGATTTCTGCGAAAAAGATAAGCTCAACTTATCTTTTTAGGAGCGTCGGGATGACAGGTATCCCCTCTTTGCGCGGCTTGCAGGCGGTCGAAGCCGCCGCCCGTTGTGGAAGCTTTGTCGCTGCGTCCGAAGAACTGGCGATTTCGGCTGCGGCAGTCAGTCAGCTCATTCGCACGCTCGAGGATCAGGTCGGGCGCAAGCTATTTCATCGCATCAACCGACGTGTTGTGCTGACCGAGGCCGGATTGGAGATTTTTCCGCGGCTTGCCAATGCCTTCAATGAACTCCGGAGCGTGTCGCGTGAGCTCGGCAGCGGCAATCCGCGATCCTCACTGGTGGTGTCGGTGGCACCATCGGTTGCCATGGGCTGGCTTTCCTCGCGTCTGCCGGGATTCGTCAATATCCATGGTCCGGTCGACATCTCCCTCAGGGGTGAAGATGATCCGGTGCCATTCGACCGCGACCTCATCGACATGCGCTTGTCCTATGGCGCCTTTCATTACCCGGAACATGTCACCGAAGCGATTACCACCGATGCGGTCTATCCGGTGTGCTCGCCGCAGTTCCTGGCCGGGCATGGCCCGATCACCTCTCCGGAAAGTTTACTGTCCGTCCCCTTGATCCACACCGATTGGGGTCCTGCTGGAGCTTCCTTTCCGTCATGGCGGAACTGGTTCGCATCCGCCGGCGTGACGCCGGGCCGCCATATCCAGCATGGGATGACCGCCAACTCATCCATGGCGGCGCTTGACCTGGCACGCGGCGGACTGGGCATAACACTGGCGCAGGGATTGTTCTGTGCCCGCCAGGTAGAAGCGGGCGAACTGGTCGTTGCCTGCAATCACGTGCTCGAACTAGCCAACCCCTATTGCATCACCACACCGCGCCGAAGCGCACAACGGTCCGTTGTTGCGGCTTTCAAATCATGGTTCATCGATGAATGCCTGCATTGCGTGAACGCGCCCGCACTGTTGGCTTCCAAGTGTCAGCGGTAACTCGGCAGCCAACAGCTTCATCTCCCTCACGCGCCGATATCCCGCAGACGCTCCGCAAGGCGGGACACGTCATGTCCGAGCGGACGGTCTTCGATGAGAGGTTCAGCAACGGAGCGGACCAGATCATGGGTCTGCTGCGTACCGCGGCCGCAACGGTGGCCCGCGCGCAGATCGACTGCCTGCGCCCCGGCCAGCATCTCGCAGGCAACAAGATGCCGCCAGAGATCGAGCATATCGGCGCATTTGGCCACCGCCAGAAGTGTCTGGGTGGCGTGATCTTCCACCCCTTCAGATACGGGCAGGAAATCCAGCAACACCGGATTGGCCTTATGACGGATCGCGCCGACAAGCGCCGAAACCGTCTTCTGCAGCGGAACAAAACCGGCGGATGCTCCGCCGACCGACGAAAGGTAGCGCGGCAGGCCATTGCGGCCCGATCCGGTCAGTTGAATGAACCGGGCCGCGCAGGCAAGCGCCGTCTGGGCAATGGCAAGTCCCAGGGTTTCAAACGCCAGCGCCAGGGACGGTGTGTGAAAATTGCCCGTCGAAAGCACCCTGTTCTCATCGGCAAGCACCAGCGGATTGTCCGCTGCCGCATTCAGCTCGATCTCCACGGCTTCTCGGGCTGCATCCAGCGCATGCGCCAGCGCCCCGTGGATCGATGCAGCACAGCGCAGGCTGAGCGGGTCCTGAATGGCCGCGCGCGCTTCATGCAGCGACGAGCCGTCGAGACGGGCAAGGAGCCTTTCCGCTTCCAGCACTTGCCCGGCGGCGGAGCGGGCCTGCTGGATGGCCGGGGTTAGGATCAATGGGTTGCCACCAAGCCCCTCGAAGCTGAGCGCAGCAGCCTGCCGCTGATAGTCGAGCAAGACCATGGCATCGCTCAAGGCCAGCGCGCCCTTCCCCACCGAGACTGCCGAAGCGTTGAGAAGCGACAGCCCGTCCTTCGGACCAAGTGTGGAGGGTCGCAGACCGGCCTTCGACAGGGCTTCGGCGGAGGCAAGCACCGCGCCTTCATATTCGGCCTGCCCCTCGCCGATCAGGGTCTGGGCAATGGCAGACAACAGGACAAGATCACCCGCGCCGATCGAACCGATGGATGGAACAAGCGGGTGCACCTTGTGATTGATGAGTGCAAGCAGATCGGCAAAGACTTCAGGCGACAAGCCGGAGCCGCCAACCGCCAGCATCGACAGACGCGCCGCCACGACAGCACGGGTTTCGTCGCGCGGCAACACTGGACCGACACCGGCACCCCGTCCGCGCACCAGCTGCTGCTGAAACTCACCCGTTTCATCAACAACCGCTGTCTTGAGATTGGCGCCAAGCCCCGTGTTCAGGCCGTAAATCTGCTGCCCGGAAGCCGCTGCCGCATTGAGCACGGCTCTGGCCCGAACCAACCGGGTCAATACATCGGACGTCGCACTGATGGGAACATCCTTGCGCGCAACGGCGGCAATATCGGCGATGGTAACGCCTGAACCCGTGAGAACGAGCGTGTTCATGCGAACCGCAGCCTCTGACCGATATTGTTCGCCTTGGCTTTCTCGAGCATGGCATAGCCAAGCGCGATATCGCTGAGCGAGAGCCCCCTGTGCCAGAACAGGATGGTTTCACCGTCGTTCTCGCGTCCCGTCCGGTGACCGGCGACAATCTGGCCAAGCTCCGCATGCAATGTCTGTTCGGACAGCTTGCCCGCCTCGACATGGGCGCGCAGCGAACCGAATTTGCCGCCTTTGCACTGGCCCCAGTCATCAACCACCAGCTTGTCCATGATATCGGTGAGCGACAGTTCCACCGCGCTCATCGTGCCATAGGGCACCACGAAGGCACCGGGCTTGATCCATTCGGTCTTGAGCATGGGCTGCGGTTCAGGCAGGCGCGATGCCTCGACCACGATATCGGCACCCTCCACGCAGGCTTGCCAGTTGTCGGTAACGGTTATCGGCTTGCCGAGATCATCCGAGAGTTTTTTCGCGAAGGCGTCGCGGCTTTCCGGCCGGCGCGAATGCACACGGATTTCATCGAAATCATAGAGGTGATCGAGCAGCCGCACATTCCAGTAGGCGGTGCCGCGCGCGCCGATATGGCCTAGCACCTTGGAATTTCTGCGCGCCAGATGTTTTGCACCAAGGGCGGTGATCGCACCGGTCCGCATATCGGTGATGACAGTGGCATCCAGAATAGCCTTCGGCGCGCCGGTGCGCGGATCGAACAGATTGAGCACGCCGAATTCGGAGGGATAGTTCAGCTTATAATTATCAACGAAGTCCCCGACGATCTTGACGCCTGCCAGATTGAGCGGCGCCACATAGCCGCGCAACACATTGAAATGGCCATGAAACGTTTCATCGGGCTCCAGATGCACCCGCGGCTCGATCACGGTCTGGCCGTTGCCCTGCGCGGCGAGCGAAGTTTCAATCGCTGCGAGAATTTCCGCATCGGTCAGCGCAAGCGCCTCAATGTCGAGTGCATTCAGATAGTCGATATAGATCGGTTTCATGCTGTTCTCTCTGCTCATGACGAACGGGCCGGTGTCTTGACGCCCAGATTTTCCCGCAGCGTGTGCCCTTCATATTCCGTGCGAAAGAGGCCCCGGCGCTGCAATTCCGGCACGACCAGTCTCACAAAATCGTCGAGCCCCGTGGGAAAGAGCGGCGGCATGACATTGAACCCGTCAGCCGCCTTGGCGCGAAACCGTTCTTCCAGCGCGTCGGCAATCTGGACGGGCGTGCCGATCAATTGCCAATGGCCGCGCGCACCAGCGAAATGCCGTGCCAGCTGCCGGATGGACAGATTTTCCCGCCGGCCGAGATCGATGATGAGCTGCTGCCGGCTCTGGATGCCGTCGGTTTGCGGCATGTCCGGCAAAGGTCCATCGAGCGGATAGGCCGACAGGTCCTTGAGGCTGAGATAGCTCGCCAGCAGCGCCACACCGACCTGATCGGGGATCAGTTCCTGCAGCGCATCGTATTTTGCCCGCGCTTCGCTTTCCGTCTCGCCGACGATGGGCGAAACCCCGGGCATGATCTTGAGATCGTCTGCCTGTCGGCCGAATTTCGCCAGCCGGGCTTTCACGTCGGCATAGAAGGCCTGCGCCTCGCCCATGGTCTGGGCTGCGGAAAAGACCACGTCGGCCGTGCGGGCGGCAAGGTCCTTGCCGACATCGGACGCCCCTGCCTGCACCATCAGGGGCCTGCCCTGCGGCGATCTCCGGCTGTCCAGCACGCCCGTGACGGTGAAATGCGTGCCGCGATGATCGACCGGGTGAAGTTTTTCCGTGTCGGCATAGACGCCCCGCTCCGCGTCGAGGACATAGGCGCCCTCATCCACGCTGTCCCACACGGCGGTAGCAGCTTCGGCAAACTCCTCTGCCCGTTCATACCGCTGGGCATGCGGCCGCAAGCCGCTCGAGACGAAATTCTCCGCTTCAAGATCACTGGCCGACGTTACCAGATTCCACCCGGCACGGCCGCCGCTGAGCTGATCGAGCGCCGCGAATGTCCGGGCCAGACCATAAGGTTCGTTATAGGTGGTGGATGCTGTGGCGACCAGACCGATATGGGAGGTATTGACCGCCAGCGCCGCCAGCAGACTGAGCGGCTCGAAACTGGTCGAGCGCGCCGCCTGACTGGCAATCTCCGGGTTGCGCTCGCGAATGGCCGCAGCGTCTTCGATGAAGACCATGTCGAATTTTGCCCGTTCGGCCGTCTGCGCCAGCTGGATGAAGTGGCCGATATCGGCCCCGGCATTGGCAAGGGCATCGGGATGGCGCCAGGCGGCGATATGATGCCCGCCCGCCATGAGAAAGGCACCGAGTTTCATCTGATCCGCACTCATGATGCACGCTCCAGACGAGCCGGACGGGGAAGATCGAGATGGCCGCGCAATGTCACGGCATCATATGCAGGGCGGAACACACCGCGCCGCCGAAGTTCCGGAACAACCTCATCGACAAAGCTGGCAACACCTTCCGGCGCACTCGGCGGCAGGACGACAAATCCGTCGAGGCCGGCTGCTTTCGCCTGCTCCTGCATCTTATCGGCAATGTCGGAAGCGGTTCCAATGGACGGAACGATGTTCGCAAAAAGCCTGATATCTTCGCGGTGTCGCCCAAGCGCCGCTAGATGTTCAACCAGACCGGCGGCAAGCGCTTTCCATGTATCCGGTGTTGTCTCCGGCAGGAAAACCACATCCGCCAGCGCGGCAATATCGAGCGTGTCCGGGGTCAGGGCATGGCTGATGACCGGCCTGCCCTGCGGTGACGGATTGACATTGAGCGGGCCGCGCACGGTGAAATGCGCGCCCTTGTGGTTGAGGACATGCATTTTGTCCGGTTCGAAAAACCGTCCCCGAGCCTTGTCATAGACAAAGGCGTCATCCTCCCAGCTATCCCAAAGCCCCGACACCACGGCGAGATATTCCCGATCACGATCGGGATCACCGGAGCCGATGACATTCCAGCCGGTACGCCCACCGCCGATCAGATCGAGGGACGCGAAACGCCGGGCGAGATTATACGGTTCGTGCTGATGCGTTGCGGCGGCGGCAATCAACCCGATCCTGCGCGTAGCCGTCGCCAGCGCCGACACCAGCATGGTTGGCTCGAACGGCACGGCGAGCGGCGAAAGATCATCATGAGGCCGCTGGCCAAAGCTATCCGCCAGCAGGACGAAATCCAGCCCGCCTGCTTCCGCCTTCTTCACCTGCGCCGCTATGTGACTGAAATCGAGCGCGTCCAGCTGGCCGCTTTTTGCGCGCCAGGCGGTCGGATGATGGCCGAACGGCGTCAGTGACAGGCCGATATGCATCATTCCGCATCCCCGGCGCTGACGCGGATTTCATCGACCTTTTCATTGTAGAACGAGATCAATCCCTTGATCCGTCCGCTTTCGTGGAGCGGCTCCGGATAATACCAGACGATGTTCTCGTGACGCTTTCCATCGAGATCGAAATGATAGTAGGACGCCCTGCCCTTATAGGGGCAATAGGTGTGCAGCGCGCTATTCGCCAGCGTGCCGGCAATCAGGTCTTCCACGGGAAAGTAATAGCGCGGGATCAGGCTGGTCTCGAACAGGAAAACCGCGCGGTTCGTGCGGGCAACCAGCGTGCCATCGACAAAGACCTCCACACGGCGCTTGCTGTCGATCGTATCGACCCGCCAGTGAACATTGCGCGGATGACCGAAGATTTCCTCATCTTCCTCAAACCAGCGCACGGCGCTCCAGGCCACGGTTGCATAATCCGCCAGTTCGGGCACGCCCTGCGGCACCTGCTCGTAACTCCAGGCACTACCCTCAGTGCCTTTCAGTGACCAATAGCGCCTTGCCCCGAGCACCGGCGATGCCCCGGTCTTTTCCGACGGCTGGAGAAGATCAGCGCGGAAGTCCGACTTCGGCAGGTAGTACACGGGGTGACCGCCATTTTCATAGATCACGATGGCCTGCGTGCTGTCGGCGATCACCTCTTCACCCAGCCTCAGGCGGATACGGCGATGGGTCGGTTCAATCAAAACGGCGGGCACTTCCCGGGAACGATAGCTGATGGACATAAGCACTCTCCAAAGGTGAGTTTCTATCGGCAGGCCTGATCGGACGGGAGGCGATCAGACCGAAAAAATCGCATCGCGAGTCAACCGGCCGGTGACGGCCCCGGCCCCATCCACGACAGCAAGAACATCGCTGTTTGCAGCGACCATCAGCGCCAGCGCATCGCGCAGGTTGCTGGTGGCAGCGACGGGGTGAGCTCCATCCCGCGGCTTGTCCGCCGTCATGGCATCGCTGACAGTAAACAGGCTCAGGCGCTTGATCGCCCGGTCTATGCCGACGAAGTTTTCGACAAATGCGTCAGCGGGGTGGGAAAGGATCGCATCGGGCGTATCATACTGGACGATCCTGCCGCTCTTCATGATGGCGATGCGGTCGCCCAGACGGATGGCTTCGTCGAGATCATGGGTCACCAGCACCACAGTCTTGCGTACCCTCTGCAAGATCTGGCGGAACTCATCCTGCAGGCGGGTTCGGGCAATCGGATCGATGGCACCGAACGGTTCATCCATCAGCAGCACGGGCGGGTCGGCCGCAAGCGCACGCGCCACGCCGATGCGCTGCCGCTGGCCGCCTGAAAGCTGCCGGGGATAGCGCTTGAGCATTTCGGCCGGATCAAGACCGACGAGATGCAGAAGCTCGTCGATCCGGTTCCGGATCCGCGCCTCATCCCAGCCAAGCAGCTTGGGTACGGCGGCAATATTCTGGGCGATGGTCATGTGCGGAAACAGACCTACCTGCTGGATCACATAACCGATATGGCGACGCAGGATCACAGGATCAACCTTGGTAACGTCTTCGCCGTTGACAATGATCTTGCCTTCGGTCGGATCGATCAGCCGGTTGATCATGCGCATGGTCGTGGTCTTGCCGCAACCCGACGGCCCGATCAGCGCAACTGTCGAACCCTCGGGCACGATCAGGCTGAGATCGTCCACCGAAGCAACGCTGCCTTCCCCATAGCGTTTGGTGACGTGTTCCATAGTGATCATGCGGATGTTCTCTCTGCGAAGAAGATTTTTTCGGCCCGGCCGAGAATGAATTCCGTTGCCAGCGCCAGAATGGCGATGGGAACCGCGCCAACCAGAAGGCGCGACATGTCCATCATGCTGATGCCGACAGCGATGAAATCGCCAAGACCACCACCGCCGATAAACGGAGCGAGCGTTGCACCGGCCAGCACCTGCACGGCGGCAGTGCGTGCGCCGGCGAACATGGCGGGCGCAGCCAGCGGAATGCGAATCTTGCGCAGCACCTGTCCCCGGCTCATGCCCATGCCGATTGCAGCTTCCACCGCATCGGGATCGACGTCGCGCAGACCGATAAAGGCATTGAGCAGGATGGGCGGCAGCGCGAGCACGGTCAGCGCGACAATGGAAGGCCACAGGCCGATACCGAGCAGCGGCATCATGATGGCGAGAATGGCAAGGCTCGGGATCGTGCGCAGCGCATTGATGGAATTGATGACCGCAAAGGCCAGCCCGCCGCGATTGATGATGAGAACGGCAAGCGGCAAGCCGATAGCCAGCGCAAACACCAGCGACACGCCGGACATGACCAGATGCTGGCCGAGCGCCCGCAGGAATTCAGGCTGGTTGTTGACGATCCAGTTGAAGGCGGTGATCAGCATGGCCGCCCCTCAACGCCAACGAACCAGGGCTTTTTCAGCCTGGCTCAGAATGAGGTCAAAGAATGTCGCCATCAGCGCCGTCAGGATACCGCCGACAAGGATTTTCTCCGTATAGCTCTGGTCGATGCCCATGAGGATGATTGTTCCGAGCCCGCCGCCGTCGATGAAGGCCGCGACGGTGGCGATGCCGATGACGGTCACCAGCGCGATACGGATACCGGACACGATGAGCGGCAGGGCCAATGGCAGTTCGATGCGCACCAGTCGCTGCCAAGCGCTGTAGCCCATGCCGTCGGCCGCATCGAGCACATCGGCGGGGACGCCGCGCAGGCCGGTCACCACATTGCGCAGAAGAATGAGCAGGCAATAGGAGGACAGGCCGACCAGAGCCGGTTTGGTGCCAAGACCAAGCCAGGGGATGAGCAGCGCGAACAACGCAAGGCTAGGGATGACGAAGATGATGCCGGTGATCGTCAGGACGACGGCATAGAACCGCGGGCGCCGGGCGCAGATGATCCCAAGGATCAGCGCGATGACGAGCCCGATCAGAACGGATGAAACCGACAACACGAGATGCTGCCATGTTGCGGTCAGAATTTCCGGAATGTTTTTGGGAGCCCAGTTCAAATGCGTCGTTCCATAGCGGCCAGAATTGAAACAGCGGAGACAATCCTATCTCCGCAGTTTCTCGGGTGTGGAGTGGCGGTAGCCCGCTACGGGGCCGGTTTCAGATGCCCTTTTCCTTCAGAAAGGTTTCCGCCACTTCCTTCGGTTCCTTCTTGTCACGCTCGACGGCGGCATTCAGTTCGCGCATGTTCTCATTGTTCAAGAGTGGACTGACCTTGTTCAGGACTTCAGCGATCTTGGGGTTTTTGGCCAGGGTATCCTGGCGCACGACGGGCACGAGGTAATAGGGCGGAAACAGGTTCTTGTCGTCGGCCAGAACAACGAGCTTGTTGTCCGAGATCTGCCAGTCGGTGGCAAAGCCATAGGAAACGTCGATGTTCTTGCTGGTCAAAGCGCTGTAGCGGATACCGAGCTTGGCAAAAATACGAAAATCCTTGAAAACGATCCCGTAGGTCTGCTTGAGACCGGGCAAGCCGTCCTTGCGTTCACCAAATCCACCTTCCGCGCCGAAACTCAGATCCTTCGACACGGGACCAAGATCCGTCAGCGTCTTGAGCTTGTATTTGTCAGCAGTTTCCGGAAGCGTGATGATGGCATAGCCATTGTTGATATTGGTTGGCTGGAGCAGGGTCAGCTGCAGGTTCTTCTCGTAGTAATCCTTGACTTCCCCATAGATCTTTTCGGCCGAACCCGAGAGATCCCCCTTCACCACGGCGGCAAGGGCCGTACCCGTATACTCGGGGTAGAGATCGATTTCGCCGTTCAGCAGCGCCGAATGAGCAATCAACGTCGCGCCAAGATTGGTGCGCCGCTCGACCTTCACGCCAGCCTTCTCCAGAGCCTGCGCATAGATTTCGGCTACCACGAACTGTTCGGTAAAGTTCTTGCTGCCGATCTTCACAACCTGAGCAAAGCCCGGCGTTGCGGCAGCCAATGCCAATATTACCCCCAGCCCTATGGAGGCCACGTTTCTGAAAGTCATGATTTACCCTGCGAGCTGACGTAGGACTTTGAGTATCCTACTGGTTTCGTTGTTCATTTCGCATGCTAGCAATCCACGGCAGTAAGTTCGTAGAACAAATTCCCAATATTTCCCCGATAAGTAGAAATTATTTACTCGGCAATTGCAATCGCTTTGGCGCTGCAATGCAGGGCCTCTACGAGCCTCGCAAAACCACTCGGGTGAACTATCGAGGGTTATGGCGTGGATTCGCACGGCCCGTGATGATGATGTGAAGCGCTGGAGCGGCCAGTCCCTGTCGCAACAGCATGCTTTTATTCACACTCCATCTACACATTTGTTTCGATTTGCCGGCGCATTTCATGGGCAATCGGATTGAGGGCCTGGGTGGAAAGAGGCCCGACCAAGCTGTAGCCGATACCCTCCTTGGACCAGCTGACCCTTTGCACGGAACCGGTCGATTGCGACGACATGGGCGCGTTTTTATCGGCTGTCATCGCCCGTGTCAGCATCACCAGCCGGGTGCCACGGTCATCGTCGTACATGAGCATGCCTGCAGGGCCGTGCGCCGTAGCGACAACCCGCCCCCCCATGAACCGGTAGCCGGAGCCCGTCAGGTCAGGCACGGATATAGTGTGGCCCAAACTGTCCGAAACCCATTTGACCAGGCTAACCTGATCGGATGCCTTGATTTCGACTGGCCGCCCTTTATCGCCAGCATACACCTGATAGCTGTATGTTGCCTCGTCAGCGAGCGCGATGATCCCACCGGCGGCCGGTTGACCCATATCGTGAAGCGACCAGCCGCCGGTTATGCCAACAGCAAGCAATACAACAGCGGCCGCCGCCGAGCGCCAAACCGGGAATCCGGGACGGCGCGCACCATCAAGCATGCGGACCAGATTGAGCTCCAGAGGTACCGGTTCTTCGCTGATTGGTGCGAGCACAGACCTCAGTTCATCCCGCTGCTTTCGGTAACTTGCGATCCTTTTTGCTTCGTCAGGGTGCTGCTCAAGATATCCGGCTACCTCATCCCGCCTGGCCGTGCTGAGAGCTTGGTCGACATAGGCATGCAGATCGTCTTCCGTAATCGGGCGCTTGTTCATTTTACCCTCCTCAAATGAGGACCGTTTTCAATTTTGTTGCTCACGTCGCCCTCAAGAATCTGCCGTAACCGTTCACGGCCGCGCGCCAGTCGCGACATAACCGTGCCGATGGGAACCCCGAGAATCTTCGCGGTCTCCGCATAGGACAGATCTTCAACCGAAACGAGAAGAATGACGCTTCTCTGTTCTTCGGGCAAGGTCTTCAAGGCATGCAAAACGTCCTGCTGGTGTAAGCCATCCTCCTGCACGGGCCGTCCGGAGAGAGCCGGGTCAGATACATCGTCAATGTCCAGATGCACCCCACGCCGTGCGGTTTTCCTCAAGCTGTTCATCGCCAGATTGTGCAGGATCGTAAACATCCATGTTCTGGCGTTGCCATCCTCACGCCGCTGATGCCAATGACTGACAGCCCGCTCCAGGCAATCCTGCAGCAGGTCATCGGCAGCCGATCGATCCCCCATCAAGCTGCGCGCATATCGCCGCAAGGCCGGAATGAGGGGCTCAATCAAAACGACCATATCTGTCATGACCGAACCCCTTCTGGTTCAAGACATTGTCTTGCGTCTTTGGCGGTAGCCGGTGTGCCAATAAGATTCTGATGTCCCGTCCTGATCTGCAACCGCTGCCCGCATTCCGCTGTCCGGCGGCAAACCGAAGGCGGGCAGCGCGTTATCATTTGGTCTGCACCTGCACGGGCGTACCGATTTTGGCGGCTGTGCCGGACGCAACCACCAGATAACGGCTCGGGACATCCTGTCCACTCTGCGCCAATTGACGAATGGGGCCAACCGCGTTGACGATTGCCGAACCTGCGGGGTTGGTCATGAACGCCGCCAGCGGCTCGAGCATGCCACCGCCATCTGCCTGAGAAGCCAAGGCCAGCACATAAGGCTGCTTTGGCTCCAGGCCCGTCACTGCGGCTTGCAGGACCTGTGTAAGCCCCTGATCGAAGAGGGTCACACTGGTCGGCTTCGCGTCCACAGACGCAGCAGGTGTCACCGAACCGAGGGTCAAGTGGGCCGCTTGGCCAGCAACACCGAGAGGTTGCAAGTTCTGCATCCCGTCACCTTCCGGGACGGCATTGGGAACATAGGCCAAAGCCTGCGGTGCCTGTCCGATGGGAATGGTTGCAATCACCGTATTGGTCAGCGTGTCGATGGCCGCCAATGCATCGGCATTTTCCAGGCCAACGTAAACGCGCGTGCCATCGCCAGAGGGCCACAGGCCATGCGGGAGCTTACCGACTGGGATCGCAGCCACTTGCTCAAATGTGTCGGTGCGGAAAACCTTGATCTGGTTCAATCCGCCAACAGTCACATAGGCAAACATGCCATTGGCATTGCGGACGATATTCACGTGATTGGTGATCGGCCCCGTATCCAGCGTTTTGAGGAGTTTGAAGGGGGGCTTGGCGTCAAACACCTGTGTCCTGCCCACGTCTTTCAGGGTGAACCAGACCTGCTTGCCATCGGGCGTTGCTGCAAGATCAGGGCAGAATGGACTTTCCTGCTTCACATGGCCGACGATCTTGTGATCGGCAATGGAGATGACAACGGTTTCCGGATTGAACGACGAACAGACATAGCCGTATTTGTTGTCAGGTGAGAAGATTTGCATGCCCGGGCCTGCGGGAACCTTGATCCGCGTCTTTTCTGCAAATGTATGTCCATCCAGAACAGCGATGTAATCTTCACCCCGAACCGTGACCCAGACTTCCTTGCCGTCGAGTGTGAAAAATGCCTCATGCGGGGCCCGCCCGAGGTAGGTGACGTGTTTGATCGCGTTGGTGGCCGTGTCGATAAACGTAACGGAATTGGTGCCGATCGAGACAACCGCAAGCGTTTTGTGATCGGGGGAGAAACCCATGCCGTGCACAAGCACCTGGCCGCGATAGAGCGGACTGAGATTGCCGGGTTGTGGATCTCCGAGCCGGATCACGCCCAACAGCTTGTTGTCGAAGGGATCGGTAACCGACACTGTATTGGAGAACTGTTCGGCAGCGTAGACGCGATCACGATGACTGACCGGAACGTCGGGTGCCGAGGCCAATCCGGGTACCTGCCCGGCCAAAGCAGGAACCAACCCTACGACTGCGGTGCCGATCAGCAATGTTATTGTAAAAAGCTTCGATCTCATTTCAAACTCCCTATTTCATGTTCATGGCTGGTGACATGGACATTGCTTGCGTTGACGGCGAGTGGGTATCCAAATCAGGTATGAACGAGGTTTGGGTGGGAGATGGCTTGGACGGAGGCAGGGGTTCGCCGATCGCCAGGCGCATCGCTGCAATTTCCTGTTGCTGCGTGACGATGATTTCCTGGGCGAGACGCTTTATGTTCTCGTTGTTGCCATAGCGCAGAACCGCCAGTGCCATATCAATCGCGCCCTGATGATGCGGCACCATCATCGCAACAAAGTCGCGATCAACATCACCGGTTGGCTTGACCTCCATGTCCGCCATCATTTTTGTCATGGCCGCATCATTCTGCGTCAGAAATGGCGTTTCGTTCTGCACTGCAGATTTCGTCGCGTCGCTCATGCATATCACGTCGTTGGAAGGATCGCGCGCCGCAGCAATGGCGGACCAAGCGACAGCAAGTGTTCCGGCGAGAAGAAGTGCGCGTTGACCATTGAGATATCGATGGGACATGTCTTTCATACTCCGATCGGATTGTGTGTTCTGATGGTGAGACACGCCAAACGTCGGTTTATTCCACGCCGTGACATTTTTTTGCATTGAGCATGTTCAAGCAAGCTGCTACGCCGAAGCCGGATGCTGAAATCTCTTTACCGCTGCCGTTTACAGCTCGAGGCTTGGTTGAAGGGTTGAGCGTCCAATAAGGGCGCCGCCCGGCAGTGTTATATTTGTCGCCAGAATGCCTGGGACGCCGGTCTGCGGCGGGGCCCAATATACGCAACAGCAAGGTGGCTGTCCGTTGAAGGTGCGATTGAAAACCGCCGTGGGGGTTACAGACGAGACCGCTTTTCCTGCGGCCTCCATTTTGGGAAAATAGTCTCGCTTTCCAGATTCTTTCGCTCTTTACAGATCCGCCGCTATCAGTGGCTGCAGAAACCCGCCCAAATGCGAGCAGGTGACGGCAGCACAATCACGTCCCGCAACCAGACAGCTGTCGAAATCTTTTTGATGCAGGAAAGCCACGAGAAAGCCGGCAATGAAGCTGTCGCCCGCGCCGGTCGTATCCACCACCTCTGTCTTCCTGCTGCCTACTCGAATTTCACCGTCGCCACCGTGAGCGATTGCACCGGCACTGCCGCATGTGACAACGGCGTTGAGAGCACCTGCGGCGAGATAGGCTGTCAGCAATTGTGTTGCACGTGCGGCGTTCTCCCCCGCCGACCCGAAGGCGATTGTCAGCCCATGGGGTTCTAGGTGTGCTGGATCATTGTTCACGCCGAGATCCTGCGATACGCTGACACCCCGTTCCGTGAGGTGACGACGCAGCGTTCCCCCGTCGTCGAGCCAACCGATATGCACGTGATCCATTGTTTCGAGAACGGCCAGATCGCGAGCCGGTGGGGCATATCCAGAGCAGGTGCCAAAATCTTCATCGACTATTATCCGATCGCCTGATGAAGCTATCGAAATTTGCGTCGACGCCGTTTTGCCGGCTTTGCTCTGGATGTATTGAACCTCCACGCCATTTTCTGCCAGGAGCGCGACCGTGCGCTTCCCGGCAGCATCCTCACCAACGGCACCGAAGTAGAACGACTGGCATCCCAGCCGCGCGAGTTGAACCGCAACATTGACTGCATTCCCACCAACGACCGAATATGCCGGAGGCGCCTGAAAGTAATCGATGCAATTATCGCCAACGGCAGCAATGCGCAGTGGTGTCTTCAACGTGCTTGAACCTTTCTTCAAATCGAAGGATGGCTTGGACCATGATCCTCTCTAGTAAGCGACCCGCTTATAGTAACGGCGGGTGGTCAGCGGATGGTTCCGTATCACTTCCAAATGGGCGCTGATCCGCTCCAAAACAGCTGCCAGCATAACGGGAGAGACAAGCCCGCGCAGTTCGGCAGAAATACCGGGCAGCTCAAATGCCGCCGTATCGATGACCGATACCTGATCGGTATAGTTTTGTGCGAAGCTCTCCACACGGTCGGCCAAGGGGCGGCAAGCATCTTCCCCCTTTAGCAGGAACAGGCTGACATTCTTTTCGACGAGTTCCAGCGTTCCGTGAAAGAAATCCGACGCATGCACCGGACGCGCGCGTATCCACTGCATTTCCTCCAGAATACACATGCCGTAGTAAAAGGCCGCCGGCCACACATTCCCGGCCCCGGTTATGATGTGATAATTAGAATTCGCCAACCGCATGGCCAGCCCATTTGCCTGATCTTCGAAAGAACGCTTCACGTCGAGAAGAAGCCCCGGCAACTGTGTGAGTTCACCAATCAGCTGGCCATAATTGGCAATCTCACCGCGGTGTTTCATAACGGACAGAGCAATAATCAGGGATTGCAGATAGAAAGATTCGCAGGACGTATCGTCTTCCGCGAAATTAACGAACACGTGATCGCCACCCTTTCCAAGAGGTGTCTGCTCATGTCCGACAAGGGTGATAACCGTTGCCCCCAGCGTTTTTATTTTCTCAAGCAGTGCCACGCTCTCTTTGGTCGTGCCGGATAGCGAGGGCATCACGACGATCGATTTCGCGGTGAGATTGCGCGAACCGGTCACCAGCAGCTCTGCCGTCGATTCGATAAAGGCGGGAAAACGCGACTGCCGCTGCAGCAATTGCGCGGCGGGCTGCATAAGGATTGCCGCGCCGCCGGTGCCGAGGAAAAATATGTTTTCAGCTCCGCGAGCCAAACAGCTTCCTATGACCTGATCAAGGCGGTTTTCCAGCGCCAGCGCGCCGGTTTGGATGCGGAGATATCGCTGTTCATCAAAATTCAGCATGTTGGTCTTTCTGGCAGAGAAGTGTGGATTGTTCTTAATCGGAGATACGTTCATAGTTGTAAGACAACTGACATCATTGTCAATAATGCCCATATGAAAGAGAGCGATTTAAATGATAAGTTCAGCAAAAGCCTTCTTGACCGGATCATATTTGTCAGACAAGGAGGATCAAAACCACTTGCTGACGAGGTGATCCGTGGACGAGCCCCTTCGCGATATGCGAACATTGGTCATTCAACTTCGCGAAAGAATTGCAGACCTCATTCGCGAGCAGGCCCTCCGGCCCGGCGATAAGCTCCCGACGGAAGCACAACTGACGGCGCGTTTCAAAATATCCCGGCCGGCATTGAGGGAAGCGTTGAAACTGCTGGAACAGGACGGATTGATCTACGTCGAACACGGGCGCGGCCGATTTGTCTCGGCAATTTCCGCCATCCAGATCGACCGTCCCATAACGGTCTTCGAAAGTGTGACGGAAATGACCGGACACTACGGCTACAACACCGTCAACAAGGTCTTGTCCATCTCCGAAGAAGCGCCGGATGCGGCCTTGGCAAAGCAACTGAACCTCGACGAAGGCGCGCGCGTGATCCGGCTCGAACGATTGCGGTTGGAGCATGACGATCCGATAATGTATTGCGTGGATTATGTGCCGCGCAGCATCATAACCGCCCGCCTTTATGACATCGACTGGAGCGGATCGCTGTTGGCCCTGCTGGACCAGTACAAGCAAAGGCCTCGCATGTCGGCCGCGTCCGTTTCAGCCGTGATGCTACCGCAGGATGTCGTGGATCGGAATGATCTGCGCAATTTTGGTCCTGCGCTGCTGATCACTGAAACCTGTTTCAATGCAGCGGGAACACCGGTGGTCTATGCCCTGGACTACCACAAGGGCAGTCATTTTTCATTCAGTCTGGCGCGGAGGTAACGCTGCGATAGCAGCGTCCGGTCGTCGACGCGTTTGCCGATACCGGTCAATGTAGTATTTGGCTCAAGAAATGCCGGCTGCGCTCGTTCTGCGGATTGTCGAAAAAGTCATTCGGCTTGCCTTCCTCGACGATCTTGCCGCGATCCATGAAAATGACGCGATCGGCAACCTGTTTTGCAAAGCCCATCTCGTGGGTGACGCAAATCATGGTCATCCCCTCTTTGGCCAGAGACACCATCGTGTCGAGCACTTCCTTGACCATCTCCGGATCAAGCGCCGATGTCGGCTCGTCAAACAGCATGATCTTCGGATTCATGCAAAGAGCGCGGGCGATGGCGACGCGTTGCTGCTGGCCGCCGGAAAGCTGGATCGGATATTTGTTGGCCTGCTCGGGGATGCGCACACGCTCAAGATAATGCATGGCGATCTCGACGGCTCTTTTCTTTGGCGTTTTCCGCACCCACATGGGCGCCAAAATGCAGTTCTGCAATATGGTCAGGTGAGGAAACAGATTGAAATGCTGGAACACCATGCCGACTTCCCGCCGCACTTCATCGATCCGGTCTTCATCAGCGGTCAACTCAATCCCGCTCACGACGATCTTGCCTTCCTGGTGGGCCTCGAGCCGGTTTATACAGCGTATCAGGGTGGATTTACCTGAACCGGACGGTCCGCAGATCACCACCTTTTCCCTGGGAGCGATCACAAGGTTGATGTCGTCCAGTGCATGGAAGCTCCCAAACCACTTATGGACGCTGTTCAGTTCAATTTCGACTGATGAAGCGGCGGATTTTGTCATGGCATTTCCCTTGGAGCGAACATTAGCGTTTCAACGACCGGCCGAACCGCTCTTCAATGCGGGCCTGCACAATCTCGAGGCCGATGGACAGGAGCCAGTAGATCATTGATGCCGTGATGAGCATTTCGATGTGCCTGAATTCTTTCTGGCCCATCGTGCGCGCCAGATACATGATCTCCCAGACACCCACGACCGATACCAACGAGGAATCCTTGAGCATGGCGATGAATTGATTGCCGGTCGGCGGAATGATGACGCGCATGGCCTGCGGGAGGACAACCAGGAACATCGTATGATTGGGCCGCAGACCGAGCGCTGTTGCGCCCTCACTCTGGCCGCGCGGTATGCTTTCAATGCCGGCCCGGAAAATCTCGGTCATATAGGCGCCATAACAAAGCGATAGCGCCAGAATGCCGGCCGGGATCGCACCGATCACATAGCCCACCTGCGGCAAGCCCAGATAGATGATGTAAATCTGCATGAGCAGCGGCAGACCGCGGAACAGCGACGTGTAGAAACTTGCAAGTCCGTAGATGACACCGTTCTTGGAGAGCTTGGCGATTGCGCCAATCAAGGCAATGACCGTGGCAATAAAAATTGAGATCACCGATATATAAAGGGTCGTGACGACGCCTTGCGTTATGAGGAAGCCAATCTTCTTTGCAATGAATGTAAAACTGAGATCGAATGAATAGAAGAACAACAACAGTAGGCCGAACAGTTCCGCCCATACGGCGCCGATCTGGTACGTCCTGGGTAAAAGCCCCAGAAGTTTCCAGTTAACTGCAATCAGCAAGGCGAAGCAGATCGCCGCTAAAGCGCGTGTTATCTCCGGCGAGGCTGCAATTCCCGGCGCCAATGAAGGAAACAGGGTCGTAATCCAGTTTCCGCCCACGCCCATCCAGTAGAGCATGGCCGCAACAAACACGACAGCGATGACGGCTCCGATGCGTCGTGTTGTCTTTGGGTAGGAAAGAACGAGAGTTGCAATCATTTTGATTCCCATAGTCAGACGGACGATCGTTCTCGCCACCAATCCTGAGCCTGTAGTTTCCAGTAAGTGAGTTGCGCCACCGTCAGCCCGGCCAAGCCTCCAGCCCAGACAAGGCCGAACGGCTTGAACAGATTGTATCGGTCGGATTGTCCCAGGATGGCCTCGGCCACGAGCTTGCCGCCAATGGCGGTCGTGTTCAAACCATGTCCACCAAATGCGGTGCAATACCAGACGTTCGACTGCAGTTGCCCGATCTGCGGCATGAGGTGCCTGGCATAGGACATCAATCCAGACCAGGATGTTTCGATCTTAAGATCGGCAAGTTGAGGATATGTGCTTACCATTTCCCGCCGCAGCTCGGCGGCAAGCGCAGCCGGTGACGCTGCCCTTGTGGTAATCCGGCCGCCCCACAACAGGCGTTTGCCTCCCTCGACGACCCGGTAATAGTCCCCTGCCCTGCGGTTGTCACCCACGGCGTGCGTCGTATCGACCGCCTGCCGGATCAGTTCGGGAGCTTCTTCTGAAAGCATCACGTAGGTCGCGATCGGCAGAAAGCTTCGCTTCAGTTTTGGCAGAAAACCGGTGGTGTAGCCGCCCGTCGTCACGACGATGCAACGCGCCTTGACCTTTCCCGTGTCGGTGTGAACAATCTTTTCAGGTTGGGAAAAGTCGTTGGCAATCGCGGGGCTCGCTTCGAAGATCTTTCCGCCCAACCGCTCAATCTCCGCGGCAACGCCGCGCAAATAATTCAGCGGATGCATGTGAAAAGCCTGCGGATCGCGCAATGCTTGGAAATAGCGCTTGGACCGGAGTTTCGCCTGTACTTCATCACGGCTCAGATAGTCCACGCCATAGCCGAAATCCCGTTGAAGGACTGCAGCGCGAGCCTTCAGAGCCTCCCCATCGTCATATCGCAAGACAGACATGATCCCGTGGATAGGGTCTGCCGACGCAATGTTCAGATCGTTGATCGTGTCGCGTACAAAGCGCATGCCTTCAATGGACAGGGCATGAAGCTTGTGCGCGCTTTCAGGCCCAACCATGCGGGCGATGGCATCGCCGTCATTGGCAAACCCCGAACCGACGAAGCCGCCGTTTCGCCCGGACGCTCCCCAGCCGATACGTTCGGCCTCCAGCACAACGACCGTCTGGCCAGCCCGTGCCAACTGAAGAGCAGTGGTAATTCCGGCGAGACCACCGCCAATAACGCAGGTGTCGCACTCGACAGTGCCCGACAGAAGGGGAAATCGTCTGTCTTCGGCAATTGTCCGTCGATAGAACGTATCAATGTAACTCATTGCTTGCTCGCGGGGGGAAAGCGTTTGAAGGATCGAATACCAGAGGATAGAGCGCGGGTATTGCCACAATCGTCGGCGCCCGCGCTCTTCCTTGTCAGTTGGTGCTATAGTCCTTGCCGTACCATTTGGTGGTCAACGCCGTGAGCGTGCCATCCGATCGCATGGCCCCGATGATTTCACCGATCTTGGCGGTCCACTCAGGATCACCTTTTTCGGCGATCACGACAAGCGGTTCACGGAAGGCATAGCCGCCATCAAGAATTCGGACGGGATATCCGTTCTTGATTGCGTTCTGTGCTGTTTGCTCCGGGGCGATGACCGCATCCAGACGGACCCCGTCGCCAAGGCGAAGATCGTCAAATGGCAGCATTGAATCGGCAAAGGTACGAACTTCACCTGGTTCGACTTTATACTCGACCGGTGGCAGGCCCGGAGCATCGATCTCAAGCTGACGACGGATAAAATCTTCTGACGTCGTTGCCGTCTCGACACCGATGGTCTTGCCGTTCAAATCCGCGCTCGATTTGGCTTTGCTGTCCTTATGAACGACGTAGACATAGGGGCTGTAGTAATACACCGATGCGAAATCGATAACCTGCGCACGGGCTTTTGTCGGCGTTACGGAACCGACGCCCACGTCATACCGCCCTTGCCAGCGACCACCCGTCAGAGTAGCCCAGTCCGGGGTCTGGAAGGAGACTTCGACGCCAAGTCGCTTGCCGATCTCCTTGGACATGTCGATATCGAAACCGACCATTTCGTTGTTGTCATCGAGATAACTTTGCGGCGGCCAACTGCTGTTGGTTGCAACCACCATAGCCTTTTTCTGCATTACCCGCTCAAGCGTTGTTCCCGCTTGCGCTGCCGGTGCGAACGAAAGTGCCAATATCCCGGCCGCCAAACTCTTGAATATATAACCCATGCCATCCTCCTGAATGCGACGTCGGCCCCCTGCATTTCAATGCTTATGTAAGACGTCAGACAATGCAGTTCATAGCCAATGACCTATGGAGTCAAGACGGCGCCTGCCATTTTATGCGCAACGCCCGCAAAAGTTGTTGCAATTTGAATATGAGATCATGAGAAATGAAAATGTCATGTTGCGGCTTGAAATCCGCACTGTTCAGATGATGCGCGCAGCTTGCGGGAAAATGGCACAGGCCAGCGATCGGATCATCGCCCCAAACGGAGCGATGAGGCGCGGCTGAGGGACACAGGGGCCGGCCCATGCCCTGATTTGATCCCTCAACCTATCTGTACAGAACCTTCGAAGCTGCTATCAAGATGCAGCGTGCGCTTTGCCAGGCTTAGGATCGACCCCAACAGCCTGTTCGCAAAGAGCCACATGTTTGGCCAGCGCATCGATCGGCAGGAACGCACTGACCGTGCAAATATCGCGCTTTTGGAACTTTGGCATTCCCTGGAGCTCCTTCAGTCGTTCAAGAAGTGCAAACCGGTTCATACTCGTCTCCTTCATCCACTGGTCGGCGTTTGCCCCGACCCTCTTCTCACGTATCCATCAAGCAGCCCGAACTCCGGCTTTCAATGGAATCTCGATGTCGACCTCCAGCATCGAAACCTGATCATCACTGTTCATTGTCACGCGAACTTTTTCCCGATCGATTTGTATGTGCCGCGTGACGACTGCCAGGATTTCTTCCCTTAGCAGAATGACCAGGTCGGAATGCCCGTGCGATGCACGTTCATGGGCAAGCAGAATCTGCAGACGCTCGCGTGCCTTGGGTGCCGAAGCCTGCTTATTGAAGAAACGGAAAATGCTCATGCTGCCCTCCGCCGGAATATTTTGCCCAACAAACCGCGCTTTTCACTGGGAATGGTGACAGGGATCGTTTCGCCAGCGAGGCGCCGTGCGGCATCCATATAAGCCAAAGCCGGTGCGCTATCCTTGTCGGCCAGGGTTACCGGCGAACCGATGTTGGATGCGCGCAGGACGTCCTGGCTTTCGGGAATGATGCCAAGCAGCGGAATGGATAGAATTTCGAGAACGTCTTCCACCTTCAACATATCGCCGCGTTCCGCCCGGTTTGCATCATAGCGGGTTAAAAGGAGATGTTTTTCCATTCTCTCACCGCGTTCGGCCTTGAGCGTCTTTGAGTCGAGAAGACCAATAATCCGGTCTGAATCCCGAACCGAGGAGACTTCCGGGTTCGTGACGACGACTGCAATGTCGGCGTGGCGCATCGCCAGCGTCGCCCCGCGTTCAATGCCTGCCGGGCTGTCGCAAATGATCCAATCAAAGGATTTCTTCAAATCTTCGATGACCTTTTCCACACCCTCAGCCGTGAGATTGTCCTTGTCGCGGGTTTGAGATGCAGGCAGCAGGAAGAGCGTATCGAGCCGCTTGTCGCGAATGAGCGCCTGGGGCAATTTCGCGTCGCCCTGGATGACGTTGACCAGATCGAAGACGACACGGCGTTCCGCACCCATGACAAGATCGAGGTTCCGTAATCCCACATCGAAATCGATGACAACCGTCCTCTCATTGCGCTGAGCAAGTGCCGCGCCAAGTGCGGCGGTTGACGTTGTTTTACCAACGCCTCCTTTGCCCGAGGTAACTACCACCACTTTTCCCATATTTTTTCCTACCTTCCTCGAGCCCTGATTCAACCAAATGCCTCTGCCAGTATGGTGTCTCCCTCGAGCCACAACTGTACAGCTTTCCCGCGAAGCCGAGGTTCCAAATCCTCGGCTGTCTTGTAAAGGCCATCTATGGCCAACAGTTCTGCTTCAAGTTTGCGGCAAAAAATGCGCGCCGATGCGTTGCCGGCCGAGCCGGCCATAGCTCTGCCTCGCAGCGTGCCATAGACATGGATAGAGCCACCCGCGACAACTTCAGCGCCCGAGGCGACCGATCCGATGATGGTCACATCGCCCTCCGGAAAAATCACCGATTGCCCCGATCGCACAGGCTCCTTGATGATAATCGACGGCATCACGCGGACCTGAGCTCCACCGGAAGCGTTCGCCGACGTTAAAGGAGGCTTGGCGTTTCCGCTGCGTGGTTCGATTCCCGTCGTTGCTGCGGGAGCTTGGAAATCCGTCGCGGATTTCCCGCCCCGCATTGCCGGTGGCATACCGGGAGCAAGCAGTGACGGGCGGGCACCTTCTATGCCCATGATCGATACCCCGCGCTTGGCAAGCTCTTCGATTAGCAGCGTCAGCCCGGCGCGGTCGGTTTGCAGGTTCTCAACGTCGAGAACGATCGGTTTACCCAGGAAGAACCCCGCAGAACGTGATGCAAGGTCGTCCAGTTGGAGCAGCCAACGATCGATCGGCGCTTCGGGCGAAAGCACAAGGGCAAGAAACGACCGGCCTTTGAGGCGTATTGGTTGAGAATCTGTTAGCACTTTGTTCATCTAAGTTAATTTTTCGTTCCGGCGGTATAGGCGGCGAATGGTTAACAGATGGTTAATTTCCGCCGATTTCACACAGGTGAAAATCTGCAATCCGGTCCATGCACGGAGGAAGCAGGCGGGTCTCGCTCGACCGATTTTGCCGGATGAGTACCGCCCCGAAAGCTGTCCCAATATGTTCTGGAGTTTGCCTGCGGCACCACAATCCTATTTGGCGCTGATATACGGGAAAGCTGCAAGTCCATCGCAACACATGCGGCCTCCTTTCAGAAGCAACTGCATGTATTATTTGACTCCGAAATTGCGTCCGCTGTATCTATACGTCAGGCTGCGCGCTACACTGCCTGCAATTGTTTGGAGGAGGGGGAGACATGAAGCCCAATGTTTCGCGTAGAACCTTTATCAAAGGCAGCGTCGCGGCAGGCATCGCCATCAAGGTGTCTTTTCTCTCAGCGCCGGCGCAGGCTGCACTCATTCAAACGCCCCCCTCACCCGGGCCCGACTGGCTTAAGGCCGACGGTCGACCGAGATTCCGGCTCGATGCCATCGCCAAGGTCACAGGCGAAAAGACCTTCGCCCGCGATTACCGTGCCCGCGATCTTGAAAACTGGCCGAAGGAGCAGGCGCACGCCTTCATGCTGCACGCGACCAAAGCGGATCGCATATTCGAAGGCATCGACCTGAGCCTTCTCGGCGACGACTTGAAACCCGACCGCCTCGTTCTTCACGAAGATCTCGTTGCCGACAACATCACCATCCCGGGCGACGGCTTTTATGGTGACGTATTCTTCGTGCCGAAAGGACAAACGGCCCGGCTGCTCGGGCAGCCGGTCGCACTCCTCGTCTATCATGACTTCGCCCGCTACGACGCGGCCAAGCGGCTGATACGCTTTGACGATACGGTGGTTCGCTATGGCGGCAAGGCGCCTTACAGCCATCCGGCGCACTATGGCGCGGCGCGTTATGTGCGCATCGACGGCGGCACGCCTGATGCGGATGACCGATACTCATCGCTGAAGGATGCGGTGATCTATGGCGGTTTTGCCGGTGATGAACCGGCGTGGCCGGCAGCGGGCAACGGCAATGCCATGGCACGCGGCATGGCTGCAGCTGCGCAGATCGAGAAGGAAATCAGCGACGCCGGCAACCACCTGCTGGTTTTCAAACACAAATACTTTTCGCAGTCGGTCGACGCGTCCGCCATGGAGGCGGACAATGGCAATGTCTGGCACGATGCATCGACGGGTGTCCTTCACATCATGATGGCGACGCAGTCGCCTTATGAAGTGGCCGAGGTCTCGGCAAGCCTCGTCTCCAAATCAAAATTCCATCTCAAGGAGGTCGACCTCAAGGTCGGTTACACCGTCGGCTACGGCACCAAGGATCATTCCATCTTTCCGTTTTTCTGCGTTCTGGCGGGCCTCTACGGCGATGGCCGGCCGGTACGGCTTGCCAATGATCGCTACGAACAGTTCCAGATGGGACTGAAGCGGCACGCGTTCTGGATGGACAACACGCTGGTCGTTGACCGTCAAACCGGCCAGTTCCGCGCCATGACCGGCCATTTCAAGAACGACGGCGGCGGGCGCCCCAACTTCTCGTTTTCAGTGGGCTTCGTCGGGGCAACGGCGGCGCAGTCGATCTACTATCTGCCGAAAAGCGACTTTTCTGCCGCAGCCATTGCCTCGCGCGCTGTCGACGCGGGCTCGACGCGAGGCTATGGCACCCTCCAGTCGATGTCGGCGACCGAGATGATGGTCGATGAGGTCGCCGAAATCCTGAAAATGGATGCGATCGACCTCCGGTTGAAGAATGTTTTCAAGTCCGGAATGAAGAATACACAAGGAGCGATCCCCGCAGGCGCACTGCGCAACGAGGAAATCCTGCTCAAGGCGCGCGACCATCCGCTGTGGACAAAGCGCGCCGAGAAGAAGGCCGCGTTCGATGCCGCCAATCCCGGCAAGCGCTACGGCGTTGGTTACGGTCACGTGCAGAAGGACTATGGCACGGGCGCGGAGTCGGCACTCGCTGCGCTTGAGTTCGATGCCTCCGGCCGGATCAGGTTCGCGCATGTGGCACATGAGATCGGGACAGGCACGACCACGTCGCAGGCGATCATGGTTGGCGACATTCTCGGCCGCGTCCCCGACGAGACGGAGTTCGGCAAGGTGCGCTGGCCGCAGATGCCGCTCGAAACCTCCGAAGAGCCATACACCATGTCTCAGGAAGACGAAGACAAGCACAGCCAAAACCCGCGCTGGACGCCAAGTTTCACCTCGCCGATGAGCGCGACCAACAGCGTCTATTATCTCGGCCATGCCACGCGGCAAGCGGCGCATGCGCTTGTCGACCTTGCCATTTGGCCGGCAGCGAAGTCGCTGTGGTCGCGCGGCATCGGCGGCGGATCGATGACCCCCTACACCGTGCGGCGGGAGGACATCCGGCTTGAAAACGGCCAGGTGAACGCGGGCGGACTGGCGCCGCTCAGTTTCGAGGCGGTTGCGGCCGAAGCGCACCGGCTGGGTCTCGTCACCGGCGTGACGGTCCATACCTTCAACCGCTGGCAATGGACGGAAGCCGAGTTCGACGTCCCGAATGCAGGACGGGTGCGGCTTCCAATCGATGCGCTTGCGGTGAAATATGGCGATGGCGCCTCCGCCGAAACCAGAACGCTCATGACACTGGACGGCTGGCAGTTCGTCAACCGGGCAGCGGTTCACTATCCGCCCACCCAGCGCAACAATGCCGGCGTCACCTATTATGCGCCGATGGCGACACTGGCCGAAATCAGCGTCGATACCGCGACAGGCGAAGTGACGCTGCTTGCGCACCACTCGATCATGGAATGCGGAACCCAGGTCGTCCCGGAACTGGTCTCCGGGCAAATCCAGGGCGGCATCGCCATGGGTATCGGCCATGCGCTGAAGGAGTATCTGCCGCTGTACGAGGACGGTCCCGGCGACGGCACCTGGAACTGGAACCGCTACGAGCTGCCTCGTTCCAAAGACGTGGCAGTCTGGACCCAAACTGTGGAAATCCTCGCGCCGCTTTCGGAAACCGACCCGCCCAAGGGTATCGCCGAGGTCGTGATGATTGCGGTGGTGCCGGCGCTTGCCAACGCGGTGGCGCACGCCATCGGCAAGCGCTTCTACGATTTGCCGATTACACCGGAAAAGATACGGGGAGCGCTGGCATGACCCTGGCCACAAAGAAGCTGTCGCTGACCGTCAATGACAAGGCGATCGATCCCGTCGACGTGCCCGAGGGCATGATGATGCAGGATTTTCTCTACGAGTATCTCAATCTCACGGGTTCGCGCATGGGCTGCGGGCAAGGCATCTGCCATGCCTGCACGGTGATCGTGGAAAGGGATGATGGTACACTCGATGAGGTGCGCACCTGTATCACGGGCGCGCATTGGTTCAAGGACAAAAGGGTGCGCACGGTGGAGGGGCATGCCAGGCGCGATGCCTCTGGCGCCATTGTCGAACTCTCGCCAATCCAGCAGGCCTTCATCGAGAATTTTTCGTTCCAATGCGGTTACTGCACGCCGGGTTTTGTCACCGGTGCAACCGTTTTCATCGACCAGTTGAAACGAAAGCCGATCGCCAGGGCCGATCTGGAGCAGGCCATCACTGAAGCGCTTGATAATCATATCTGCCGCTGTACCGGTTACGTCCGCTATCACCAGGCCGTGCGCGACCTGGTGCTGAAGACACCCGGCCTCTTGAAAACCTGAGGGAGTAGTCCATGAGATTGCGTAGGCTACTCTGGATCATGGCGATACTGATCGTGTGCGGCGGTCTGGTTGCGGGCAGCGTTTTTGCCGGTCTGTTCGAGAAAAGCGCCGTGGCCAAGGACATCGAGCAGCCCCTGACTGCGGACCAGATGAAAGCATCGGCGCAACGCGGCGCCTATATCGCGGTTGCCGCGGATTGCTATGCCTGCCACACGGCAAAAAGCGGGGCTGCCTGGGCCGGCGGGCTGCCGATGCAAACGCCGTTCGGCACGATCTATTCCAGCAATATTTCGTCCGACAAGGAGAATGGCATTGGCAATTGGACCCGATACGAATTCCAGCGCGCCGTTCGCGATGGTATCGGCAAGGACGGGAAACATCTCTATCCGGCAATGCCCTATGCCTCCTACCGGCAGATGACCCCGGAAGACGTCGATGCAGTCTATAGCTATCTGATGACGCGCGAACCCATGCCGGTGAAAAACAAAAGCAACGACCTGGCGTTTCCCTTTAACATCCGCCGCACGCTGACCTTCTGGAATCTTGTCAACCTGCCTGGCGCGGTGCCGGCAAATGATCCGGCTCGGTCCACGATATGGAATAGAGGCCAATACCTGGCCGATGCTCTTGCCCATTGCGGCGAGTGCCACACGCCGCGCAACCTGATGCAAGGCATGCAGCAGACGCGGTATCTGCAGGGAACGATCATTGAAGGCGTCTTAGCGCCCGACATCACGAAGGATGGGCTGACACGCATGGGATTTGACGTCCCCTTGCTGGCGAGCTTTATGCAGACCGGCATTTTCGCCGGAGGTGCGATGACCAACCAGATGTTCGAGGTAGTCCATTTCTCGACACAGTACATGACCGACGACGATATGCAGGCACTCTCGGCCTACCTGTTCAACCTCGATGCCGTGCCGGACCAATCCACGCCGCCACCAGCGCCCAAGCCGATCAATGTGGCTCCCGAGCTTGCAGCGTCGGCACGGGGAACTTATCTCAACCTTTGCTCGGGCTGCCATGGCGCCCAGGGCGAAGGTATTCCGCATGTCGCGGTTCCGCTGGCCACCAACACGTCACTGCGCATCAATGACGCGCGCAATTTCGTCCGCACAGTCCTGCATGGCATTCCCGCACAACGTTTCCCGGGTCTCGAACGCATGCAGCCGATGCCAGCGTTCAAGGACCAGCTGACGGACCAGCAGGTCGCGGATCTTGCCAACTGGGCACGGGCGACATGGGGCGGCCAGGAAACGAACGTCAAGCCGGCCGATATTGCCTCGATCCGTCACAGCAATTAAAGGCAACCCTGTTGCCAACGGTCGCAAACGACGTGTGGCCCCTGACGGCTTTCCTTTGAGCAAGCCAGTTCGCGCAGCATTCTCGCCAGGCTGACGATCAGCCGGGGTTGCCCGATCCGCCACATGGCGAGAGCACCCGATGAATGTCGGCGGCCGTCACGGCCACCGACCGGATAAGCGGTTTTTTGTATCAAGGGCCGGCGAACGCACGAACCTCGCACGTGCCTTCCCATCCCGGCATGAAGTCCTTGTGCAGTTGCATGAACTCGACCGCCGACGCTACGGCCTCGTCCTTGTTGCCAAACTCCATGATTGCATAGCCGCCAATGACCTCCTTTGCTTCGACAAAAGGGCCGTCAATGACGCTGAGCTGCCCGTTTGCTATGCGCACCTGCGCACCCATGGTGACTGGTGTGAGTCCGCCCATGTCGAGCATGCGGCCAGCCTTGATCTCCCGGTCGGCGAGCTTGTTCATCGCCTCCATGAGTTCCGGCGTGGGAGGTTGGGAGTGGGCGGATGTGACGATTGACATGAATCGCATTTGACAATTCCTCCTTCGGCGAGCTGCGGGCACCATTGCCGCTGAACTGGCTCACTTATCAAGACAACGATCCAGCTCTTGCCAAATCGACATCCGCATTGAAAAAAATCGCACTTGTCTCAAGGTTGAGGGAATACACAATGCAAGGTCGGGCTTTTGACATGGCGTTATGGCCGCCAATACTCCTGTTTCGCGATGCTCGACTATACACGATTTAGAGCCGAGCTCGGCTTTGAAATACCTTCTCCCGTAAAGGAATGCGCGCTAAACACGTACAGATGAGTTGCAGGCGAGTTGGCGGTTTCGCGCCGAATCCAGGGGAAATATTTATGGAAAATTGGGATCCGGCCGTTATCAAAATGCTCAGCATCTTCATGCCGAGCACTTTTGAAAGCCGTGCAGCAATCAAACCGGAATCTCGGTTCGTCCATTACACCACGTCGAAAAATCTGCTCCAAATTCTTGACAGTGAAGAGATCGAGTTCAGAAACACCCGGGATATGAACGATCACCAAGACATCGAGACCGGCTTGGAAAGACTGCAGCACTGGATCGACCATTCAGGCAATGCTGCGCTCGCTGACGCGCTTGATCGATGTGCGCCGGGCGTCTGGAATGAAGGCGTAAAGAAATTTCAGGACTGGTTGCCGGGTTTGAGAAACGAGTCCTATGTCTTGTCTGTAGCCGAACACGATCCCAACGAGAACAACACCGGACGCCTGTCGTTGTGGCGAGCCTTTGAAGGGGATGCAACCGGTGTCGCGGTCGTCGTCGACACTTCGCCGTTCATGCAGGTAGCACAGACGCTGAAAGCCTATTCGAGCCCGGTTGCGTACTGGACAAGACAGCAGTTCGCTGGAGAGTTTGAAACCGTCACTGCGTCCATATTGGACAATCAGCAATTCATATCCCAGACCAACAGGCCCGTGCTACGCGAGATTATATTTTTGATGCTGCTTTTTGCGGCCGTATGTTCCAAACACCCTGGCCTTCGCGATGAGCGGGAATGGCGAGTCTTGACCAACCCGCTTCTGTGGCCTTCGCCCATGCTTATCAAACACAACCCTGCTGTCGAGGTCAGCAACAGAACGATCTATAAACTGCCACTCAAAAATCGGCCAACGGAGAACATCACTGGATTGGAGTTTCCTCAGCTGATCTCGCGGGTCATTATTGGCCCCACAATGAATGCCGACGCCATCCGGGAAGAGATCGTGTCAAAATTGGCGGAGAGAAACGTCCCGCAACCCGCGACGAAAGTGATCCTGTCCAAATTGCCTGTTCGCGCGAAAGCGATGGGGTAACACAGCGCAACATCAAGCTTGCTTGCCGCGTGGTCTGCCATCCATTGTCGGGCAAAAACTGTACCTTCGCACGCGCCTCTTGTGCCACTCTTCGAACACTGTGTTCAACGCACTTACAACCATTGGTATCCGGCCCCATATTGAGCGCTCGGCGAGCGGCGGGGTTTGCTCCTTTTCAGGGATGATATCATGAAGAAGATCGGTTTTCTTTCGTTCGGCCATTGGGCGCCTTCACTCCAATCGCAAACCCGTTCAGCTGGAGACGCTCTTCTTCAGTCGCTCGACTTATCTGTCGCCGCTGAGGAGCTTGGCATGGATGGCGCCTATTTCCGTGTGCATCACTTTGCCCGGCAATTGGCCTCCCCCTTCCCGCTATTGGCGGCAATTGGAGCGAAAACCAAAAATATCGAAATCGGCACCGCTGTCATCGATATGCGCTACGAGAACCCGTTCTATATGGCCGAAGATGCCGGTGCGGCGGACCTGATCTCGAACGGCCGGCTGCAGCTTGGGCTGAGCCGGGGCTCCCCGGAACAGGTCATCGACGGCTGGCGTTATTTCGGCTATCAGCCAAACGATGGCGCCACCGATGCTGACATGGGGCGTCAACACGCCGAGGTTTTTCTGAGCCTGCTCGGGGGTGAGGGGTTTGCTGAACCAAATCCGCGACCAATGTTTCCGAATCCGCCCGGTATGCTGCGCCTCGAACCGCATTCCGAAGGCCTGCGAAAGCGTGTCTGGTGGGGCGCCGGTTCGAATTCGACGGCGGTCTGGGCGGCCAAGCTAGGAATGAATCTCCAAAGCTCCACCCTTAAGAATGACGAGTCCGGTGAGCCGTTCCATATTCAGCAAGCGGCGCAAATACGTGCTTATCGCAACGCCTGGAAGGAAGCGGGCCACAATTGGACACCGCGTGTTTCCGTCAGCCGAAGCATCTTTGCATTGATGAATGACCGCGATCGCGCCTATTTCGGAAATGGCAGCAAGGAAGGAGACTCGCTTGGTTACATTGATGAAAACACCAGAGCCATTTTCGGTCGCAGTTATGCAGCCGAGCCCGAAGCGCTTGTGAAACAGCTTGCGCAGGATGAGGCCATCGCGGAGGCGGATACTTTGCTGTTAACGGTGCCAAACCAGCTGGGCGTCGATTACAATGTACATGTGCTCGAGGCAATCCTGACGCACGTTGCGCCCGCGCTCGGATGGAGGTGACGGTATCCAGCGAAGTTCTCCAAATACTGAGAGTTGGACGAAAAGCGTATATAGACCAATTGATGTATATCGATGTAGAGTGGGAGCTAATCCCCCTATAGTCATGACATGAAGGAAGAACGGGAATAGTATGCGCTGCTAAAATGGATTGGAATACATCCAAATAGGGAGCAACACGTGTCCATCGGTCAAGATACAAAACGCCGCAAGGCACACAATACGCCGACGGTAATCGTTATAGAACAACATACACTCGTGCGCACAACGATCATCCGGCTCCTTCAGGATGAACTTGCGGGCTGGGACTTCATCGACATGGTCTCCGTCAAGACTCTCGATAGTGCTCTCGGGATGGATGTGCATCTCATCGCACTGGACATGGCTGGAAGAACTCTCGACAGCGCAAGTCTCTGCTACGATCTTGATGTAATTAGAGACATGTTTCCTGAGGCTTCGATCGCCCTTCTCTCCAACATGGATGATACGTTGGTCGCCTCTCAAGCACTTGAGATGGGCATTCGCGGCTACTTCACAACCTCAGTTCCGATCGACGTCGCCCTTGCGGGTATGCGGCTCATCCTTGCCGGTGGTGTTTTCTATCCGCATCCGTTTGTCGCACACGCGAACGCGTCGGCGATGCGCAACAAGTCCCCGGACAAGCCGCGCAGAATAATCGAGAACAACGCACACTATATGTCGATTGCGGATTTTACCCCGCGCGAAGCGGATGTTCTTGCCGAACTGCAATGCGGACATCCCAACAAAGTCATTGCGTGCAAACTAAATCTTTCGGATCATACGGTGAAAATGCATTTGCAGCACATCATGCGAAAATTGCAGGTGCAGAACAGAACCGAAGTGGTCGCACGGCTCGGTCAAAGGGTAACGTCAGACATTCCCGCGCAGTAGCTCCCGGACTATTTTGAGTGATGCCTTCTCCGGAATCCTCAAGCGCAGTCAATAGTCCGGAACATGCCCGGCGACGCTATGCAAGAAGGATCACCAATCTCTTCGCGCAACACCATCCGGATCGCTCCGCTTGCCGTCGGTCAATCCTCGCGAAACGCGCGGGTGAAGCTGTCAAGGAGCGGCCTGACCGCGTAGAACGCCACACTGCTCTCCCCGGTTTCGATCAGCGCCTGCGCAGGCATGCCCGGAATCAGCGCAACATCGCGCATCTTCGCCAGCCGTTCGTCGGTCACGCGAATTGTCGCCGCGTAGTAAGCTTGGCCGCTTTGCTTATCGACGAGACGATCGGCGGAGACGTATACGACCACGCCTTTCAGCAATGGCACGCGACGTTGATTGTAGGGAAGCAGATGAATCTGCGCTTCGAGGCCAGAATGCACGCGGTTGATATCTTCTGGCCGCACATGCGCGGACACAATAAGACTGCCGTTGCGCGGCACGAGATCGACGAGCGGCTCGCCCGCGCCAATAATACCGCCTGCGGTATGGATGCGCAGGTCAATGACCACCCCATCCTCGGGCGCTCTGATTGCGGTCCGCGTGAGTTGATCGTCGATTGCCCGCAATCTTTCGCTCAGTTGCAATATCTGGCTTTCCGTGTCGCGAATGCCTTGAGCGACTTCGTTTAGCCGGTCACTTTCGATTTTCACAAGATAGGCCTGGCTTTCACTGATGACCTGGTATGCGCGTGATATCTGGGCGATAACTTCGCCGAGCTGGCCATCGAGATCCGCTATTTCCCGTCCCAGAACAAGAAGCCTGGTCTTTCGTTCAAGCCCCTTGGCCGCCAACGGGGAGACGGCATCAAGCTCTTGCCGCGCGATTTCCACCCTCTGCGTCAGCGCCGCTTTTTGCGCCATCAGACCAGAAATTTCCTCCTGCACCTGATCCATTTTCTTCTGCGTGATGGCGATCTCGGATTTCATCACCAGACGGCGCGTCTCGAAGATGTGATCTTGACCGTCGAGAATGCCGTTGATTGCCGGATTGGTCACTCTGAGGATTTCGAGATCCGCACCGTACATAACGCGGTCACTGCCCTTCTGTTCTGCACCGAGGCGCGCGTGACTTGCCTTGGCATCCCAGAGCTGTCCCTGGAGACTGTCGCGCTCCGAGCGTGATTTCGTGTCGTCAAGCTGGAAGAGAACCTGGCCAGCTTTCACAGCGTCGCCGTTCTTGACGAGGATTTGCCGCACGATACCGCCTTCCAGATGTTGGATAACCTTGCGGCTCGTTTCAGGCTCGACAACACCTGCGGCGATGGCCGCGCTTTTGAGTGGCGCAAAGATCGACCAGGTGCCAAGCCCAATAATGAAGACACCAATCAGCAGGTTGCCCAACAAGGCGACATTTCGAAGCCTTGGCATCGGGGAAGCAGGTGCCAGCGCCCCGCTGGTTGGTCCCGCGATTGGCACATAGACGAAGTGCTTCTTGTTTTGATCCGACTTGACGATGGCATGGCGCAATGTGTTGAGCACACCTGAAAACTTGAGCGGTATATCGAACTGAACGAGGGCCATTTCGCTGCCTCCTATGTCCCCGTTCGCGCTGGTGGCTGAAGGTACGTGTCGTAAATTTCGTCACTGTCTCCGAAAGCATCGATGGTGCCGTTTCGCATGATCGCAATTTTGTTGGTGACTGGAAGAACACCCAACCGGTGCGTGATAATGACGACCGTCATCCGCTTGGCTCGCATGCGTTGGATCGCATTGAACAGGACACGCTCGCCATCATAGTCCAGGCTTGAGTTTGGATCGTCAAGCACAACGAGGGCTGGATTGCCGTAAGCCGCCCTCGCCAGTCCGAGCTGCTGTCGTTGTGCGCGCAGGAGCAAGCTGCCGCCCTCGCCGATGTCGGTCTCATAGCCCTGCGGCAAGCGCATGATGGCTTCATGCAGGCCGACAAGCTTGGCCGCTTCGATTGCCTTGGCGGAATCCGCGCCATCAAGCCGGCCGATTACTTCCTTGATTGCCCCGCCAAACAATTCGATGTCCTGCGGCAGGTATCCGATATGGCGTGTACCGCCGCAAAGACGCAGCGCTGATATATCCACGCCGCCAAGCAGAGCGCTTCCACTCGTTGGCTGCAGAACGCCGGCCATGATCCGCCCAAGCGTCGATTTGCCGGATCCCGATGAGCCGATGAGCGCCACACAATCGCCGGGTGCGAGGCGCAATGAAACATCATTCAATATGTGCCGGTCGGCATACGGCACGGCGAAGCTCACGTTCTGAAGCACGAGGCTGCTGGATTCAGGCACCGGCACCATGCGCGAGCCGGCATCCGATGCGACAGCAACCAACATCCTGTTGAGACGGTTGAAAGCGTTACGCGCATAAGCAAAGGAACGCCAAGCGCCGATCGCACCCTCGATCGGTGTAAGCCCACGGCCCAGCAACAGGCTGGCAACGAAAATAATGCCGGGGCTGCTGCTCTCCGCTAGCACCAGCCACGTGGCGGCGCCCATCACCAGAATTTGCGTCAGGGTGCGGATGGATTTCGAGAATCCAAGAATGATCTCGGTCCGGTGCATTGCGTTGTCCTGCGCTATTCTCGCAAACTCCGCATCGCGGTAGACAACCTGCGCGGCGCCGTCCTGCATGCCCATTGCCCGGACCACCTGGATGTATTTTAGCGCCATTCCGAACCGGGAGTAGCTCCGCGCCAGTGCCGCGCTTGCGTGGGTCAGCGGTTCATGCGTGGCAAGCTCGGTTAGAAGGGCAAGAAACAGCAGCGCAAGTGCGCTTAAGAGGCCAATTGCTCCAAGCAGCGGGTGAACGAGAAAAAGCAGAAGCAGGAAGACGGGCGCCCAGGGGATGTCAAAAAGCAGCGCGCTCGCCGGGGAATCGAGAAATTGGCGCAGCGAAGCAAGATCCCGATAGCAATCGGCGGCAACATTCGTATTGACCCTGGCTGCATATTCGAATGCGGCGGTAAGGACAACTGGCCGCAGTCGATGATCGAGCCAACTGCCGATACGGGTAAGCGCAGCACGGCGCACGATATCGAGTACCGATCCAACAACAACCGCGACAGCGATGACAAGGGTCAACATCAGCAGCGTGTCGGTGCTCCGGCTCGACAGGACGCGGTCATAAATCTGGAGGAGATAGATCGACGGTGCGAGTAGAAAGATATTGTAACCGCAACTGTAAATGAAAACCAAACCAAAGGCTCCTGCGCAGGCGCGAAGGGCCACGACCAGATGCGTCGGTTGGCGCTCGGATTGTATGATATTCGTTGTCATTATCAGATCTCGGTTTTCGCGGTACTGACAAGGCAAACACCTGGCCGTCGATGAGGATCGTCGGTTTGAACCCGGCGATCCTCACGGGCCGGAAGCGTCAGATCAAATGGCTCAGATCAAGATCGACGTGACTATGGTCGAAATGATCGAGAGTATTTGATACGGACTGAGTCGTCGTTGTGGGATCGGTGTGAACCACTGCAGCCGAGATATCGCCACCGCGTGCAATATTGCCGTTACCGCCATTGCCGCCGACGCCGGCGAGAATAGTGGCATGCTGATCTGCGAAGAATTGAGTGTTCTGGGTAGCAGTCGTTGCTGCAGAAACTGCGGCTATGTCACCACCACTGCCGTTTGTCTCGCTCCCGTTCGAGGTGGAAGCGCCGCCAGCGCCGCCAGCGCCATTGTTCGTGATGGAGGAAAGGGTTCCGTTCTCAGCTTCCGCTGAGCCACCGTGGCCACCAGGCCCCGCGCCCCAATCTGCAGTTTGCCAAACGTGATCGCCATTGTGCAGATCCGTATCTGCGCCATATACCGTCTGTGAATTGGCGACATATGCACTGGGATTGTAATTGATGTCTCCGTAGCTATAGCCGTCGCCGCCGTTACCGGCACTTGCGTCGCCTGCGTTGGAATGATTGAGCTGGATCGTGTCAGATAATTGTGGAACAGGCATAACTTTACTCCCTTTACAGTCTGTGTTTCTCCCACGTCCTGGTGCCCAGCGATGTCATCGCCAAGCAAGATAATCGCCCGAGAACAGTGCTCGCCATTTACATTGCGAGCTAGCTAGATATTCGGAGACGTTCTTTTGGGGAGGGTGCGGCTGCATTAGGGGGCGAATCGCCAAAACACCCGACCGGCTATAGCCGCGTGCTAGTGCGCGCCCCGTTCAGGCAATGCCGGCACTGCTGGCATTTCATTGCATTCGAGAGGGAAATGGGTGGAGGTTGGCTTGCGAGGGGGCACGCAGATCCGCAGCCATATCCGGTGGATCATGTGCTCACACATGAATGAACGAGAGAATGTCGTCTACCAGCGCTGAATGGGCATGCGAGATGTCGCCGCCATGACCACCGATGCCTGCCATTTGCAACGCATGCTGATCGTAAAGAACGTGATCAAGTTGTTGCGCATCGGCCGTGCCGCCGGCGGGTACAGCGATGTTGATCGGATGGAAATATCCTATGTTCACATCCACCATGCTGCCGTTCGAAAAGCCCGACCCGCCACTTCCCGATGAATGGTTGCCGGTGAAAATCGTATCGGAACTCAGATTGAAACCGCCGCCATTGCCTCCAATGCCCGCGATCTGAACGGCGCCCTGATCGAAGATTGCGTTGTTGGTCTGATGGGCCTCAGCCGAGCCGCCTGCCGCACCGACCGCAATATTGATCGGCGAGAAAATGGCTACGCTCAGATCGATCATGCTACCGATGAAATAGCCGTTGCCGCCATGCCCCGCATACAGATCGCCGCTATAGGTGAGCGCAGTTCCAGACCCGCCCGGGGAATCATGGATCGTTGCATTGTGATCGCCGCCCGAGCCGCCGATCCCGCCAATCTGGGTGGTACCCTGCAACATGGCCGAATTGTTCGATTGATCGGCAATCGCGTGTGAACCCGGCCCCCCGGCTACGGCAACATTGACCGGGACAAAGCTTCCGACATCCGAACTTACCATACCGCCGTAGAAAATCCCGTTGCCGCCACTGCCGGCATGATGGAGAGTGTCCCCACCGCCGCCGCTGAGTGCAGCGTTGCCGCTACCCCCGTTCCCGCCCATGCCAGCCATTTCGGTGGAGTGCTGATACATCAAGGAATTGTTGCCCTGCTGTGCCTCAACCACGGCGTGCGGACCTGCGATTGCCGCATTTGAAGGCGCGAAGATTGCCATGGGAGTGCTGCTTATGACGCCAATCGCGATGCCATCGCCGCCGCTACCGGCCGAACTGCTCGGCATAACCTCCAGGGGAAGCCACGTTGGGACGAGCGCCAAATGCCCCGAGGCGGAACCCGGAATCGCATTCTGGCTGGTGCTCGTGTTGAACACCCCTTCCGCTATGGGACGATTATCCGCCATCGTCGTTACTCCACCCCAGTTGCAACCACCCGCCTCGCGAAGCTCTGCGGAACGCATGGTTCGACCAACCTCTATTGTGCAGTCAGATGAACAAAAAGAAGAGCCTGCAATTCATCTACAGCCATCCGGGCGTAGGGATAGCTATTTGGCCGTAGTCTTTTTCGGGCAAGTTCACGTTGCATCTGCCTGTGAGAATTGTCCCGACAATCAGGATTTCGGCGGTTCTCAACGCAAGGGGACAGCCAAATTGGCGCGTTTCGCTGCACGGTGCCTCGCCAAGCGCATTACTACGATGGGCTTGTAAGCTCCGGTCGCTCGCGCCTCACTAAGCCATCTACCTCCAATCGCAGAAGCTCGATATAGGCTGCAGCGGTCCAGGAGAAACCCAATCCGCCACAACCTTCACCGGTCAAGGGGTCGAAATACTCGGCAAAGCCATTTGCTTCGATGGCTCTTACGGTGGAAAGGCGCAATTTCTCGGCCATTGTATCTTTGCCGTTGCGTTGCAGACCATCAATTAGCAGCCAGTTGATGACCGCCCAGACCGGACCGCGCCAATAGCGCTTTGCCTCGAAACCGGAATAAGATGGTTGTGTCGATGGGAACAACACTTTCAGTCCATCAGACCAAGCGTTCATTTCAGCGATTACTGCTTCCAGCATGGTCTGTTCCAGATCAAGCGCCAGGAGCGGACAGAAACAGGCCTGCGTCGGCGCTTCAATATCAGTGCCTGAAATCAGATCGCGCGAAACGAAGCGCCGCAGTTCCGGCCGCCATTGCGCCAGCAGCGCCTTGCGGGATCGAGCATTGACTGTCTCAAGCTCCTCCGCGTCGGCCTCCTGGCCAAATTCGCGGGCGAGTTCGAGCAGTGCTTCGCCGGATGCCAGAAGAATGGCCGTCGTCTGGATTTCTGCGACTTTGAAGGGAGCGGCTGCCCATTGCTCCGCGGGATTCCATCCGCACGCGGCGTAGGTATCGACCAGATGAATAAAGCGGCGATAATCCTCGTCATGCGGCCGCATGGCAGCATCCACATGGCCGGTATCCTTGCGAATGACTTCGGTTTTCGTCGTTGTGGGAACGCGAGCCAGCGCAGTATCCCAGGCTGGTGAATTGTCGCTGCCACTTTCCCATGGGTGCAGCAGCGCGACCAGTCCCGTGCTCTCAGGATCGCGGGCTTGATACCACCAGCGGTGCCAGCGCAACGCCGCATCATAGAGGAACCGGCTGCGTTCCCCGGTGCCCGTTCGTCCCTGACGTTTTGCAGCATCATGGACTTTTTTCAGCGCCATTCCGAAGACAGGAGGCTGGGTAATGCCTGAAGTGGCAATGGCGTGGCGTGTGCGCCAGACATTCGGACCCGGAAAATATGTGTCACTTGGCGCGTGGAAAACGATATGCGGGATCATTCCATCGGCCCATTGGCCCTCGATCAACCGCTCAAGTTCACGATAGGCGCGCGGAACATCATAGGTCGCAAAACCCATTGCGACGAATGCGGAATCCCAGTTCCACTGGAATGGATAGAGCCGATCGGTCGGCACTGTGTAACCGCCACGATCATTGGCGGCCAGAATTTGGCGCGCGTCTTCAAGATAATCAGTCATGGCTTCCCGTTCAAAGGTGGAGTTATGCAATGGGGTGATTGAGGGAAAGACCGGTTTCAGGCGAAAGCCATGTCAAACGGTCTGCATCGAGCTTGAGGCCAATCGCGTCACCGGCCCTGACTGTTTCGCTCGGCGGCAGGATCACGCGTACGGGCTGTTCCGCGACGGTACCCGTCAAGAGCAGATGCGAGCCCATTGGTTCAGCCACGCGCACGTCGAGGCGCAAACCTTCAGCAAGCGGAGCGATCGAAACATTTTCGCCGCGAAGACCAAGCACAATGTCGCTGCCTGAATGAGCGGGCACTGCATGGCTGGTATTGCCGAGCTTTACAGTGCCATTCGTGACTGGCAGCCGGATAAAATTCATCGGTGGGCTGCCCATGAAACCGCCGACGAAGCGGCTCGCCGGGTGGCTGTAAATATCGACAGGCGCGCCGACCTGCTCGATGCGGCCATTATACATGACGGCGATACGATCGGAGAGGCCCATGGCCTCGGTCTGGTCGTGGGTCACATAGATGGTCGTCGTTCCCGACGCCTGCAGAACGGCTTTCAATTCCGTGCGCATTTCAAGGCGAAGCAGAGCATCGAGGTTTGAAAGCGGCTCATCCATCAACAGCACTTTCGGCTCGACTGCCAGCGCCCGAGCAACAGCGACGCGCTGGCGCTGGCCGCCGGAAAGCTTGTTCGGATAGCGATCAAGGTAGGGTTCGATATGCAGGAGCGCTGCAGCCTTGCCGACCTGTCTTTTCACCCGCTGTTCATCGGCTCTTTGCATGCGCAGACCGAAGGCTACATTCTCGAACACTGTCATATGGGGGAAGACCGCATAGTTCTGGAAAACCATGGCCAGACCACGATCCTTTGGTGCCAGCCCAGTGATGGGAGTGCCGCCAATCAAAAGTTTGCCGGATGTTTCGGTTTCGAGCCCGGCAATGATCCTCAGCAATGTTGTTTTGCCGCAACCCGACGGTCCCAACAGAGAAACAAACTCGCCGTCGCGTATTTCGAGCGATATTTCCTTCAACGCCTCGAATGTACCAAAGGTCTTTTTAATGCGATCAATGACGATATTGGCCACGATGGTCGCTCCCTTATTTGCTGGAAATACCCCATATTGCGAACAGGTAGCGCCGGACCGCGAATATGAAGATGACGGAGGGAAGGATAAGCAGCAGGCCACCGGCAAAGCGGTAGTGCAGCGGGCTTTCAGCGAGAACAGTCAGAAGATAGGCCGTCAGTGTACGATGCCGGACTGTCAAAACGGAGGCGGCAAAGACCTCGTTCCAGGAAATGACGAAGGCGAAGACCGCCGTTGCGGCAAGTCCCGGCAGCGCCAGCGGTGCAACAATACGGAAAAAGGCCTGGGGACGCGAACAACCGAACACCCATGCAGCCTCTTCGAGTTCTCGTGGTACACCCATGAAAATGCCCTGCGTGACGAGAGCGGCAAAGGGCAGAGCCAAAACCGTGTGCACCAGCCCGACACCGATGATGGTGTCGTAAAGGCCGATCCGAATGAAGGACACGGTCAAGGGCAGGGCTAGGATGGCGAGTGGAAAAGCCCGGGTCAGAAGCACGAGCAGACGAAAGCTGTCCTTGCCCTTGAAATTGTAGCGAGCGAGCGCATAACCGGCAGGCGCTCCGATCAGAACGGACAGGACAACGGTGACCGCCGCCGCGCCAAGCGAGTTCACGAAAGCGCCGGCCACGCCTTCGGTTTTCAAAAAGAGTAGAAACGGCTCGAAAGAAACACCGGCCGGGAAAACGGTTTTCGGCCATTGATAGACCCCGCCTCGCCCGCCAAACGCGCCGAGTGCTACCAGGTAGATCGGGACGAGAACCCAGGCACAAAGCACCGCGATGCCGCTCCAAAGAAGAACAGACCGGGCCGAACCAAAGCTTGACGGTTGGGAGCTGGTGCTCATGGCAGGCGCTCCGGATCAACCTTGACGGCTTTGAGATACACAAACGTGGCAGCCAGCGAGATGATCATGATCAGCACCGCATAGGCTGCGGCTACGCCATAATTCTGGTTCTGGTTTTGCCAGGTATAGGCTTCGCCAACAAGCACAGGCATGTTGCTTCCGCCCAATGCATAGACCACCGCGAAAACCTCGAAGGCGAGAACTGTCCTGAGGATCAGTGCGGATTGAAGAGCAGGTTTGATCAACGGCAATGTGATGCGGAAAAACCGCGTCCAGCGGCCCGCGCCGAAGACTTCCGCCGCTTCGCCAAATTCCTTTGGTACCTGATTGAGACCTGCCACAATGATGACCATGACAATAGCGGTGCCACGCCAGATTTCAGCGACAGCAATAGCAAAAAACAAGGCTATTGGCGTCTGATAGGACAGCCAGTTGGCCGGCCTCTCCATGAGACCAAGAGTGAACAGCATGCTGTTCAGATAGCCACTGTTCTGCAGGATCGCCAACCAGACGAGGCCCGCCGCGAGATCGGAGATGCCAAGTGGAATTGTCCATATCCAGAGAATGGTTTCGCGGCCGGCGCCAACTTTGGCGACCATGGAACCCATTGCCAGGGCAATCATGATCTGGATCGGTAAAACCGCAAGTGTCAGCAGGAACGTATTGCGGATGGCCGAGCGAAAGTTCAAATCCCCCGCCATGGTTTGCAGATTGGCGAGGGAGGGCATGCCGCCTTCGGAAATCGCGAGCCAGATTGTCTGGACGAGCGGCAAAAGAAAGAGCAGCGCGAGAAAGATCACGCAGGGCGCGATCAGCATATAGGGAATCCAGGACTTGTCGTTCTGCATGATCAACGTCTCGGGGAGTGTGCGCGTCCAATGATATTATTCGACAGGACAGGAACCTTGGCTTGGTGCATCCGGTGCCCAGCAAGGGGCGCCCGTATCACCGATCAGTTTGCTCAGGCTCGCGGCTTGCTGGCTCAAGACATCGGTTACCGGTTCCCCGCGAATGACGATCCGCTGGAATGCATCCATATAGACTTTGTTGAACTCGCCGCCGCGATCCCCAAGACCCACCGGCAACAGTGAAATGACAGCATCCGGTGCCTGCTGCGTTGCCTGCACGCCAGCGGCCAGCATGGCAATGCCCGGTTCAATATCCACCGGAAGTTTTGCGTCGACCGTTGGAAAGAAGCCAACATTCCTTGCCGTGAGAATTTGCGTTTCCGGTTTGACCAAATGTTCGATGACGCCTTTGGCTCCGGTTTCATCAGGTGCCCCTTGCGGGATTGCCAAGCCAGCCACGACAGGCATGTAGCCGCGCCCCTTCGGGCCAGCCGGAGCAGGGAAGATCACGTACTGGTCCGGCTGTGATGCGACGGCTTCTTTCAGCCGGGCGATGTGATCCCAGGCAACCCATACTTCATCGGCAAGCAAGGGCTCCTGCATAAAATTGTAGTTGGTGGAATTTGGGTTGACGACAGCCCAGAGCTTTTTGAAGCTTTCCCATCCCTTGGCCGCATCCGCGGATTTGAATGGGCGAACAACACCGCCCGTAAAGGACGGATAGAAATATCCTTGGAAATAGCGCGCCATCAGACCTTTGGGTCCAGCGGGAAAGCCGATACGCGGTTGCCCGGTCTCGGATTGCATCTTCTGACCCCATTCAATGAGCTGATCATAGGTCAGTTTGTTGATGTCAGCCCCCGCAGGCAAATACTGGAGTGCCTGTTTGTTGGCCGCCATCACATAGGTGGCCTGCATCCATGGGATATATTGCTGTTTGTCTTTACCGAGTTTTCCAAGATCAAGAAGTGCCTTTGGCATGCCCTTGTTGGCAAGTTGCTTAGCCAGATCGTCAAGCGGCACAAAGCCGCCCTTCGATGCAATGGGGGACAACTCGCCGTGAAGTGCGCCGACAAGACTGATTGTATGTTTTCCCGCCTGGCGCTCGGCTTCCATGCGCACGGCAAATTGTGGCGGTTCTTCAACGACATACTCCACGGGGGCGGCCAGACCCTTCAGGATCACATTGCGCACGGCTGTTGCCTCTTCAATGGGACGCAGCTGGGTTGATAGGAAAACTGTTTCGGCCTTGGCGACGGTAGTAGTCAAAAAGCCAGAGGCCGCGAGCAGCCCGATGAGCAGGGATCGTTTCATTGCTTCTCCTCCATTATTATTCGTGAATGCCTGCGTCATTGTCGGCCAGCCGTTGCGACCGGCAATGACTGACACGCGGTATGAATTCGACGGGGTGTATTTCCTGGAGGGATTCCGGCGCCTCGCCATCGATGGCACGCAACAGCAGAGAAGCGATGCGAACGCCAATGTCTTCGCCGGTCACGCGCATGGTCGAAAGTGGCGGATCCGTAAAAGCACTCATAGGCAAGTCGTCATGTCCAGTAATACAAACGGTGTTGCCGCCCGCAACTTCACGCAATGCCCGCAATGCGCCGACCGCCATTTCATCGGTTGCGCAAAGAATGGCTGTGGGTTTGACGGGACCGCTCATCAGCGCCTTCGCAGCGGCATATCCGCCATGCTCGGTGGGTTCGCCTTCAGCCATGAGTTCCGATGCAAGCCCGGCCCGGCGAAGGGCATCCTCCCACCCCAAACGCCGGTGATGGGCGAAGGAAAATTCCTGTGGCCCCGCCACATGCCCGATATGCGTATGGCCATCGGCAATAAAACGCAGTGTGGCATCCCGAAAGCCCGAGAAGCCGTCACCGTCAAGAAACGCATGCGGTTTCGCCGATTCCGTCCGGCCGTGCGTAACAAACGGGACACCCCGTGACTGAAGCAATTCCACGCGCTCGTCATGGCGCCTGGTACGTACAAGCAGCATGGCATCGACCCGCTGTCCGTCGACGAAGCGCCGACACATTTCGAGTTCACTCTGCCCGCGCGGGACGGGTGCAATGACAAGGTTGAGGCCTGAAATGGCCAGATGCTCCGCACATGCGGAAAGGATATCGAGGAAATGCGGTGGTCCGATATGACCGGGGGCAGTTGGAAGCGTGACTGCGACAAGTTCAGCGCGTTGCCGCCGCAGACGCCGCGCTGAAGCATTCGGCTGATATCCCGTTTTGGCCACAGCTTCGAGCACGCGCGCCTTTGTCTTGGCCGAGACGTCAGAATAACCGTCAAGCGCCCGCGATACCGTGGTGATGGATAGGCCGAGCGATTGCGCAAGTTGTTTCAGATTGGACATGCCCCCTCCCAGAAGTGTGCGGTATAGTTTTCCAAAACGTTTTGGATGTCAATTATCAATACAAAAAATGAAGAACGGGCCTGATTTTGGGTCGTAGGGCTGAGAGGAACAATGTGCTGAAACCCGCGCTAGCGGCCTCGATGTGACAGAGAGGAAATCGGCAACATCATCGCGACAGAAAAGGCGCCCGCTCTCGACGTTAAATCAGCGGCTTTTATGATAGACTCGGAAGTGATTTCATTTCCGAAACAAATATCTCATGCGGGAAAACCAGTCCGAAGTGGATTTTCTGCTACAAGCTGTTGAGTGGTGAAATTAAGCACAACCATGGGGGGATTTCATGCCGACGCTTTATTCCATCAAACCAGCTTTTCAGAACCTGCTCCGCCCCTTGGCCACTGGACTCGTTTCCACTGGCGCCACCGCAAATCAGGTGACCATAGCCGCAACAATCATCTCGGTTGTAGCGGGTGCGTTGATTGCGCTTTTCCCCCAGAATGCGTTGCTTTTCTGGCTGTTGCCGTTGGTGCTTTTTGTCCGCATGGCACTCAATGCCATTGATGGAATGATGGCTCGTGAATTCGAACAGGCATCGAAACTCGGCGCGTATCTGAACGAGCTTGGCGATATCGTTTCGGATGTGGCCTTGATCCTTCCATTCGCATTTGTTGCACCGTTTGCCACTGCAGGGGTGGTTGCCTTTGCCGTCACAGCGATGATTGCCGAATATGCCGGCGTGCTCGGTGTCATGACCGGCGGCGGGCGTGGTTATGACGGGCCGTTCGGAAAGAGCGACCGCGCATTGGCCCTCGGCATCATTGCCGCGCTTATCGGTAGTGGCATCATCCTGCCCTCATGGTTCGGCTGGGTTTTCCCCCTCATGGCCGTGCTATCCGTTGTCACCGCCGTGAATCGTGTTCGTGCGGGCCTACGCCGCGCCAATTCCTGAAAATCAATTCTGCTTCCGGAGCAAGCTTATGTCGACAGATCCATCCTCCAATCCTGCGGCATTAGATGCAGTAGAGGAAAGTACCTTTCTCACCGACGACGGGACCGAACTTTTCTATCGGAAATGGCCGGCCAGGTCGGGAAAGCCGAGGGGTGCAATTATTCTTCTGCATCGTGGTCACGAACATGGTGGACGCGTTGCCCATCTGGTTGAGGAACTTGGCCTTGGTGATTTCACATTCTATGCCTGGGATGCCCGCGGCCATGGCCGTTCACCGGGCGAACGCGGCTATTCCCCCTCTTTTGCAGCGTCGGTGCACGATCTCGACAGTTTCGTAAAGCACATATGTAAAACCGGCGGTTTTGCCATTGAGGACATTGCGGTTATCGCCCAGTCGGTGGGTGCCGTGCTCGCGGCAACGTGGGTCCATGACTATGCGCCGCGTATCCGGGCGCTTGTGCTGGCTTCTCCGGCTTTCAGTGTGAAACTCTATGTTCCATTCGCACGTGAAGGCATCTGGCTCTGGCAGAAACTGAAAGGACGATTCTTCGTCAATTCCTACGTCAAGGCCAAGTTTCTGACCCATGATCCCGCGCGCATCGCGTCGTTCGACAATGACCCGTTGGTCACGCGGGCCATCGCATCGAATATACTGCTCGATCTTTATACGAACGCTGAGCGGGTGGTTGCGGATGCCCGCGCGATCATCGTACCGACGCAGTTGCTTATCTCCGGCAGTGACTGGGTGGTCCGGCACGGGCCACAGCATCGCTTCTATGAAAATCTGGCCCATCCCCTCAAAGAACGCCACGTGCTCAAGGGATTTTACCATGACACTCTCGGCGAGAAGGAGCGTGCAATTGCCGTGGCACATGCACGCCGGTTCATTCTTGCATGCTTCGACAGAGAACCGGAGCCGCTGGATGTAACGAACGCCCATCAAACGGGCTTTACCCGCGATGAACAGGACAGGCTGTCATCCCCGCACGACCTGCTTTCCTTGAAAGGTCTCTATTGGGCGATCTACCGCTCGTCCATCCGCTTCAGTGCATTGTTCTCGAAGGGACTGAAAACAGGAGTCGAGACCGGTTTCGACTCCGGCTCAACCCTCGACTATGTCTATGAGAACGAACCGAGAGGAATGGGACCGGGCGGCAGGCTCATCGACAAGCAATTCCTGAATGCGATCGGCTGGCGGGGCATTCGTCAGCGCAAGCTGCATCTGCAAGAGCTTATCGGCTTCGCCCTGACAAGACTGCAGGATGCCGGCCGCACGACACATATTCTCGATATCGCCGCCGGTCATGGCCGTTATGTCCTCGATGCGATTGGCAAATCCGCAGTCAAGCCGGCAAGTGTCCGGCTGCAGGACTATGCGCCGATCAATGTCGATGCCGGACGCAAATCCATCGCCGAGAGAGGCATCCAGGATATAGCGAGCTTTCATCAGGCGGATGCTTTCGATGCCGAACAACTGGCTGCAATCCAACCCGCGCCCGATCTTGCGATTGTATCCGGCCTTTACGAACTCTTTCCCGACAACGCGCTTATCAAGCGCTCGCTTGGCGGGCTTGCAACGTCGATGCAATCCGGCAGCCTGCTGATCTACACCAACCAGCCGTGGCATCCGCAACTGGAAATGATTGCACGTGCGCTCACCTCGCACCGTGGCGGCGAAGCATGGGTCATGCGCCGCCGGACGCAGGCTGAAATGGATCAGCTGGTTGCGGCAGCGGGTTTCAGGAAGATCGACCAGCTTGTCGATGAATGGGGCATATTCACTGTTTCCATCGCTGAGCGCACATGACCGAAAACACCGTCGCACCGATTGGACAATGGCGCTTGAACCGGGCCGTCGCGAAACGTGCACTGATCTGGCTCATCTGCCTCGCACCATTGTTCTACGCGACCTATGGGACAGCCAATTGGCTTGCCTCGCAGCGGGAGAACGTTCCAAATATTACCTTTACCTGGGAACAAGCCATTCCCTTCATTGCCTGGACCATTTTCCCCTATTGGTCGATCAACCTGTTCTACGGACTTTCCTTGTTCTTTAACGATACAACCGCTGAGGTCGATCGCCTGGCGAAACGCTACCTGACCGCACAGATCATCGCGGTTACCTGCTTCATCGCGTTTCCCCTGACCGTCATCTTCCACAAGCCGCCGACCAGCGGCGCATCAGGCTTCCTGTTCGATATGCTGGGTGGCTTCGACAAGCCCTTCAACCAGGCGCCCTCCCTGCATATCGCTCTCCTGGTGATTATCTGGACGCATTGGCGCGTTCGTCTGTCGGGTATTGTTCTTTGGATCTGGCATCTCTGGTGTGCATTGATCGGCATTTCCGTTCTCACGACCTATCAGCATCATTTTATCGACATCCCCACCGGTCTGCTTTTGGGTCTTTTTGCTCTTTGGCTCTTCCCGGCACACATGCCCTCACCCGTGGCCGCATTCCGCTTGACCGATGATGCCAAGGCACGGCGCATTGGCACGTTTTACGCGATGGCCGGTTTGATCTTCTTGCTTGCGACAATCATCGAAATGCCGACATCGGCGGCATTCCTGTTTTTCCTGTGGCCGGCGCTGGGCCTCCTGCTCGTATCAATCGGCTATTTCGGTGCGGGCCCCGCCGTCTTTCAGAAGTGCGCTGACGGCACGCTTTCCCTGGCCAGCACATGGCTGCTGGCCCCTTGCCGCCTTGGTGCCATTGTCAACAGCCGCATCTGGACACGCCAGCTCCCGCCGTCTGTTGCGATCGGCAAGAACGTGCATTTGGGGCGGCTGCCGCGGGTATCTGAACTGTCGAAATTCATGACCGTGATTGACCTGACCGCCGAACTGGCAAAGCCTTCCGGCGTGGAGATTGCATGGCTGTCATTCCCGGTGCTTGATCTCGTTTCGCCTCAACACGACGAATTGCGCAACGCGGCCGACGCTATCGAACGTGCCCGGCGCAAGGGACCCGTTCTCGTTTGCTGTGCACTTGGATTCCAGCGCAGTGCGGCAGCAATTGCCGTTTGGCTTTTGCAGTATGGCGATGTCAAAACCGCAGCCGAAGCAATCAGGGTAATCAAAGCCGGAGGCAGGCGCATTCATCTGGCAGAAGACATGGTATCTTTTGCGCAAGAGGTGAAACAACCGTGAATGAACAGGCCTCTGCACTCGCCGACCGATTGCACGCCAAGGTAACGGCCATCGCGTCATGGCTGTAACAAACTGCCTCTTGTTGAAACTGCATCTTGCTTTTGCATTTTTTCTTGTTCTATTCGCTGTAATTACAACCTATGGGTTGTGGGGGCGCATATGAATGCAAGAGAAACGTTAAGGCGAATTTCCGCCATGGTGCTTGCCGGATTGGCTCGCGGCATTACGGGCGTGCGCCCGATCTGGCAGGGATGCGCGCCTTCGGACGGGCAGCGCATTTTCTTTGCGAACCATTGCAGTCATGGCGATTTTATTCTGCTTTCCTCCAGCCTGCCGCCACGCGAGCGACAGCGCACACGTGCCGTTGCAGGCGCCGATTATTGGAAGCGCAATAAATTGCGGAACATTCTCGCCAAGGACTTGCTGAACACCGTGCTGGTTGACCGCAATTGGGTCGAGCGTTCGGAGGATCCAATGGTCGTCATGCTCGATGCATTGCAGGAAGGAAGCTCACTCATTGTCTTTCCCGAAGGCACCCGCAATATGACCGAGGAACCGTTGCTGCGCTTCCGCTCCGGTCTCTACAATCTTGCTGTGGCCCGGCCGGATGTGGAGCTTATTCCCTGCTGGATCGAGAATATGTCACGCGTCCTGCCGAAGGGCACCTTCCTGCCAGTTCCCCTCCTGTGCCGCGTTGTCTTTGGCTCGCCAATCGCACTTGAACCAAATGAAGACCGGAAAGAGTTTCTTCAAAGGGCGCGCCAATCTCTGCTCGATCTTTCGCCGGAACATCAGAAAGCGCTCAATCATGGCTGAAACGGTCTGGCTCTTTCTCGGCCTGCTCGGTGTGCTCACGCTCGCCAGTGCCATTGCAACAATGCTGACCTGGAAAAGCCGGCGCACGGCGGAGGTCTTGCCATCAACGCTCGTGAACCTCAATTCACGCATAAAGGCGTGGTGGATCATGATCGGCGGCATTTCCGTCGCTTTTCTCTTCGGTAAAAATGGTGTCATTTTCCTGTTCGCCTTTGTCTCCTTTGCTTCGCTGCGCGAATATGTGACCCTCACCCATACGCGGCGCGGCGATCATCGTATTCTCATCGGCATGTTCCTCGTCATCATTCCTATCCAATATTACCTTCTCTGGATTGAATGGTATGGGCTCTATTCCATCTTTGTGCCGGTCTACTGCTTCCTTGCCATGCCGGCCTTGACGGCAATTTCGGGTGATACGGAGCGCTTTCTCGAGCGCGTCAGCGAACAGCAATGGGGCATCATGCTGTCGGTCTATTGCATCAGCCATGTGCCTGCCCTGCTCACACTTTCCATCCCCGGTTTTCAGGGCAAGGGATTGCTTTTGATCGCATTCCTGATCGCGACTGTTCAGGGGAGTGATGTGCTGCAATATGTGTTCGGCAAGCTTTTCGGCAAACACAAGCTTGCACCGAAAATCTCGCCATCCAAAACCTGGGAGGGTCTGATCGGCGGTATTGTCAGCGCATCATTGCTCGGCGCAGCGCTGACGTGGTTGACACCCTTCAGCGTCCTGCAAGCCGGGCTCATGGCGGGACTTGCCTGCATCATGGGTTTTTTCGGTGGGCTCGTTGCTTCGGCGATCAAGCGCGACCGCGGCGTCAAGGATTGGGGCCACATGATCGAGGGGCACGGCGGCATGCTCGACCGGGCTGACAGCTTGATTTTCGCCGCACCGGTTTTCTTTCACATCGTTCGCTATTTCTGGGCAGCCTGAAGTAAACCCGCCGGCACGAGATCAGGCAGCAAATGGCCGGATCGCTGGTAGCTTCGCCGGGTGGGGTTGGAACTCGACCATAACCATTTAGCCCAACTGCACCCAATTTATGCCTTCGAGCACATAGGGCGCGAACAGGAAGTCGCGGATCTCGATAATCCGGCTATCCGACCAGCCGATCAGGACAAAATGCGCAGGCCTGTCCATCGGGCCGGTGCCGTCGAAGACGAGCATGGCCGGCTGCCCTTCAACCGCACCGAAGGCAAACCGCCATTTCGTCTCTTCCGCATAGCGCGTGAAATAAAGGCCAATCTTGTCACGCCCTTTCCATTCGAGCCGGTTCACCAGATCAAGCTTGACGTCATCGGCGAGCATGGCGCGGATTGCATCGAAATCGCCGCTTCGAAACAGATGGACGTAAGCCGTGATCTTCCGCCGGTCCGGATCGGACATCAGCGGCAGCCGGGTATCTTCAGGCGCCTGCGCGAGTTGCCGCAACGCTACACGCCCGCGCTGCAGCGCCGATTTGGCCGCAGCCGGTGTGCTGCCGGCGATCGCCGCGATCTCTTCGACCGAGTGGCCAAGAACGTCCTTGAGAATCACGGCGCAGCGCTGAAGTTCGGGCAGTCGCAGAAACGTTTGAAAGCCGACCGCGACGATATCCGCCTCGGGCATCGTCGCATCTTCCAGATCTTCGGTGAGCGAGACAATGTTGCTGCGGGAGCGTTGGCGCAGGAAATCCAAACTCGTATTGTGGGCGATACGGAACAGCCAGGCTTCGAGATTTTCGACAATAGTGCCTTCCCCACGCGCCCGCAGGGCTTTGATCAGGGTATCTTGCAGCACATCCTCACCATCCACACTCGAACCGGTCATGCGCGCGCAGTAACGGTGAAGCCGTGGCCGCAGCGCTTTCAGTCGATCCTCGAATTCGTCCGTATTCATGTGTCGAGACCTATAGTGCTTCCACTCTGTTCCGCCAGGGATTGGATACCAATATCACGGCTGGGTTCAAACCTCTCTGTTGTCAAAGAGGAACATTTGAACGCCCGAGTCATCCGGCGCAAAAATCCGGCGATCCTCACCGGCTGCCCGTCCCTCCGCGCTTGCAAACGCCCTTTCGATCGCCGCAAGGTCGTCGAAATACAAGGTTCCAATCCGATGGATATCAGGGGTTCTCAGCGGTGTCGCGATGGGACCGTCGCTGACCTCGTATTTCCGGAGACCCGGAATCTTCTTGGCGAGAGGCACGTGGATATCGAAGTAATGTCGATCAAATGCCTCTACGTCCTTCGGTGTCCGGTAAATCACGACCATCCGGGCCATCGCGGTTCTCCTTTGTAAATTGTGTGGCGCAAACTTACTTGTGTGTTCACCCTCACCGGACTTCGCTCAACACCGCCGAGCCCATGACCGAGTCCAAGCTCGCCAACTCGATGATCTTCGGGAAATAGGCTTGCATGTGGGGATCGCTGCGCATCGCCTCGACGGCTGCCGGGTTCTCCCACTCGGAGTAAATAACGATGCCGGCGCCGTCCTTTGCCGCGATCAGCCGGGTTGTCTTCCATCCGGGGAGCATGCGGACCACCGTATCGATGTTCTGCTTCAAAAGCGCGATCAGCGCCTCCTGCTTTCCGGGTTTGACCTTCAGCAGATTGATCAAAATGACGGATTCGTCGGACATGGCATATCTCCTTCTGTTTCAGATATACCAAGGACGACCCAAAGGATTAAAACGGATCGCGGCGCCGAAGATTTTTCGATTATCTGTCGAAGGAGCGTGCCTTGCTGAGTTTTGCAACGCCAGTTGCAATGACCCGACATAGCCAGGCACCGTTGACACAGGGCATCCAGATACCACGCGCAACCATCGCTTCTTTCAGGTCACGCAGCCTCATAGAACGCTTCACTCGCTATCCAGGATGTAACGCCTGGCTACCCACGATCACGAGCAGCGGATCGCCGTTACGCGCGCACGGCCCGTCGGCAGTTCTACGACGCGGTTGACGCCGAACGGGCGCCAATCATTTGCTGCGAACCCAACGGTTCCAAGCCAATATGCTTATCGCGAATTTCTGCCTATCGATTTTTGGCGCCCGGAACCTGCTTGAGATACTGATGAATGGCTTGAACCACGACTGATCCTTCCCCTACCCCTGACGCCACCCGTTTTACCGATCCCGCCCGAACATCGCCAACGGCGAATACGCCAGGAGCCGAGGTTTCAAAGGGAGAGCCGCTGGTCAAAACCCCGGCCATGAGTCCAGTCTCAATAAACCCGGACTTGTCCAGCTTAACACAGCCATTGAGCCATTCCGTGTTTGGGGCAGCTCCAATCATCATGAAGATATTCGAGATATTTTTGGTTTCGCTCTGTCCAGACATACGATTGGTCCAGGTCACCGTGTTCAGGTATCTGTCACCGTCGATAGCGGTGATTTCAGTGTGCGCGTGCAGTGAAATGCGCTGTGATTTTTCGATGCGTTGAATCAGATAGTCCGACATTGTCTCCTTCAAACCCGGCCCCCGGACCAGAATGTGCAGGTGTTTGACCCATTGCGACAGGAACATCGCCGCCTGACCGGCCGAATTGCCGCCGCCGACAACAATGACCTCCTGTTCCTGGCACAACTGCGCTTCCATTGCCGTGGCCGCGTAGTGAATGCCCTGCCCTTCAAACCGCTCGTAGTTCAACAGGTCCGGCTTGCGGTAACGGGCTCCGGTGGCAACGACCATTGCCCGCGCGGAGACGGTTTGTCCGTCATCGAGCAGGACACGGTAAGGCGACCTGTCGCAATCGACGGAGACAGCCATGCGGGAAATAGCCAGGCGCGCGCCGAACTTCTGGGCCTGAACCTGTGCACGGCCCGCCAGAGCCTGCCCGGATATACCAGTCGGGAATCCGAGATAGTTCTCGATCTTCGAGCTTGTTCCTGCTTGCCCGCCTGGGGCTACCCCTTCGATCACGATCGTTTTCAATCCTTCCGATGCGGCGTAGACCGCCGAGGCGAGGCCGGCAGGTCCGGCACCGACAACCATGACGTCGTAGACTTCGGCCGGATCAATGATTTCTGTCAGCCCCAACACATCCGCCAGTTGGCCCGTTGTCGGATTCTGCAAGACCGCTTTCCCTGGCGGAACGATAACAGGCAGCGACAAGGCACAGATTTTCAACGCGGTGACCATTTCCTTCGCTTCGGGATCGACGTCGGAATCGACCAATCGGTGGGGATAACCGTTACGCGTCAGAAAGCGCTGCAATCTCAACGTGTCAGCAGCGTGGCTCGGCCCTATCAACACAACGCCTGCCTGACCGTGTTTGATAAAGCCGACACGGCGCAAAATAAGTGCGCGGGTAATGATTTCACCGATATCCGGCTCCGCCGACATCATCCGCAGGAACGAATCCCGCTCAACGCGGACAAGATGCGAATCCTCAGCCGCCCTCGCCGTCACCAAATTCTCCCGACTATTGAACAGGTCGAGTTCTCCGGTGAATTCCCGCTCTCCCTGCAGAGCCAGGACGCGGCTTGAGCCATCGCCGCCAAGATCAAGTATCTCGATGGAGCCAGACTTTATCAGGAAGAAGTCCGTCTGGCGTTCGCCGCGACTGAACAAAACCGCGCCCTTGGTGACTGAGGTCTCGGATCCGAACGCGGAAACGCGGTCCATCATGCCCTTATCGAGCTGCGGAAAAGTTTGTGTCCTGCGGGCGTAGGGGTCGCTCGCATCGGCCGAGACGTTATCGCTCAATTCCACCTGGTTCATTCCGGCGCACTCTCTCTCGTGGTCCGATTTTGACATTTGCACCCCCTTGATACAAGCCATGCAGGCAAATGTCAGATCAGGTGAACCTCAACGCCGCATATATGTGACGAGATCGGCTGAGACGCGCTTTGCTATTTGCCGGGGGCGCGCTGCCAACGTGCGGAACCGACGCGTCCGCTTTTCTTCGTGGCGGGACTTTGCAACGGTTCCACGATCTTGCGGTCACCCTCGACAGTGTCGCCAAGCAGACATCCTTACCTCTCTTCGAAGAAACGCTCTACATCGTTGGCCCGTCAAGGCAGTTCACGCCCGATGCGGAAGTGACAGTGGAACATGCCCTCGGCCTGCCGCTGATCCTGCCCATGCGTCGCCACGGGATCCGCATATTGCTTGAACGGCAGGCTCTGATCTCCGGACGGGAACTTAACATCGTGCGCGAAATCGAAGGTGTGGCGAGCACGAAGGCGGCAATTCGCGCGGGTCCCGGACTGAGATCCTCGGGCGCGGCGCGGTCCATCCCGAGCAACAAAACGGAACTCTGTCCGCCATCGCTCTCACCCGCCGCCTCGTTCTCGACATGCCGGCCGACCATCCGCCGACGCGGGCCGTCATCGAGGTGCAAAAAATTCTGCTCGCGGTTGTCAGAAAGCTCGGTGCTGATGGTCACTGGAGTTGCCTCTCACCGACGCTGTCCGCAATCCGGTAGGTGTTCTGCCGCAGACATCTGAAGCAATATTGGATCTGTGCGTTCAGTTCCTTCAGATCTATTTTTGTGCTTCCGTGGCCATTCGAATAGCCAGGCCAGCCAAAACAGTTCCCATAAGATAGCGCTGAACCGTCATCCAAAATGGACGATTGGCAAGAAATGCTGCGATCGAGCCAGCAGTGACCGCGATCATGGCATTGACAGTCAAGCTTATGGCAATTTGTGTAAAACCGAAGCTGATTGACTGCAAGAACACGCTTCCAAGCTCCGGCTTTACGAACTGCGGCAAGAGAGACAGATACAGAACCGCTGCCTTGGGATTAAGGAGATTGGTTACAAAACCCATGACAAACAGTTTTTGTGGTGTGTCCTTTGGCAGTTCTCGAACAACGAATGCCGAGCGTCCACCCGGCTTGAGGGCGTTCCAAGCAAGCCAACCGAGATAAATTGCTCCGCCAAATTTCAAAACCTCGTAGGCAAACGGCACCGCAAATACGAGTGCCGTAATGCCAAGAGCAGCGGAAAGCATGTAAAAAACAAATCCCAGCGCTACACCCCCAAGGGAAATCAATCCCGCTTTCGGGCCCTGGCAGATTGAACGGGATATGAGGTAAATCATATTGGGGCCAGGGGTACAAACCATACCAAAGGCAATTAATCCGAATGCAAGCAGACTCGTTACTTCAGGCATCTGTCACCTTTTGAGAGTGTACGTTGCTACCCATGTTTTGAGAGTGCTCACTACCGCTGCAGCCGCATACGCTGCAAGCATCCAATTGTCTGCATGACAAGTTTACGCGCTGGAAATAGGGCAAGGGCTATGGGTAAACCTTGCCTTGTGAATAGTGACTGGAAAGGCGGTTGTTTAGGACAACCACCCCACTTGCCTGCCGGACGTTCGGCATATATATTAGACGAATGTCTGATAATTCGTCCCGACCATCTTCACCGCCACATATCCCGATGGATGCGCTAAGCGAAGTCCTGCAGGACTTTCGCTTGAGTGGCGTCAATTATGGCCGCTGCGAGCTCCGGCATCCATGGAGCATCGCCTTTCCGCAACAACAGCTGCTTCGTTTTCACTTTGTCAGCCAGGGTCCGTGCTGGATCCATACCGAAGTGCAGGGCTGGCAGGAGTTGCGCGATGGCGACCTGGTGCTGCTGCCGCAAGGCATCGCCCATCGGCTGGCCAGCGCGCCGGACGTCGTGGGCGACTCGCTCAAGGGTTGCCACGTGACCAAGCTGGGAAGCAACGTCAGCGAAGTGGTGCGGGAGGGAACGGGGGCGACCAGCACCCTTTTCTGCGGCTCCATGGCCCTGGGTGCCTGTGCGCTCAACCCCTTGATCACTTTGATGCCGCCGATCATCAAGGGCTGCGACGTAGCCGGTAATGACCCGATCGTCGGTCCCTTGCTTGCGGCAATGACGGTCGAGGCCGCACAGCCGCAGATGGGCAGCGCCACCATCCTGTCGCGGATGGCGGACCTGCTGACCGCCCGGCTCATCCGCTGCTGGGTCAATTGCACCGGAGCCCCGACCACCGGCTGGCTCGCCGCCATCCGCGACCCCCATATCGGCCGCGTTCTGGCGGCCATGCACCGGGACCCCGGCCACAACTGGACCCTCGAAAGCCTCGCCGGCCTGGCAGGGCAATCGCGCTCGATTTTCGCCGAGCGTTTCAGCGCTGTTTTGGGGGAAGGCGCGGCACGCTATCTCGCCCGTCTTCGTATGCAACTTGCCCGCGAATTGTTGGGGCAAAACGGCATGTCGGTTGCCGAGGTCGCGACTCGTTTGGGCTATGAGTCCGAGGCATCCTTCGCACGCGCGTTCAAGCGTATCACCAGCGTCTCGCCCGGCGTTGTGCGTCGCACCATTTCCGGACGAACGGACATGCATTTCGGATTTTAGGATACATATCATCCGAAAGGACTCGTCTATGAAGATCTCCAAACCTTGGAGATACTTCAATGACAGACACAACATTACAGCTTGAAGGCACCGCAATAGATCTTGATGCCGCTCCGCCAGTCGCGTGGAGCCCGGCCACCTGGTTCGCGGTTCTTTCAATGGCGGCCGCCAGCTTTGCGCTGGTGTCAGCCGAATTTCTGCCGGCAGGCCTGTTGACGCCGATGGCGCGCGATCTCGGTATCAGCGAAGGAACGGCCGGACAGGTCGTCACTGCCACCGCTTCCGTCGGCGCCGTCACGGCCATGTTGAGCAATGTTCTCATCGGCCGATTGAACCGCAAGACAGTGCTGGTTGGTCTCAGCGCCTTGGCAATCGGTTCCAATATTCTTGCGGCGGTCGCGACCGATTTCTGGCTATTGTTGCTGGGTCGGGCCGGGCTGGGCATCGCCCTCAGCGCTTTCTGGGCACTTTCCGTTGCCGTCGTAGCGCGGCTGGTTGGCGCCAACGCCACGGGCCGGGGCATGGCTATAGTCACTCTCGGCGTCTCGCTCGCCACCATTGCCGCACCGTCGATGGGTGCATTGATCAGCGACTGGGTGGGCTGGCGCAGCGCCATGGCCATGACAGCGGGGCTGGCCGCGGTTGCCATGGTGTTGCAATTTCTCAGCCTGCCGACCCTGCCTGCCACCACGAGCAACAGTCTCGCCGACGTCTTTCGGCTGACACGGCGGCGCGGCATTCAACTCGGCATGCTGGCTATCCTTCTGCTCATGACCGGGCATTTTGCCGGCTCGGTCTATGTGCGCCCCTTCCTCGAACAGGTTACGCACCTTGGAACCGGGCCGATTGCCCTGGCGCTGCTCGGGTTTGGTATCGCCGCCGTGATCGGCAACGTTGTTGGTGGCCGCATGGCCGACGCCAATATCCACACGGCTCTCATGGCTACCGCCGCCTTGATGGGGCTTGCAGCGCTCGCTTTGGTATTGTGGGGCGTGCACATCGGCGTTGCCTTCGGTTTCGTCACCTTGTGGGGGCTCGCCTTCGGTATGGCGCCCGTGGTGCTGCCGACCAACCTGTCCCGCGCAGCGCCTGACGCTCTGGAAGCAGCAGGCAGCCTGATGGTCACCTCTTTCCAGGTCGCCATCACGATTGGCGCGGTTGTCGGCGGCTATGTCGTGGACACCTATGGCGCTACAGGGCCCCTGACCCTCACCGCCATCCTTGCCGCATCGACAGTCGTGCTGGCACTGCTCCAGCCCCGCAGCTAATCTTTGTTGCTGTGCAGCAGATGGAGCAACCAGAAGTCACAACAAGGTTGCAATGGTTGCAGATGCGGCACTCACGCCGCATCCGCACAGCGTCTGGCCAGAGCCGTGATGGGGTTCGACCCATGAACCCTTTGAGGGTCGATGGTTAGCGTGCGGACCCGACGCTCGTTTGGGCGTCATCGGAAGCGTCCGGTGTCACATGGGCAATGGTCTTCGCCCGAAGCCGGCTTGCATCGCGCGCCGGCGGTAGTCCGAATAGCCGCGCATATTCCCGGCTGAATTGGGACGCGCTTTCATAGCCAACGGCGAAGGCTATGCGAGCGGCGTCGCCCGGGGTCTCGAGCAACTGACGGCGCGCCTCGTACAAACGGAACCGTTTCTGATACTGGATCGGTGTCATTGTGGTTGCCGCCTTGAAATGACGATGGAACACCGAGACACTCATTCCTGTCATCCGCGCCAGATCCTCGACTTTGAACGGTTTGGTGAAGTGCTCGCGAATCCAGGCGAGCGCCCGCCGAACCTGGGACTGACGCCCATCAACCTGAGCGATCTGCCGCAGCTTCGCTCCTTGCGGTCCCTGCAACAGGCGGAACAGAATTTCCCGCTCGATCATAGGCGCCATGACGGGAATTTCATTTGGCCTATCGAGAAGCCGCAACATGCGCAGAAAGGCTTCGTCGAGCTGCGGATCGGTCGGGCTTACGCCGAGGCCGCACAGGAAATCCGGATCGCGCATCTCAGGCATGTCGATCAGAAGGTCGCTAATCCCACGGGAGTCAAAACTGAGCCCGACCCCGAGAAATGGTTTCTCGCAGCTCGCTTCGGATATTCTGGCAATGACAGGGATCTCAATCGAGGCGACAAAGTAGCTGCCCGCACCGTATTGCAATATGTTCTCGCCGCAAGTGACCGCCTTGGCACCCTGCAGCACCAGGCACGTGACGAGCTCCGTCATACCTGCAGTCGGCCCAGTCGTCCGCTCTGCCCTCAGCAAACCGACACGCGGGATAGCCGTCAGCGTACTGTCGCCGCGCGCGTGCCTCTCTATCAGGAACTTCAGTTCCTCGCCTGCATTTTCCATACTTTCTAGATCGCACCAGTCTCCGATACGCGCAAGGCCTTCGGCAGGATTAGGCAAGAGTTCAATAGAATTTGGCACGCCGCTGGAAGGCCGACCGCCCATATTGGGTGGGCAATCAGAATGGAGAACAATCATGTCGAAGAATGTGTTGATCACGGGTGCCAACAGGAGCATCGGCTATGAAACGGCACGCCAGTTGGGCGAACGGGGCTATCATGTCTGGCTCGGTGCGCGCGATGCCCGGCGCGGCGAAACAGCGGCGAAAGCCTTGCGCGCACTCGGCCACCACGTTCGCTTCATCGAGATCGCCGTCGAGGACGACATAAGCGTGAACGCCGCCGCGGCGCGCGTAGGCCAGGAAGATGGCAAACTCGACGTGCTCATCAACAATGCGGGCATATCCGGAGCATTCGTCGATCCGGCTGCTCAGAGCTTGGACGATATCCGCAACGTATACGAGATCAATGTTTTCGGGCCCATTCGAATGACTCAAACCTTCCTGCCTCTGCTCAAGGCCGCAGGTTCCGCCAGTGTGGTCAATGTCAGCAGCGAACTCGGTTCGCTCGGTGCCCTGACAGACCCGCAGAGCGAATTTTATGGCGTGAACAGCCTTGGCTATAACAGCTCGAAGACAGCGCTCAACGCAGTGACCGTATCGTTCTCCAAGGCCCTCGCTTCGTCCGGCATCAGAGTCAACAGCGCGGATCCGGGATACGCAAAGACGGATTTCAACGGCAACACAGGCTATCGGACAGTCGAGCAGGCCGCAGAGATCATCGTGCAGCTTGCGACTGCCGACGATGGTCAGACCGGGACCTTCATCAATGACGCGCGCACCCTACCCTGGTGAGCCTGACTTGATCGGCAGGGCGTAACGCCTGGCGTGCCCTGCCCTCACCATGGCTCCGCGGAAACGCGAAGCCGGTTTAACCCGCGAGAAAGCCGCCATCCGTGCAGAGGATATGGCCGACAACATAATCAGCCTCACTTGACAGCAGCCAGCAAACCGCCGCCGCAACTTCCTCGGGATGGCCCATGCGCCGCAGGGGCAGGCTGGCCGCGACCTGACGCATGTCCGCAATACCCGACGCCAGCATCATATCCGTCACCACACGCCCTGGAGCGACGCCATTGATCCGCACGCCCTGCGGTGCATATTCCATGGCCGCCGAACGCGTCATGGAAATGGCGGCCGCTTTCGACGCAGAATATAGCGACAATCCAGGATTGGGATTACGTAGTCCGCTCACGCTTGTGTTGTTGACAATCGTCCCGCCACCAGAGGCCAGGAGCGTGGGTATTTGGTGGCGCATACAATGAAATATAGCCCGCACATTGGTGTCAAACACCCGGCTATAGACAGCATCCGTCTGGTCAGCCAGGGAAGCTCGCTTCTCCTGGAACCCGGCATTGTTGAAAACCGCGTCCAGCCTCCCGAAGCGTTGCAGAAGCGTTCCGACCAGGTGCTCTACCTCTGCCTCGCAGGCAACATCTGCAGCAACAAAGAGTGCCTCAGCGCCGATGGTCTCAAGTTCGGCAGCGACGTTTTGCCCGATAGCCTGCCTGCGACCCGCTATGACGACCGCCGATGCACCCTCGCGAGCCATTCGAAGCGCAGTAGCGCGGCCGATGCCAGTTGCACCTCCCGTGACCAGACATACTTTGCCTGCCAGCTTGCCACCCGGCCGCCATTGTGGAACGGGTCCTGCCAGAATCACCGGATCGACATCATTCAACGCCATGCTCCTTGTCTCCAGTTTTATTCTCTGTTCGGCTGGCCTGCAGGGCGCAGGCATAGGAATCCAAGCTCTCCGGCAAGTTACGACCCGCCTCGACGCCCATCCTCGTCAGCGCCTCCATCACCTGATGCCGTGCAAACGCATCGACCCGCTGCAGCGTCGATACCCCTTGCGGGGTAAGCGACAAGGGCTTTACACGCGCATCGTCATTGCTGATTTCCTCTGCCAATTCACCGGCTTTGACCAGCTTGCGTACCATTCTGCTCACCGTGGATTTTTCCAGGATGAGGACTGCACTGAGATCGGAAGCCGTCATGGACCCGCGTGCACCGATTTCAACCAACGCATGCACAGCAGAAGGCGGCAGATCAGTTGCCGCCAGTGTTGGCCGCAGGAAGCCAAGCTCCCGTACAAGTCGGCGAGAGGCATCGCGAATCCGGGCAATATGAGATTCATCGTTGTAAGCAGTCATACCGCGTCACCCAATATAGTTGCTCCATACAACTATATTGGAATTCTGCATCACTGAAAAGAGACCACATAATAGAAACTTGGCGTGAGCGCCTAAAAAGAGCCGACCCTTTGTCACCCGTTTCAAACAACGAGGCAATGCGGCCAACCAAATGCGTAATCACCGATCGCAAGCCATGGCAGAACGGGCAGCAATCGGTGGCCAGACCGTCTGAAACGGTCAGCACGAACCCTTCAAACAACGGGACATCACCCTGTCAGAACTTGAACGAAATATCCGCCTTGAACGCATTGTCCTGCGCCTTGCTGGCAAACTGTCCGGAATAAGAAATGCCAATCGTTGCCTGTGGTGAAAGCTTGAAATCGAGACCCGCTTCAAGCACCAGCGCGTCTTTGGTAATGGCGACGCCGGAAATATCAAAGGCAGTGCTACCGGTAAACGCAAGATTCGAATGGGATACGGTGTCACCGAACGCATGACGCCAACCCAGCATGCCACGCGCAGCCGTTGTTACATTGCCCAACATGAAGTCCGAAGAGGCCCTGACGCCCAGCGTCGTGAATGTAACATCCGTATCCGTCTTGCTGCCGATAAGAGCCGCTGCTCCGCCGGTTTCAGCAAAGGCGTCATGCTTGAAGTTCACATAGGCCAGATTGGCGAAAGGCTCAAAGGCAACGCGATTGGTATCAATTCGATAACCGAGCTCACCGAATACCTGTGCTGTGTGCGCATTGTATTGGGCAGATGTATCGTCTGAGAAACCGGGGAAAACGACCGACCGGCGGATATTGATATCGTGCCACGTATAGGTCGCACCTGCCCTAAAACCAAGACTACCCCATTGCGAGCCGCCATATACGCCGAGGTGATAATTGTCGCTGTCACCTGAAGAATTTCGATCATCCACTTTAAAGGAGGTGTGACTATACCCGGCAAGCAGACCAAGGCGCCAGTTGTCAGCGATTTGGGTATCTGCTCCGATCAGAAAGCCACCGGTCGTGCTCTCAAGACTCGCGGCGTGTCCGTTGCTATCGCCTGAACCCCAATTGCCGAACCCTGTGCCCCATACGCCAAATTGATCCGTCACCGAGGGTGCAAGTTTGGGACCGTCATCACCATAGGCCATAATCGGGACCGCTACCGCTGCGACACCGCTGAAAGAACCACGGATTCTATTGATTGCCGCATCTCGGATGAAGCGGCTATCTTCCAAAAGAACGGTTGTTGCAGAGGCATAAACTTCGCCGGACAGCGCAT